>CM062804.1:1477343576-1477736076 GCA_031772625.1 Pinus tabuliformis
TTTACAACAGGGTTTTCTCATTGCATTGACTGGTTTGACCATCTATTTTGGGTTGAATTTGACCCTCTTAGAAGAACGAATTTATCTACTATTCACCAAGCTTCTTGGAGGACTTTTCAAGTTTTTTTTTACCATCGTTGGCTTTCTGGTTTGGGCTGTAGTTGACTTTTATTTGATAGGATTGTTTTGGACAGTTAATTTGACATTTATACTCTCTCTCTTGTTGAACTATTGAAGAATAATAAGGATATTTGATCAAATGGTTTCCCCATATTGGGATTTTTCCTTGGCATCCTCTTGTCTTGGCTTGTCTTCTGCACATGTTTTTATGTTCTATCTGCATTTACTATTAACGTGTTGAAGTTAATGTGATTCTACTGATATAATTGGAAATTGCCATTAGGCTGATAAGAAAATATTGAAGCACATTGTGTTAAAGCATAGATCATACCATTGTTATCTCAAATTAACAAAAAGTCTCCACCATTATCTGTCCTCAAAACCTTAATATTCTTCTTTGTCTGATTTTCCACCAGAGCCTTAAATTCTTTAAAACCTCTCAAAGACTTCATATTTCTTCCTAAGAAAATATATCCATGAAATCCTCAATTTCTCATTTATAAATGAGACATAGTACACTAACTTACGCAGTGATGGAACCGACAAAGGTCCAAACACATCATTCTGACAAGCTCTAATATCCCTTTCACCATCTTAGCACCTAAGGGGAAACTCACCCAATTCTTCTTCCCATATACACAATGTGTTCACAAAAATCAAAATCCAGAGAGCAATTAGACATACCTTCTACCACACCATTAGCATGCAGTATCAAAGGCCTTTCTCTCCAGTATGTCCAAGCCTTTGATGTCATAACATGGTCTTTTCTCCGGAGACCACTAGATTTTCTACTCCACTTTCAGGAACCACAAAATTGTTTGCACCTATCAATAATAGTGCTATCCATAATCTTGTACAGAATTCCAATCCAAACTCCCTGCATCAATACCAGTGCTCTCTGAACCATCTTACATGTATCTTCTCAAACACTATTTTTACTCCTGTATAATCCATCTTACTTACAAAAATCAAATTTTTGGCCAATGCAGATATATGCAGAACACTAGGAAGTGTTCTAATCCTTCCACCTTGAAAATTCAACTTGACTTTTCCATGTTTGGTGATTCTTGCAGTCCTGCCATGCCGTAGGAATACATCACCACCATCGTATTTATCGTACTCATGGAACCACTCCCTATGGGGAATAAAGTGGAAGGATACACCTGAGTCAATCAACCATGCCTCATGATCTACATATGTATTTGATGAATAAAGAAAGTACACATCCCCACCTTCATTTGACATGGTTTTATTCTATGTAGAAGGAGAATCATTTGATCCCTTTCCTTTCTCAGGAGCTTTAAATTTACAAATTTTTTTGTAGTGCCCTTCTTTTCCACATTTCTGGCATACCTTTATAGGTTTTCCTGGAGACTCAGATCTCCCACTTCACGAATTATTTCTATTTCTGTTTTAGGACCGTCCTCTTATAGACAAGGCATCCCCATTCTACCTCTCCATATTTTTCTGTCTCATCTCCTCTGACAACAAGGATGAGACTATTTCATCAAAATTCAAGGTAGTTTTATTGCTACCTATTGCAAAAATGAGACTATCCCATGAATCTGGTAGAGAACATAGCAAACTGATGCACTTACCTTTGTATAAAATTTTAATATCAACATATAACAATTGACTTACCACAATATTAAATCCGTTCATATTCTCTATCACTGAGTCTCCATCCTTCATCGTTCGGTTATACAACTTTTCCCACAATAATAGTTTTTTTACTAGAGACTTAGAATGGTACAAAGTCCCTAACTTGTCCCACAAAGCCTTTGTCGTAGCTTCCCTTGATACATTAAAAAATACTAAATCTAAGAGACACAATCGTATTGTCCTCTTGGCCTTTCGATCTAGCTGCACCCAGTACCAGGATCTACAACAATCCATTGATCTTGATCCACCGACAAATCCTCCATCTTGTGCTTCCACGACTTAAAAATATGACCATTAAATTTATCGATCTCTATCTTTCCATTGTTCACCATCTTCTATTACCACAAGAATCCATCTCACATATCTCCCACTGTCTAGGGTCCACCGCAGGCCCGAGCAAAACCCCTCAACAAAGGCGCCCCCTTGAAGCCAAAACTGCTATGATACCAAATGTAGGTTTTAACCCTGTACTTAAATTAACTATAAATTTAAGTTACAATACATATATATATACATGTTGAAGCATTCATAAACCCCAACCCTTAACCTTGGATTAGAACATAGCCATAGTTCCCTTGATCGGTTCTACAAAATACCATGGGCTAAAAACCATCATGCCCAAAACCATGTGCAAAACTATTGCACAAAACCATGAGGTTTGCCTACCATCTGTGGGTCCACCTTGATCCTTAGGTTTGCATAAAATGAAAATATTTTCAGGCGTTGCCCTGGACCCCGTGCAAGGGCAAACTCCCCAACAAGGGGGTGACAACCCCCCCTGTGACCCCCCTGCCACGCTTGCCGCAATATACAACATGTGTCACTAGTCA
Organism: Pinus tabuliformis; assembly: GCA_031772625.1. Taxonomy (NCBI): domain Eukaryota; kingdom Viridiplantae; phylum Streptophyta; class Pinopsida; order Pinales; family Pinaceae; genus Pinus; species Pinus tabuliformis. The sequence continues at coordinate 1,477,346,189 of CM062804.1, forward strand.
TGGAAAGAATATAACACACACCCAACAAATTTGAATCTAAAGCACTCCACAAAAACTCACAAACATGAGATATATAACTGCATCTCATAAAAAGGTGAGAGTGGGACTTCTGTGTTTTGCATAGGGGACATAGATTGAGACCAAACCAATGGTACCTTATAAGCTTGTCTTGGGAGAGTTAGCCATGCAGAGAATTTGGCCTTTAGAGGGTCATTGGATCCCCATATATATGTCCACAACCAAATTATTTCCTTAGTGAAATATTCTTCAAACCACACCTTATAACCCAACTTGGTAGTGAAAGCTCCTATGTGGGGATTTTTTGACCAAACTACACATGATTCTCCACCAACAAGTTGATGTATCGATCTCATTCTACTACTATTTCGCCTGCTAGACCCAGGTTCATCACTGACTTCAATCCACTCCAACCTTTATGGCCAGGGGCTAGGCACTAACATCTACTAGAGTAGTAATATTCAAATGATCAAAAGAGGATAATATAGGAGCAAAGAAGTTGTAATCATTACCTACACCATACTAGGGGTTACATCCTATTTTATATGATGGCCATCCCTACACGCCATGCAACCCATTTTCCAACTAAGGGAAATGCTCTTACCATTGCTTTCCAAACTATTAAGCCTTTAGAGAACTTATTTGTTACTTTGAACCATTCCACAAGTAACTCCCTAAGAAAATATTTAACTTGCATTACTTTGTATCATAATGCAAGACCTAATTTCCATACCACACACATATATATATATATATATATATATATATATATATATATATATATATATATAACTTAAAAAATCAATATATATATATATATATATATATATATAACTTAAAAAATCAAATATTTCTATATGAGATTTTTTTTACATGTAAAAAATTATATATGTGTGTGTGTTAATATTCATTAAAAAGTAATATTAAAAAGTAATGAGTGTGCACACATGTATAATTCAAATGTATTAAATAAAAAAAAATGTTGAAATTTAAATAAATTTATTTTAAATTCAAATTTATTGAATTTAAGTTTATTAAATAAAAAATAATTGTTAATATTAGTTAAACAATGTCTCTTATTTGGGTGAGGGTCCACACATAGTATTTATGAACTCAACCACAATGAACAATCATAGTATGGAGAGGAGGGGGTGATGCCACAACTGTCACCACACTCAATGGAGGGAGGAGGCATGACCATCCCATCCTCCATTTGGTAGCCCGATTTAAATGAGAATATTGTACACGTAGATTAATGATGTTGCAATTAAGGATTTGGGTGGTTGATCTTCCAAAGTTTCTTGATAGAAGCATGCTTAACACACAAGCCAAGTTTCATTCTATTTTAGTTTTCACATTGATGCATTGAATTTTGGTGCTTTTCATTGGAGTTCTTGCCTATTGTAAGGAGAATTACCACTTTCTCTTTATTGTTTCTTATTCTTTGGAGGGGGCTAGGTCCAAGTCCTCCTGACCTGACCTCCCTCGCTACCATTTCTATTTGGACGATTTTATCCTCCTCTGGTCGCATTTGATGCTTCTGAGTGGGTCCACTGATAAAATTAGCTTTAGAGGGAGGTGTTTTTCTTTTAGTAGCAACACGTAGGAGGTTAGGAGGTATGCATTTGTAACCTAATGCTTAGTTTGCTCAGCTCAAGAGGGAATCCTTCATGGTGGCAGGCACCTCCAAGTACACAGTTCTCAGTTTAGAACTTTGATTTTCATATTCTATTTACTCAGTGGTATTTTGCACAAAGAGTTGGATGGGTGGACTCTTTTGGTATTAATATAGTTGGTATTTTAGCATCTCATTTTTTCTTTTGGAGCATATTTTTAGTCTCTATTAGCATGTCATCTACAACGATTTGAAGCCCTTTGTTTCTTTCATTGTCTCTTACCACAACACTGTCCATCCTCTGAAGTTTAGTTGGCAATGTATCTTTCATTGTCTTTATCACTCACTTGATGATCTCATCCATCTCACTCCCTCCATTTCCCTCTTCATCGTGCCTATCCTAATGACATGATAGAGAGGTTATAGTTGTAGAAGCTTAACTAGCTCGGTGGAAGGGAGTGCTCACACTCGCCTCTGTGCCCATAACGATACTAGGCGTTATCAGAACTAGACCCTCGAGCTCGTTGACAGGGAATTGAGAAAACACATGTTAAAGTTGATGCAGACCAAGACAAGTATACTTATGTTGAAATCTTCACTTCGGTGGCAGAAGGGTGTCTAATCATACCCGGGGAAGCCAGAACCAATGTTTGCACACCATTTAGCTATATTGGAACATTAAATCGTTGCTCGACAAGGTCCTTTTGGAACACAATGAAGCCAAGAGCAAGATCGTGTTGTATCTTAATGAACTCTTGCTAGAGCACCATGATATGGACTTGGAAATAAAGACATGGACTTGGGCCTAGCGAGAATTGATGCCCTCTTATACAAGGGAAAAGAACCCGCCTTACTAGTAATCCTTATTTATCTAATAGAAGTTTCCACTTTATCTTCAGTCACTTACATAGCTCTAAATTTTATAAATTTTGTTTTTGATATAGTTATTTCTATATTATTTATTTAAACATATAATAATACCAATACTCACAAAGTTTGATGGCCTATAATATAATGTACTATATATAGAGATATTATCATATTAAAAAACATTTATCTCTTTCATAATTAGACTTTGTTCACTATGCTCTTATGCACGGAATTTAAACACCAGTCGTTGAGATGGGGAATTTTCCATGCAACACCTAACTTTATCACCTGCGTTTCTTTTCAAGGGACACATTCACATGCAAATTGCGGGTAGATCTGCTAGGAAGGAAGGAGCAACCTGCTAAGTAACTCTATGAAATCAATTTGAACACGAGTCGTTGAGATGGGGACCATTGACTTTATCGCCTGGTTTTCTTTTCAAGGGACCCATTCACATGCAAATTGCGGGTAGATATGCGAGGAAGGAAGGAGCAACCTGTTGGCCGTGGCTAGCATCCCGGCAAAGGAATCATTACTTTACCAGAAAAGGGACAGGTGGTAAAGGAATCATTACTTTACACATTCCCATTGTGTGCCCACCAGTTGGCTGTCGCTGGCATCCTGTTTTGCAGACTAGATGTAATGCAACCCTTATCCCGATTGCAAGTTCTCAGGCCCACCTCTTTGCCTCCATTTACATAGACGGACATTGGCGGGTATTACTAAAATATAAATACTTTCACAGATGGAAACATTGTCGTAACTTTCGCATGGTACGAGAACTAGGAGAAGGTAACGGGCACAACGCTATCCACTGCAGAGCATCATGGACATCCAACAAAATAAGATATGGTCATCCACCAACATAAGATAGGTGTAATATAAACACGTAGTCTAATGAGGTGGAGGAGCTACCTGGAAAGTTATGGAAATTCTAGTTATATTTAGAGAAAATTTGGCAAGGATTTTTGTAAATCTAAGTTATAGTTGTTAAATTTCAAAATTTTAGGTGTCTTAGATGTTTTTGATGGTACTGAATCTATTTCCACCATCAAAAACATGATTTAAAGACTAATTCTACAAAAAAAATTGATTTTTTTTAACCCAAATTCTGACCACTTTTGACCTTCCTTCGCCTCGTTAGACGACTCCTAATCTAAAAGGTAACAATTTTTCCTTTCTCCTGCATTCTCTCTCCTTAGGCCGGGCAATGGATCTGATAGCTCTTTCAACTGGATGTTCTACTCAACTCTCTTTCTCTTATCCATTTGTTGCCTTTCTATATTGCATGATTTCGAGGGATACTTAATTGGAAATTCATCGTTATATCTAGGTGTCATTGTCACTCCCGGCTCTGTTTCATTTTCAAATTCAAAAATTCTCTGTGGACCACAATGTAGTTGCCTCCTACCCCCTCAGAGAATTGAAATGCTCTGAATCTAGCGCTGACATAAGCATGAGCCCAACTCTGCGGCTCCACGAAGCCACTCTGTGCAATGAAAGTGCAATTTTCTTTCTATTGTTATGTTGTGGTAAAAACACAACCCCCCATTTTTGACTTGCTCAACTCAAATAATGGGGACCCTTTCTATAAAATTTTGGCTAAACACCTTTTTGGGTTTTTATTTAGTTGATTGCCCTACGCTTTTGTTAATTTTTTGTTTTCTTTGGATTCTTGTTTTTATTGCTTTGTTAGAATCGATTTTTTATAAGCTTCCCATTGACACTTGTTTCGCCTCATTTGGTCAACTGGTTTAAAAATGGCACTCCTTTGAAGTCTCATTATTTATCTAGCTTGGGTTTAAAATGCATAAAATGTACAATATTGCATTTTGTAAATAAATTAGTTCAATAACGCATTCATTTTAAATATTAAACCGTAGCGAGTTTTTACCAACATTTTTCCATTTTTAATTATGCAGCCAAATCATTAATTATTGGGATTTTATGAAATTCACTCCAATTTCCAAATCAAATCCTAATCCCAAAAATCCAAACATTCAAGTGGCTGTAGTTTATTTTTCATTTATTTTGCAAGTGGCTGTAGTTTAGTTAATTTCATAACTAAAGTTCATTAAAATAAAATCAAAACAAAACATTAATTTTATATATTAAATCTCAAAATAATTAAATTAATTATTATATAAAATATACTTAATTTAATTAAATTAAAATTTAATATATAAAATTAATATATATAAAATAAAATTAATCGCATCGGGAGTTTGTATCGCATCGGAAGTCTTGTTCGGAACACATTTTAAAAAGCTCCGATACATATCATACCCCAATGCCGATATCGCATCGGGACTTTTAAATGAGAACATTTCTTAAGACCCCCGATACCTCCCCGATTGCGATTGCCGATACCCTCCATGCTCCGACCTCCGATTAACTAAAGGACAATAAGGCATTAACCAAACTTTAAAACCCATTGGTTTGAACAAATCGCATCGGGGGTCTTCACTAAATACAAATCTTATGCCCCGACACCACTTCCTCCGATGCGATAAGTCAATTTTTGACTTCAATATTAATAACTCCATTCATGGTTTTAAAATGGTTCATATATTAACGTATGGTGAGATAGGTTTAATTTAGTATGTTTAAATATATTAACGTATGGTGAGATAGGTTTAGTTTAGGATGTTTAAATATTAAATATATTAAATTTTAAATTAGATAAATTAATTGATATATAGAATTTAATTAATTTAATTAAATTAAAATTTAATTATTATTTTGATTGAAGATAATTAGTTTATAAAATAATTAATTATATTAGTTAGTTAGATTAATTTTAATTAATAATAGTTTGTTAAATAATTAGTTTAGTTTATAATTAACAATTAATTTAGAATTAATTAGAATGCTAATTTAGGATTAAAATTTTAATTGAAATTCTCTTTTTAGCCTAGCAACAAAATTTTCCTGATTCATGCCAGATTTGATCCATCAACTTTGGAGGTTTATAGATTGAGTTATACTTGGCCAAATGAGGCCCAGGACGGCTCATTGGAAAGAGAAAATCAAGGAGAACATTTTTGAAGAGGTTTCACTAACAGATTTAATCATTTATTGGGTCAAAAATCAAGCAGAAGATCAAGCTCCGAATCTTGAAAACAAAATCAATTTTCTGAGTTATTTTCTTCATTTTCATTTGTCCAAAACCTCTTCTAATTGCAGATCCATTAGTTAATCATATCTCTGGCCAATTAAACCATCCCAGGCATCAAGAGAAAGTTTATATTTTATTTTCAAGTATTTATTTAAATAGAATTTGATTGGATTTGATTTAAATGCCAGCAATGCCATGTTGATTTTATTGTTGCATTTTAATTTATTTTGATATCTTTTTTCAGGAAAACAGTGGAAGAAACATGGAGAAAAAGATCTCAATCAATGAGAATGCTCCAGCAATTGAAGATCAGAATTTTGAGCAAGTAAAATTGGATTTAGCAGATTTCTCTTCAACAAACTCTTCTCTCAAGAATTCTTTCACAAATAGTATAAGTAATAGATTGCAAAATGGAATAAGGGCGGCTCTCCTCTGCAATACTAAACTTCTAAAAGCACTACTGTAATAGGAATTTAGAGTTGTAGGAGAGAGGAGAGAAAATCTCAGATCTGGGGATTATTGAGGATTTTTCCTTTGTATCTTGAATTATGTATGAGGGACAGAGTTTTCACTATTGTGGCTTTAGCTTTGAAGGCAGAAGTTCAAGCAATGTAAAGGACTGTTGGAGACCAAGATCAGAGAAATGGATGCAATAAATTGGTATTTTTAATACTACTGTTTCAAATATCAGTTTCATTTTTATGGTAACATGAATGTCTCATTTTATTCATGTTTGTGCACTATTGTCAATATGGGTAATTTGTCTCAATCTTGTTATTAGGTATCTCTGTTCTTATGAATTAAAATCTGATTTCTGAGTAACTATTTACTCAGAAATCTGTCTTATAAAACTGATTTATTGAATGGTAATGTGTTGTGAACTATTTCCACATATCATTATTCAATTATTGGATTTACTGATTTGATAATTAATATCATTTTTATGAACTACTTCTTGAATGTTGTTGGTTTATTATTTCAGTTAAGAGGTCTCAATGGGATGTGCTTTGGTAACTATAATATCAGTTAATTGAACTACTTCATTAACTTGATATTCATTATAAACAAGACATATTTAAATCTCAATACTTTAATTATCTTGCTCTTAGTTGGGTTAGATCTATATCTGCCTAATTAAGATATGATTTAGATTAGTTTCTTTTACTTGCATCATAGAATAAGCTTGCATTTAGAGTAAATTCTACATTCTTTTAAGTCCTCTCCTCAAAGAGGCAAAACTTTAGTTGTGGCTTGGCTGAACCCAAATCAGCTTAAGGGTCATTCTCTTGCCTGATCAGCAAGAAGAAGTGATCTGATATCCCTGTCTATTGGTATGTAAAGATATATCATAAACCAATATAAATAGGGAGAAGGTAACTGGACCTAGGTAAACCAGTCGGAGCCACCACACCAAATGGAAAAGGAGCTGCTTTAAGGTCCGGACCGAGTGGTTATCCCCCAATGTTGTTGCAGCGATTTTCGAGGCATCAACATGTTACTAGATAATTTTAAAGCTTCCTTCTTTTTTCGATTTAACTACTATCCATTTGTTAGAAAATTACATATTATAGAGCAACGGAACACATAAAATATTGCAGAAATATAAATGCAGAAAAAGCATAAAACAAGAGAGACACAGATATACATGGTTCACCTAGTTTGCGCTATGTCCACGGAGAAACAGCCAATCCTTCTTTTTATATTATCCAGAAAACTGAAGAGATACAAATTACAGCAGATCCGCTGTAACTCCATCTTCTCTCTCAATCTCCTCTCTCTTCCTCACTCAGAATACAGATCTACATAGATGTTATACAATTCCCTCATATATAGTGAGGGGTTGCTTTCTAGGGCAAAAAACCCTAAACTAAACATAACTTCTACCGTTAGATCATCCACCTAATGAACGGCCCAGATTGACTAGAAATTACTAGACTTTTACAAGTGAATTTTACATCTATTTTTAGCTTTGGGGGCACTGCCCCCAAACCCTCGCCGAGGGACCATTGGCCCCCGAACCCCCCATCCAGGGAGGATTAGCCCCCCCAGACCCTCGCGGGGGGGACAAGTCCCCCCCACGTGGAGGGGTGTATAATCTTCCTGGGGTATACATCCGGCTGAAACCTTTGAATACAGAAGATAATCAGGCTCCACACCCAACAATCTCCCACTTGGAGACTGATTATCGCAACTCCACCGCTGCTTCATTTGCTAGACAATGACTCCACTTTGGACCTGGCTGTTTCTCATCTTCTTCATCATACTTGAAGACCAATTGTAACTGAGCAGATTCTCATTTTCTCCCTAGTTACAACTTTTGTTAACATATCTGCAAGATTCTGGCTAGTATGTACCTTTTCCAGCTTCAACTATCCATCTTCCAACGCTGACCATATGAAATGATACTTGAGTTGTATATGCTTAGTCTTGGAATGAAATGCAGAGTTCTTTACAAGATGTATGGCACTCTGGCTGTCACTATATAACCTGCCCAACTCCTACTTCTTACCCAATTCATCCAAAAACCTTTGTAACCAAATCATTTCTTTACTAGCTCCTGTAGCAACAACATACTCTGCTTCTGTTGTTGAAAGTGCAACAACACTTCGGATTTTTGAAACCCAAATGACAGTTGTTCCACCTACAGTAAATACATATCCTGTAGTTCTCCTCCTGTTATCTCTGTCACTTGCCATATCTACATCAACATATCCCTGTAGAGCAATGTTTGAACCACCAAAGCATAATGCTTGATTTGTGGTACCTCTCAAATAACTGAGAATCCACTTCACTTCCGTCCAATGCTCTTTTCCTGGATTGTTCATGTACCTGCTTATAGCTCCCACTGCATGTGCAATATCAGGCCTTGTGCAGACCATTGGATACATTAAGCTTCCAACTGCTGATGCATATGGAAATTTAGACATATGAGCCATTTCTTGGGACACGCCTCCTTACTTAATTTGAAATGGATAGCCAAAGGTATACTAACTGGTTTTTCATTTTGCATATTAAACCTTTTTAACACCTTTTCTATGTACTCACTTTGAGACAATGTTAATTTGCGATTCTTCCTGTCTCTAGTTATTCTCATACCAAGGATTTGTTTTGCAGCACCCAAATCCTTCATTGCAAATGAGTTTGTCAATTTTCTTTTGAGCACATTTATCTTCTGCATGTTAGAACCTGCAACAAGCATGTCATCTACATACAATAACAATATAATATAGCTGCCATCATTTTACCTTTTGAGATAAACAAAAAGATCAGAGTGACATCTAGTATAACCTTGTTTAGACATAAACTTGTCAAATTTTAGATACCACTGCCTTGGAGCTTGTTTTAAGCCATACAAGCTCTTCTTCAACCTGCACACTAGTTTCTCCTTCCCTTTTACCTCATATCCTTGTGGCTACTGCATATATAGCTCTTCCTCCAAATCCCCATGGAGAAAGATTGTCTTTACATCTAACTACTCAAGATGCAAATCTTCAGCTGCTACTAGACTTAGAATAGTTCTGATTGAAATAATTTTCACAACAGAAGAAAATATCTCTTCAAAGTCTATACCCTTTTTCTGTGCAAACCCTTTCACCACAAGTCTAGCTTTATACCTTTTTCTACCTCCATCTTCTTCCTTCAACTTGTAAACCCATTTATTCTGCAATGTTGTTTTACCTGCAGGCAACCTGACTAAGTCCCAATTCTGGTTATATGCTAAGGAGTCCATCTCTTTTTTCATGGCTTGCTCCCACTTCTTCCTGGTTTCTACCTGCACTGCTTCTTCATAACATTCTGGTTCACCAGAATCAGTCAACAATACATAATATAATGAAGGAGAGTATCGTTCAGGGGGTCTACTCATCCTGGTAGATCTTCTAATACCACTTTCAGGTGTTTGAAGTGCTTGTTTCTATTGTGGTTGTTGTTCTAGCTATTGATCATTATGATTTTCAAGCACCATCATTTTTTCTGTGATCTCGTAAAGCACTGTGTATTCTCTGTTTTCTTTTTCTTGTTTCTTTTCCTGCAGCTGATCCTTATACAAAACTTTTTCATTGAATATAACATCTCTGCTCCTAATGATTTTATGTTTTTCATAACCATAAAAGCGATAACCAAAATCATTAACACCATATCCAATAAAGGTGCATTTCTTTGATTTTGCCTCAAGCTTTGTTCTATTTTCTTTGTTAATGTGGACAAAGGCTTCACAACCAAAAGTCTTTAAAAAGAGTAGTTTACCTTTTTACCTGTCCATGCCTCCTCTGGAATACCACCATCCAAGGAAATTTAAGGCCCTTTTTTTATTAGATAAACAACAATATCTACAGCATTTGCCCAAAATTGTAAAGGCAATCCTGCATGCAATCTCATTCACCTTGCACGCTCCATGGTTGTCCTGTTCATACTTTCTGACACACCATTTTCTCGTGGTGTTCTTGGAACTGTCTTCTCTCTATGAATTCCATTCTCTGAACAATACCTATCAAACTCTTTGCTATATTCACCTCTATTATCTGATCCGAGACACTTCAACCTTTTTTTGTCTCATTTTCAACCAAAGATTTCCATTTTTTGAAAGTATCAAATACATCAAATTTATTTTGAATACAATAAATCCAAGTTTTTATGGTTACATCATCAATAAAAGTAACATAATAACAAGAGCCACCAAGAGATGATACTTGAGCAGGTCCCCATACATCTGTATGCACAAGCTCTAATTTTTCGCTCTTCTTTTCTTTCTTGACTCTAAGGAATCTGACTCTCTTTTGTTTTCCATAAACATAATTCTCACAGAATTTTAAATCAACATGCTTCAAACCTGGCAACAAATTTCTTGAGTGAAGAATCTACATCCCCTTCTCACTCATATGCCCGAGCCTATGATGCCACAATGTCATATCTTCTCCTGTAGAGGTTAAAGCATTAACATAATTAGAAATACCATTGCATAAATACAATGTACCAACCTTTCCTCCTTTCGCTATTACCACAGATCCTTTAGTGACCTTCTAGGTTTTATTTGTGAAAGTAGTTACGTAACCTTCACCTCCAAACTGCCCTGTTGAAATCATATTTTTCTTCAGATCTGGAACATGCCTTACCTCCTTCAATAGCCATTGATTTCCATTCTGTTGTTTTATGAAAACTGTACCCATTCCAAATATTTTACAGGGTTTATCATCACCCAATCGAACCTGTCCAAAATCTCCTTGAACATAATCATGAAAATGTTTCTTATCAGGTGTGGCATGGAATGAGGCCCCTGAATCTACTACCCAGGCATCAATAATATTTTCTAATGAAAGAATCAAAGCATCTTGCAACACATCACCTATTACATTCACTTCATGATTAGTTTCTTGATGTCGTGTCCTCCTTTTCCCTTCCGAGACTTGCAATCTTTCTTCAGGTGTCCTTTCTTCCCGCATTTCCAGCACACTATCCCCAATATGGACTTGGATCTGCCTTTTCTTGACTTACTGCGATATCCAGGGCTCTTTCCTCTTTCCATTTTTCTTCCCCTAGTCTCTATAGTCAAAGCATTACCTGATGTCTCACCGAAGCTTTTCTGTCGCATTTCCTCTCTAAGGATTTCACCGACAACATCATCAAACTTTAAAGTGCTAGATCGAGAGATAGAGTTACTAATGGCCATAACTAAACCATTCCAACTTTCTAGCAATGAGCATAGAAATAATAGAGAACTAACTTCATCATCAAATGTTACCCCTGCAGAACTTAACTGACTTGTAACGATATTAAAATCATTTAAATGGTTTGCAATAGATCCACCTTCTGAAATATTCATATTAAATAAGCGCTTCATAAGAAATACCTTATTTGAGGCTGAGGGTTTTTCATATAGTTTGGCCAATGTCGACATTAAACCCTCTGTTGTTATTTCCTTTGAAATATTAAACGCTACCAACGCTGCTAGGAACAACCGTATTGTTCCAAGTGCCTTTCTGTCGAGAATATTTCATTCTGTGTCTATCATACTCGTCAGCTTCTTTGTCTTTCCGCTCAATGGTAGGTACAGATCGCTCTGATACAGATAATCTTCCATCTGCATCTTCCACAACTAGTAGTTTTGGCTGTTGAATTTTTCGACCCTAAACCTACCATCTTCCGCCATTGCTCCCACCCGAACCAGGAACCCTTCTCTCCTGCGAGTTTATCAGCTAAATAGACCTTAGGCTCTGATACCAGTTGTTAGAAAATTATATATTAAAGAGCAATGGAACACATAAAATATTGAAGAAATATAAACACAGAAAACGCATAAAACAAGAGAGACACAGATATATGTGGTTCACCCAATTTGGACTACGTCCACGGAGAAACAACTAGTCCTTCTTTTTATATTATCTAGCAAACTAAAGAGATACAACTTACAGCAGTTCCGTTGTAACTCCCTCTTCACTCTCAATCTCCTCTCTCTTCCTCACTTAGAATACAAATCTACATAGACACTATACAATTCCCTCATATATAATGAGGGGTTACCTTCTAGGGCAAAAAACCCTAAACTAAACATAAATTCTACCGTTAGATCATCTGCCTAACAAATGACCCAGATTGACTAGAAATTATTCGACTTTTACAAGGCAAATTTACATCTATTTTTAGCTTCGGGAGCATTGCCCCTGAACCCCCTCCAAGGGACTACTAGCCCTCGGACCCCCCAACTGGGGGGGATTAGCCCCCCCGGACCCCCACGGGGGGGGAGAAGTCTCCCCTGCACCCCCCCGCATGGAGGGGTGTACAATCTTCTTGGGGTATACATCTAGCTGAAACCTTTGAATACAGAAGATAATCAGGCTCCACACCTAACACCATTGATTTTTCGGTTGGACTGAATGATTGGTGTATTTGAGAAAGTTATAGCAAAATTCCCGCTTCTTAAAAATTTTAGGGTGATTCCTTCGAATCGATAGAAAATTTTAGTTTTACAATCCATCTCAAATATTTATGAATATTTATGTTTTTCAGAAACATAAAAAATAAAAATAAATAAATAATAATAAATAAATAAAATTAATTAATTAATTACATTCAATCTCCATCATTGCTAAATTTACATGTGCAAAGAGCAGGGGATTATCCCAGTACAAAATTAAAATTACACCCAAATGTTCAAAATGGAACTTAATTCTTGAATGCTGCTACCGTAAGGGTTTTCGAATAGGATCTCATCCAAAAAGGTTATTGTTCACTATTTAGTTTAGATGGTTCTTTTTTTTTCTCACAATATTTTAACAATTTTCCAATCTCCATGAACTTTTCTCATCGAGTAATGGTCTGGATTTTAACTCTTGGGTTGAATTTTTGAACCTCTTGATTGTATCATATAGAGCAGTGATTGGGGGAAAGAAATGGCCAATTAATGTAGTAACATCAATGTTTTTATCATTTTACTAAACCAAATTTTCAATAGAAGAAATGGCCCATGAATGTGGAAACATCAATTTTCTTAACAATTTCATTTTTTTAGCATTTCACTAAACCAAATTTTCCATAGAAGTGGCCAACAAATGTGGAAACATCAATTTTCTTGACCATGTCAAGAAAGTGCATTTAAATGTCCCAAAGTTGAGATAAGGTAGATGTGGTTATGATGTGTTATAATGGTACTCTTTTGAATAGTTACATTTAGTATATCTACATGTTTTCAATATATCCATAATCAAATTTTTATGAAGTAGCTAGTGGGTTTCAAAAGATAATTTTAAGCATAGCAGAAAACATGACTAACAATGAAAATAATTAAAAAAAACTTATCTTCAAATAAAAAATAAAAATAATAGTCTAACGAAGCGGAGGAGTTGCCCGGAAAGTTATGGAAATTCCGGACATATTTAGAGAAAATCTGGCAAAGATTTTTGTAAAACTAAGTTATAATTGTTAAATCTCAAAATTTTAGGTGTCCTAAGCATTTTTGATGGTGCTGAATACATTTCCACCATTAAAAACACTATTCAAAGACTTTTTCTATAATATTTTTTGAAATTTTTTTCCCGGATTCCGGCTAGTTTTGGCCGTCTGGGCAATTCCTCCGCCTCGTTAGATGACTACTTTTAAAATTATTTGAGGAATGAACTGCTATTATTAAATACTTTTAATTTGAACCTGAACTAGTGAGACTAACCAAGTGAACTACACCTCAAAGGTATCTTATATATCATGATTAATTGTATTAGAATATTCCATGAACTAATGAAATAAGTTCTCTGCCATGCATAATACATAAATATTTCATATTTTGTATATTTATTTTAATAATAAATATTTTATTTTTTTTAATGTATTTTGCATTAATTTCAAAATTATTTAAACATATAAAGATTATATTTTAACTTAAATGGAAACTATATTTAAAATATTATTTAAATTTTTAAAAAAAATATAAATTTTAATATATTTACCATTTTAATTGATATTTTTGTTGAGAATTTTGTTTTATTTATGTGTTACATAAATATTATTGTTTATCTTTTAGACATTATTATTCTAAAAATAAAGAAAAGTTTAAATCAATATAAACACTTAAATTTTAAAATACATAATTATATTAATAATTTAAAAAATAAATTTTTAATTTAAATTGGTTTTATTGTTTCTAAATTGAATGAGCTTTTGCAATTTTAATTTTTTTTTTTATTTTATAAAATTAAAATTTTCATTTGTATTTTGTATAAATAAATATATTATATATATATATATATATATATATATATATGGGGGTATTTCTTTATGTAATTATTATTTATTTTTTGAATTTAGGTTTATGCGATCCATATTGAATGTTAAGAAAAAGTTTTCCGTAGTAATCACATAGGAAAAGGATACACTTTTTCTTAACTATTATCTATATTAAATATGAGTTTTTATTTTATAATTTTGTAAATCTATTACCTATAATTTTATGTATTTATTCACTTTGAAAATTTATTATTATTTTAATTTATATTATCATTAAAATATTTGTTTACAATTAAAAATTATTTTGGCTACATTAAGGATATGCATGTTGAAATAGAGCTTCCATAATTTTAATTTAATTATCAATAATTATTAAGTGGGTGTACATATTTAACCTCTACTAAATATTCTAGAATATTTATAGTAGCATACACAAATTAGATGTTGAGATTTACCTCCAAAATGGTTGTGTCATTTCCCCTTTTAACCAAATTGATTACTTTAAAAAAAATGGCATATGAACAAGTGCTATATGAAGTGAGTGAATATTTTTTGGGTAAGTAGCATTGATAATCCATGGTATTGGCCCATGGTATTGTAACAAAGCCTATTGACAGAGTAGGAATATCCATGATAATGTGAGTAAATCTCCATGGTTAAGAATATTTTTACATATTATTTTAAATGTATATATGTTTAGCTTATATATTAATTCTTTTTACTATTTATCAAGGAGGAAATATAAATTAAATGGTTGGTAAACTAGGCATCAATTCATAATAAGAATCAAAACTAACTAAATTATAACTTTATTTTAACTTAAATCCTTGTAGTTATACATCCATAATGAGTATAAAAACAATTACTACATGATACATCTTAAGTTGCTAAAATTTTAAAAATCAGAAAAACTAACTAAATTTTAACTTTATTTTAAATATTTATTATTAGTAATGACGTAATAGGTTTGTTTATTTTGGAATAGGGCTTCCAAAATTTTAATTTCATTATCAATAGTTATGCTAACACGCAGGGCTATTTTGGTGTAATATCCCCAAATAATTGACCCTAGTTGGACCAATTTAAAAAATTAATTAATTAATAATTAATAATAATAATAATATAAATAAATAATAAAGAGCGGAGAACACATGGTTTTCGTCCCAAGTAATTATCCACCTAGGGTAATTTCCCATAGTTTCTTCCGAGCAGCCAAGCTTTAAAAGGAGGAGGAGAATCGAGAGCAAGACATGGAATTTGGGTCTTCTTCATTGGTATTTTGAGAGCTCAGGTGAGTTTTCAAGAGAGGGTTTCAAGTGAGATCCTTAGCCTATCTTCAGTGGGATTCGATCTCACTCTACTTGGCAAGCCAACTTCAATGGTTCCTAAAATCACCCTAGTTGGCTCAATTTCCTCTTTTTGGAAAGGTGGTAATTCACATTCATTGTTTTTGGGAACACTGATTTCATTATTCTTCCATGGTGCAGAGCCTAGGCCGAGGGATCACAAAGGAAAAGGAGGCGTCCATACCACCCAATCTAGAGATCGTCCCTTCAGTTTAGTGTTATGGGTCTCAATGTTGATTTGAGTCCCATTCCTAAGTAACCCATTTGCTAGCTTTACAATTTGGCTAATAGTGTTCCACGATAGCAAGATTGAGCGATCACTAATTTGGTGTGGTAATAACCCAACAAGAAGGGGATAATTGTAGAGGAATTCACAAGGAATGGAAGCTACGATAGGGAGACTACATTGTGATCGCATTGTGGAGTGAAGTCGACAAGAAGCGCTAGGAAACCATTCCTTACCGCCACAAATTCTTCCCAGATTGCTAGTTTATTCACTAGTTGTATCACCATTAGATGGAGCACATGCTAGAAGGCCACAATGCCATTGTGCCGAGCAGAGAGAGAGATCACTAAGTATGAGATATACAGAATCATTGTCAGAGACTGTGGAGCATTATAGTGAGCGCTAGATTGTTGTGTGCCCATAGATCTTCACGCTCTTGGACCACAGAGGTAGAGTCATGAAGTCGTTGACTTCTCACAGTTCATTCTCACAAGCCTACGCTGGAGTCACCTTTTTCACGTTCGCTGAGCAGCTAACTATTCGTAGGTGGAGAAATATGAAGTTTAAAGTCTTGTTCATTCTCATAAAGCGAAGGACTTTTTGTGGGCGAACAGATCAAGAATTTAGAGCCCTGGTAATTAATTTATGTACATGTGCTCCAATTTTTTTTAATAAATTTTTTTGCCTCTTTTAATGATTTGTAAACTGTCGTAGATATTCCACTGGAGAGTTTGTCACAACATATCTGATAATATTATATTAAAAAATTGATATTCTACACTATTACAGTTTTATTAAACTTTAAGATCTGTAGATTTAACTGTAATTAGTGCATGCATGCGAATGGAAATTATGCAGAAAAGTAGAGAACAACTAATAAGCCCCCACACAAACACAAGACACAAGATATGCTCTCTGGGAAACCCTTTCAGGAGAAAACATAGTTGGAAGGGAGGTCACTTCTCTCTCTTTCTCTGTTTGGAAATATGGCAACAGGTACAAAGAAATAATGCTTGTCGCCCATGGGCTTGTACAATGCACAGATCCTCTCTGTGCGCTCTACCTCTTATATCCCTTAGCTATCTTTACTAAGCTAGGGAACAAAATTCTCTCAAAAGAATGGAATGCCTCTTCCTCCTAGTGGCTCAGTTATAACACAGCCTGATAGCCTACTAGTGGTTAATTTTGACTACATAAACTCTTAACTAGAGTTACAATATAGGCTCTTCTAGAGTATTTCACATCATAATCACATGGATAGACCCT
Source organism: Pinus tabuliformis (assembly GCA_031772625.1). Lineage (NCBI taxonomy): Eukaryota > Viridiplantae > Streptophyta > Pinopsida > Pinales > Pinaceae > Pinus > Pinus tabuliformis. Next base: position 1,477,363,360 of record CM062804.1, read on the forward strand.
TTTCCATGGATAATGGGGGCTGACACGACATCCTACCAAACTATAGGTGTGAAAAAATGAAGGTCAACTTCTGAGTGGCATAACTTTTGCATATGGACCCCGATTGATGCACTTCTTGCACCGTTATAAATATCTTTCTGTGTAGAATAACATGAAATGGTGATCCATTAAAGTGACAAATTTTTACCCCCAAAAGGCATCGATTCATTTCTCAAAACTCTCTTGTAAGGTTTCAGACTCCGTTTTTCCAAACTAGGTCCTACCGGTAAAAATGATCTCGTGAGTTGATTCCTCCATTTTTTTCCACTCCAAATGCATCGAGATGGATGAAAAACAATATAATGATCCAATTTAGATCATTTAAAATAATGGTATGTCTCTTGTTATCGTTTGGATGAAGTCATCGTAATTATTGTTAGGCAAATGTTTAATATAAAGTTTTTACTTAGTATAATATTACAGTGGTATCAGAGCCACAATCTTGGCCAGTTATGGGATGCCAAGAAAATAAAAACAAAAAGGGATCGCTCTTAATTGGAAAGGAGGAAAGGCTAGAATTCAAGGATGAAAAAATAAAGAGACCATCATTAAGGACCAAGAAGAGTCAGAAGAGTTAGACAAACCGATGGGTGATCACGAAAGTACCAGGCTTGAAAATGCATTACAAAATATTGCCACCACTCAAGACACAATTGTGGAACTTCTAAAATTACAGATAGGGCAACCTAACTTGAAAATAAATAATGGGGAAGGTGGCTCTCATTTAGGCTGGGACAGTCCATCACATGAACATGCTAACATTCGAAGCAACCCATTCAACAGACAAATTATGCCTCCATTCTTGGATGATTCCTCCAGGGAGCAAGACTCTCCTTATCCAATTGTGGATACAGTTGGATACTCCAGATATGAGAGGTGATGGATCCAGGTACTATTCTAGTTCTGGTTATGGTAGGCATCATGATCGTCATCATTATCATCCTTATAAGAGGAGTGATAGGGCATACTTTCCAAATGAGTTTAAGAAAGGAAATCCACCTAATTTTGATGGATATGTGAAGAAGACAGAAGATGTAGAGGCTTGGATACTTGGGATGAAGAAGTTCTTTGACTTGCATGAGAACATAGATAATATGAAGGCCAAAATAAATATCTTCACCCTGAGAGGTAAAGCATACATCTGGTGGGAAGATGTGAAGCGGGTTAGAGACATCTGGATAGATGACTTGACTTGGCATAAGTTACAAATACTTTTCAGGAATAAATACTTGTCAGAAAGGTACTACGATAGTAATTCCAAAGAATTCAATGAGCTAAAGATGGGATCAATGACAAATGAAGAGTACACGACTAAGTTCTTGGAGCTATTGAGGTATGTATCGTATCTTAAAGATGATAAGGCTACAGTTTAGTGATTTGTTAGTGGATTGCCATTAGCATTTAGAGATCGGATTGAATATGATGAGCCTCAGTCACTTGATGAAGTTATTAGGAAATTGAAGCATTGCTATGAACAATCAAAGCATAAGAATGAATCTCGGCAAGGATGGAAAGGAAAAGGCAAAGGTAAAGGTAAATGGTAGTTGAAAAGAACAAGGCCTCAGAATGTAGACGAGAAATAGAATGTCATACCACAAAAGAGATTTAATATAGCTAGATAGGGACATGGGTCATAGCAGCAACATAAAGGTGAGGGTATTAGTTAGTTGGAGTGTTGGACATGCGGTAAGGAGAACATTAAGAGATATCGTCCACAAAATCAGGGTGGTAGGCCTTAGATATATAGTGCGCAGTAGGCATAGACTGTTGGGGATGTTGGTAAGAGCATTCCTTGTATTTATGTAGCATTGGATAACCAATAGGCAGACCATCAAGCATCTATCATTGAGATGGACGGTAAGCTTTGTGATCAATTTATTTCTATTTTAATTGGCCATGGATCTAATTATAGTTATGTTAGTCTTGACTTGGTGGATAAGTGTGGTTTGAGTAAGGAATTGCAAGAAGAATCTTGGTTAGTGCAGTAGGCTACAGGGACAAAGAAGCAAGTTCATCATTGGGTAAGAACTTGTGCATTTGATTTGAATGGTATGCCTACCATAACACATTTGAATGTATTACCGTTGGGATCATACAGTTTGTTTTTGGGCATGGATTGGTTGTACCTGCATAGAACTAAGGTGGATTGTTATGACAAAACCATTGAGTGTGTGGATGACAATGGGGAACCAAGAGCCTTACAGGGAAAGAAGAAAGCCACATAAGTTAGGATGGTGACAACTATGCAGGAAAAGAACAATAGCATGAAAGGGTGTGCTATTTGTCGTACATATTTCTAGTGACAAAGGTAAGGAAGTTGAGGATGCAGGTGTTTTGAGTAGGTACCCAGTTTTACAGCAGGTTCATGATGTGTTCCCTGAGGAGATTTCAGAGTTTCCACCTCACAAGGAGGTAGACTTTTCTATTGAGTTAGTGGTAGGGGTAGCTCTAACGTCAAAGGCACCTTATAGTATGAGTACACCTGAGTTGGTGGACTTGAAGCTACAATTGAAGGAAATTTTGTACAAGGGATACATTAGGCCAAGCGGATCGCCTTGGGGTGCACCGATATTGTTTGTTAAGAAGAAAGATGGAACTCTCAGATTATGCTTTGACCATAGGCAGTTGAACAAAGTGACCATCAAGAATAGGTATCTATTTCCGAGGATTGATGACTTGTTCAATTAGATGAAAGGAGAAACAATGTTCTTGAAGATTGATTTGAGATCAGGATACCATGAGGTACGCATCAAAGAGGAGGACATTTACAAGACAAGTTTTCGGACTAGGTATGGGCATTATGATTTTGTTGTAGTTCCATTTGGTTTGACTAATGCTCTAACTACATTTATGTGCTTGATGAATAGTGTGTTGCGTTCGTATTTGGATAAGTTTGTTATTGTGTTCATTGATGACATATTGGTATATTCTAAAAATGAGGAAGAGCATGTCGAACATTTAGCAGCAGTGTTGAGGTTGTTGAGAGAGCACCAGTTGTATGTTAAGCTCAACAAGTGAAATTTCATTCATAATGAGGTATATTACTTAGGACATGTTGTCTCCAAGGAGGGAATTGCAGTAGATCCATAAAAGATAAGGGCCATCATGGAATGGGTAGCTCCCAGGAATGTGGATGAGGTGAGATCTTTCATGGGGTTGGCAGGCTATTACAGGAGGTTCATCAAGAACTTTTCACAGATTTCTTATCCTATTACATCATTGCATAGGAAAGGTAAGAATTTTGAATGGACAAAGGAGTGTAAGGCCAATTTTGAGCAGCTTAAGCAGTTGTTGACACATGCACCAATGTTAAATATTGCAGAGCTAGACAAAGAATTTGTAGTATGTACAGATGCTTGCAAGAGAGGACTTGGTGGAGTCCTTATGTAGGAAGGACAAGTGGTAAGATATGAGTCATGAAAACTAAACAAGCGCTAGTAGAACTACCTAACACATGATCTTTAGTTAGCAGTGATCATACATGCATTGAAGATGTGGAGGCACTATCTTCTTGGCAGGAGGTTTGTAGTGATGAGTGATCACATTGGGTTGAGGTATTTGTTTGACCAACCGAATCTGAACGCCCAAAAAGCTAGATGGTTGGCCACGGTCACTGAGTTTTACTTCGAGATCAAGTACATCAAAGGAAAGTAGAACATGGTGGAAAATTCTCTTAGTCGGCGGGTACAGGTAGATCATTTATCAGTTATGGGCTCCTATGGGACAAACTTACAGGATAGGATCTTGTAGGAAGGTTAGTATGATGGCATGTATATGGATATTGTGCACAGGTTGCAGCAGAGTACAGGTGCAGGTACAAGTGCATGTAGTGGTACAAGTACAAGTATAGTAGTAGAATAGGTACATGTACATGTAGTGGTACAAGTATAGGTACAGGTACGGGTGCATAGGATGTGGACTATTGTTTTGCATCATATGAACTGGTTAGATTTAGGGACATGATATATGTTCCAGATAGTAGTGAGCTCAAGAAGGTGATCTTGAGGGAGTTTAATGTGAAACCATATTCAAGTCACCCAAGCTACCAGAAGACATTGACTGCAATGAAGAAATTTTATTATTGGCCGAATTTGAAGAAGGATGTAGTAGAGTTTGTGGCTAGATGTTTCAATTGTTAGCACATGAAGGCAGAGTGTAAGCATCTAGGTGGACTGCTACAGCCGATTGCAATTCCATAATGGAAATGGGAGGTCATTTCCATGGACTTTATCTCAGGTTTTCTGAGGATAGTGAGACAGGTTGACAAAAGTAGTACACTTCATTTCAGTGAAGTCTACATTCTCAGCTAGTGATGTAGCATAGGTACTCATCATAGATATGGTCATATTGCATGGAGTTCCAAATAAGATAGTGTCAAATAGGGATGCAAAGTTCATTTCCAAGTTTTGGAAGGAGTTGTTTGCAGGTTTGCGCACAGAGTTGGCCTTAAGTACAACTTATTATCCGCAGAAAAATGAATAAATTGAGAGGGTCAACAGGATATTGGAGGTCGTGTTGAGGATGTAAGTGATGCATCAGCAACAAATGTGGGAAGATTATCTTCCACTTGTAGAGTTCGCTTACAACAATGGGTATGGTAATATTTGAAGATGAGTCTGTTTGAGGCATTGTATGGGCGGAGTTGCAATACTCCCATTAGTTGGAGTGATCCAGTTAGCAAGGTGTTGATTGGACCAGACATGTTGGCAGACATGGAACAAGAAATGCAGGTTATAAAGAAGAATTTGAAGGCAACACAACTATGCAAATCAAAACATGTGGTTCAAGGAGTTCCAGGTTGGGGAACAAGTGTACTTGTGCATCAAACCAAACAAGTGGTCCTTATGGATTGGATAATATGTCAAGCTAGCACCACGATTCTGTGGACCCTTCAATATTATTGAGAGAATTGGGCTAGTAGCCGATCGGCTTGCACTTCCTTTGACAGTGAAAGTTCATGATGTTTTCCATGTGTAATTTCTTAAGAACTATGTTAAATATGTTGATCATGTGATTGACTAGTCTGTATTGCAGGTGGAACTAGATGGAGAATTCCAGCTGAAGCCTCAGTGTATATTGCAGAAAAAGGTGCTCATGCTCCATAAATGAGCAATCGAGCAGGCTAAATAGCAGTGGAAGCACTTTAGGCCCGATGAAGCTACATGGGAGATGGCGGATCAAATGCGGGATATGTATCCTTCATTGTTTTCTGGTTGAGGAATTTTTTTTTTGGTATGGTGTTTTGGTACATGTCTGATGATGTTTTGGTATATGTACATATGTATATGGATGTGAACACCACCAAGAGCTATGTTATAAAGCTCCAATAAGTGGTATGAGTGTCATGTCATTTATGGTTGTCATGTTCTTATGTTATCATGTTGGTTTTTTTCTCAGTAGGGTGATCTTTGTAAATACTGCAACGAGCTATGTTATAAATCTCCATGGGTAGTATATTTGTTTTTCAGTGATTTTGCAGAGGTATAGGTGTGGTTGAATGCCGAGGACAGTATGCCCCAAAGGGGAGGGTTCTGTAACAACCTTGGTGAAAATTCCATGTAATAAAAGTTAATAAAGGCAACAATAATAACCACGGTTGATGGGACACTTAGTCCAAGCTGAATGTTGGGCAAAACATCCTAGTGGGTGTTCATTTCGGTTATTATGGCTAAGGAAATTGGAAAAGGCTTTGGAAAGGCAAAATGGAATTTTTGGCACATTTATTTATGAAAATAAAGGAAAATAGGAGAAAAGGGAGGTGAAAGGTCACAGGTTGCATGTGAGGAGGAAATTGAAGGAAAATAATGGAAAATGAAGAAAATAGAGGCATAATTGATAAATAGGCTTCTGATGATCAGTTTGTAACCTTTTGTCATTTCAGTTTTGGATCTCTCTCATTATTCTCTCTCTCTCTCTCACTCTTGAACACTTAGATTTTTCTTGGAGCATTTTGGCATTGGATCAAGAAAGGCGAAGAAGGCAAGAGGAAGGAAGGAGAAAGCAAGGAAGAGCAGGATCAGGCAGCTACAACAGTATTCTTTGCAGGTATCAATTTGCATATATATTTCCTTGCTAGATTTGGCATGCATGGTATTGCATGTGGTTCTTTTGCTGTTATGGCATGGGCTTTTCTAGGTGTAACAATGTTTTCATCCTAGCCTTGCCAGTTTTGGATAGCAATGGTAATGGGGTTCTCAAGTTTTGGTTGAGTTGGATAGTCGGATAGATTTGAAGTGGAGTGAGGTGGATCTCCAAATGATAGAGCACATAGCCTAGTGGTCCTTGAACTAGATCGTGGATCACGGTAAAGCCACTAGCCTAGTAACCTGATCTGGATTTAAGCAGGAACACAACAAATTATAGGCATAACCATAAATAAAAAGATGCAATAGAAATAGCACTTCATTTCATTAATATCAAATACTGAAATATGCTTACAAACAAAATGGAAATAAGACTAGCTCGGGCGATGTTGGCTTATCTCTGAGAAGAGATGTGGTGGCTACATTCCTCTGAACTATGTTACAATGAGGCTCAAAGGCCTATTTAGTATTGAGAAACAATGGAAAAACCTGAACATCCAAAAACCTAACCCTAGGAGATGAAGCACCAAACTATGGGCCCTGTTTGGGTAAATTGGTACATCAACTTCCTGAGGTCGTAACTTTGGCATACGATCTTCGTTTGACGCGCACAATACCTCGGTAGAAAGATCTATCTGAGGACTACAACTTTTAAATGACCAACATAAATATATGCCCCATGTTGGTCCCCATTTTCCAAAAAAATGTCGTTTATGGCCTCAAAACGGCTTCGGAATTTCAGGACTCGAAAAAATTGCCAAAAATAGTAAATTGTGCTACAAATAAGGAAACTGAAAAACTGAAATAAACAATGGTGGGGGTCTAAGTGGAATAGGCGGGTGGCCACCAATATCCACCTAGATCATAACCCCTGAGCCAGACTGTGGGTTGTGGTAAAGCCAAGATTGTGTTGCCTCAGTGGGCCTAAGAATCCTTGCCGATGAATGACAGGATATATGGTAAAGCCAAGAGGTGGATTTCTCTCCGTTGGGCCTAGTAATCCTGGTTTGGGATATGTGGTAAATCCTAGAGAGTGGGTCTCAGTTTAGGGCCTATTGATCCAGTGTGGATTGCAGTAATGCTTGAGAGACTAGAAGACAAGAAAATTCCTCACGATGTAGGTGGAGAGATCTGGTGGCATCCATACTTGTTTGGCCTAGTGATTAGGTGGAGATCATGGTAAAGCTTGTTATTACATATTTATTGTGTTGGCCTAGTGATCCATGATGGATTACAATAAAACTTGATTTCTATTGATGAGGGTGAGGTGGTTTAGCCTCGGGATGCCCTAGTTGGTTCTTTCAGGTTGAGTCCCACATTCATGCTTGGAATATGGCACAGGGGTGAATGGATGAAGAGATATTTGGTTCAACCATTCTATGGTTGGGTGGAATGTGGTAGCCTCGTCCAGGGTTTGGATTTTTCATCATCAATATGAGGTTATTTCTCGTATTTCTATGAGTATTTTATTGGTTTATATGTGGATCATATGGTTGTGATTTCCTTGGTATTTTTGTTGCTATTATGTTGACTATGTATATGTTTTATGAAAATGGCTATGTATGGATCTCATCATGTTTTAAATTTTAAATAAATGAACAATGTACCTATGACCTAATAGATGATAATGCAACAAATTATATAAGGGAACAATGCTTCATAATGATTCTCAGATAAGTATGAGACCCCTATGCTTAAATCTGTTGTTTACACCTATAGATTACATATTTGGAATATGTTTGACGAAATTCCTGTCATGGCTAGAAGGGGTTTGGTTGAGGGCTTGTTCAAGTACTTACATTTGCATCATTGTTTCCCTATTATCTTTACGTTCTGAAGGTGTCATTCAATTCTGGGCAGTGACCTCAGCTCTGGGCCTGAAAAAGTGGCTCAAATCCCAAGAACATTATCACAACACTGGGAAAAATAGTCCCTGGATGCTGGCATGCCTTTGCATGATAGCATCCAGAGCCTCCTCGACACTATCAAGTCCATATCATGGGAGCGTATCGAGGTCAAGTGGTCTAAAACCTCAGTGGGACCCAAAGACTAGCTACTTGAGTGGTTGGGATGGTTCCTGAGAGTCATGTAGCTGATGTGGAAGGTATGTATGTTATGTTTCCATTGATTCCACTTCCTTAAGGTCACATAGGAGGTTGAATCTAATCATAGTAGCTTGTCATCACATGTTTACCCCGGTTGGTCGATGACTTGGGTAGATGTGGGAGGAGGGTGTTACAATCTCCGACATTATATTCCTCAGAGGTTTGACCTACCGATTGTTTCTTTCCTGGTCACCTCCCCCTGTAATCCTCTCAACTCCCCTTGACCATAGTCTCATGACACCCAATCCCTACATCTCCACTATGAGTAATGATAGAGGAAGGTGACGCTGCCCAGGTAGGGGAAGAGGTTGTGGTTGTCTCCCCACCACTCTAGATGACGCCTCCATTGCCACCCAATTTGGTAACAACATCCTTGAGCACATAAGAAGAAGCGTGGTTTCCATGGAAGGGGAGGAGACCCGCAGGGGGCACATGTCCCTTTGGGCTCTCCACAATCTCCTGTCCCGTCAGCGAAAAGATAGGGAGTAGAAAAAATCTAAAGTCGCTAACTGGACAATGGAGCTTTCTACACACCTCAATCATTCCACCTCCTCGCTAAAACAACTTACCAAATGCCTCAAAATTTCCTTCCCCGCCAACCTCCCATACCCTACTATGTCTCCCTCAAATTCCCCTCCCGCTAGATTGTCCCCTCCACCTCCCCACAGAGCTCCTCCTCCCTCTACGTTTTTCCTGCCCCCCCCGCCCCCCGACAACCAACACTCCTCCCTTCCCCCTCATCGTAGCCCTTATGGGTGTGGCATCCTAGAAGAGGCCCTTAAGGATTCTAGCAATGTGCATGCTCAAGGAAACACTCAGGTTCAAGAAGGCACCGACATGACTACAATGAAGCTCTAGTACGGCGTGCACTAGCCACCAGTGACATGGCGAGAAAAAGGTTGGTAATTGTCTTTTCATTTCGATTAATGAATATCAAAGCGACCCTGTTTTGGCTTGATCGACATTCGAGCGACCTCTCCTCTTTTGTTAGGCCTAAGTGCGTATGATATGGGCCCAAGAAGCTCCCAAAGACATTACGGTTTGCAACTATCCTTGATTTACAGTCATTAGTTATGGCATCACGAGGCTCAACAATCCGTTGTGCGCTGAATGACAATATTTTTCACATGTTAAGCTCTCTGGAAAAAGACTTTGGTTTCCTCATTCTAAGTCAAAGATGGATACTATGTCTGTACATTGTGTAAATTTTGATCTGTTAATATAATATAAGAATGTTTGCTTACAAAAGATTTTTTTTTTCATTAGATATATATATATATATATATATAAAATCTAACTTGTAGACAAAATAGACTTTTCCACCGGAATGCAACAAAACAATTTCAAGAAAGAATGTGATTTTTTGTTGTTTAAAATGCACTTTTGAATTTACAAATGGATTCAACACCCAAAAAAATCTTTGCCTTGGATTAAAAATAACCAGAAAGAATGTCGCGAAAATTTTCATTTTGTCAATAAGTTAGACTATATGTGTGTGTATATATATATATATATATATATATATATATATATATATAGATATATATATATATATATATATATATATATATATATATATATATATATATATATATGGGTTTAATTATGCCATTTAAATAGGTTATATTCCATAGAAATACCATGGGTCAATACAATTAGTTTTCAATACTATGGGTCATTTTAATTTTTATTATTATTTTATTTTTATAGGGTTATTTTTATTTTATTTGGACCAAGTTAAAATGTTTCTATTACTTTACATTATATTACAACATTTCTACTATATCGAGGATATAAAAAATATCCAAATATATATAAACAAAATTGTCACCATTTATTTAATAAAATAAAATTTTAAATTTAAATTTATAAAAAACAAAAAAATTATAATAAATAAATACTTTAAAATTAAAAAAAAAAATTAACTTATTACAACCAATAACATGATCCAAAAAAAAAAAAACTTATTAAATTATTAATATAATTATATAAATTTTTATTTTTCATCAATAACAATAATATGAAAAGATAAATATCAATATTTAATAAAACAAATTTTTCAAAATAAATATAAATTATTTTTTATAGGATATTTTTAACTTATATAATTTTAATTGCACAAATAATTTTGAAATTAACAAAAAAAAATATATAGATATATTATTTTATTTACTTCACAAAACATATTTCACTAGTTTAATGATAATATAAAATAATAATTAGCATTTAAAAAATAAAAATATATTTTATTTTTTATAAATAAAAACATGCATTACTTTGGTATCATGTACTTAAACCACTTAATATAATAAAAAATGTATAAAAAAAATATACAAAGAGAAAAAACATTGGTAAGAAAGGCCACCATTATACTTTTTTATTATCGCATAATATTGATTAATATCATTTTTAATATGAAAATTTTAAAATAAAAATTAAATATTGTAAATTGTAACACCTACTCATCAATTAATAATGTTCATATATTATTATAACAAAAATAAAATAAAAATTGTTTTACCATGATTCGATCATAGCAGTCATTATTAGGAATTAAACTACAATGATACAATTAATATAAAAGTGGACATCATAACTGCGGAAGTGTGAGTATAATCAATTCACAGATTCATGTCGTACTTCGCCTGGTTTATATTAACATGTAACATTATAGAATGACATATTTGTACACGGTATTAAAGTTCCTAGGTTAGAATTCTTTGCATATGTAGCGCACACATTAATACTTCTAGACCTTGTGTGGCTGGCCTACAGTTGAATGACCACCAGCTGCTAGGACCCTTCTCAATCGGATGCCATCTGTAGACGGCGATACCGTCTGATTGAAGCGTTGGATCCGACGGTCCACTGAAACTCGAGGTGCTATGCTAACGATCCAGTACTCTGTCCCTATTCTTTGGTTATTTCGCTTCGTTTGGTTCTTGGAGCTGCGTTCTATGAAACACTAATTAGGTTGGAGATATTCTTCCTTGGACAGTCTTCGTTGCACCAATTACGTGTTGTGGAGGGTTTTCCCATAACTCCAACGTTGCTAGCTATTTTGGTCGCGAGCTGCACACTGCCACTTCATGGCCACTCATTCTATATAGGTAAATTTGTCATGCGAGGAATTGGGTCATTTTCCTTTTGTTTCAGTTCTAGATTGATAGCAGATATTTTGTATTTCCTTTGTTGAGGGTTTACTAAGGGTTCCTTTTTGCAAGCACCACGACTACAGCTATTCCTGGAACTCATGCTACTGAGAACCATTGTTATCCCCACCTCCCATATGGTAAAATGTTAAATGTCTAAGGATTATCTTTATTTGTGACAGTTAGTCTATTTCACCGCGCATTTTTAACCTATTACAGTGCTTGATGCAGGAGGGCCTTAACGCATTGGATATTGGATGCGGGTGCCAGGCTATCGAAAGACCCAGATTTCCTCACAGTAATTTGCATGGGTATGTGATGCAGGAGCATAGGGCTTGAAGACAAATTCAAGGAATTATTCCAAAAATACAAAAAATATTACAAGAAAAGGAGTGGGATCCTTTAGCCATCAATTTCCATGTTTACCTAGTTAAGCATAGTGTTATAATATAGGATTTGATCATGATGTAATAAATTTTAGTAAGTTAATTGTAGTGGAGATTCTTGAGGAGAATGTCTCGCAGGACAGATAGGGTCAATAAATTCTAGCCTTTGAATTAGGATCTAGTTGTTAGGATGAACCAGTACTTATGTAATTTTCACGCTATTGTAAGAGGATTTTGACTGTTGAAGAAAATTGGCTTTCCTGAAGCGAACCCAATAAATTGGGAAAATTTAGTCTCTGTGTATGTGAATGAGAAGTTCCCTGTCAAATCTCGAAGGATAATCTCCTTCGAAACCTCAGTGTTTGTTGTGAAATTCAGAGTTTATTTGGTGTTCTGTGAGATTGAATGAAATTGTGTTGACTGTGTCAAATTCTATGTTTTATTAACTGTGTAGAGTGTGAATTTCTAAAGTCTCTTGCTGCTGTGAAAATCCTGCGAGAATCCTAGTGGTCCTCGGTCTTAAGCTCTAAGATTCATTTTCATCTTTCGGCTCATGGATCTGATGGTCAAGATCAACGGAGGAAGACCAAGGACGCAGTGGTGTGAATATTGATTTTGGATTGTTAGATCTTGGTTGAGATAGATATATGGTGTTTAGGCAAGGAAGTTACTCAACAGTTAACGAGTAGAAGCGGGTTGGAGAAACCCACAAGTGGATTTCAGGTGGAGGAAAGGTCGGAAATGATAATTCCCCATTGGCTCTGATCCGACACGCACAATGACACATAATAGCGAGGTGAATAGGGAAACCGCTTTTCGGCAGATTTGGAGTGCGTAAGTTAACCGACCGAAATATGTGTGATCCACTAGATCTGGTGGAGCGGAATTGACGGTTAACAGACGAGGAGCGTGTTTCGAAGTCAAGAAGTGATGTGACTATTGGATCTTGAATAGATCAATGGTGGAGAAGTGATGACGAATAATTAGAAGGGCAAATTTAAAACTTTATTGAGCTGTGGTTTGTGTTACCGTCGGGTTCAGATTAGTGGAAGTTTAGTGGAACTCTGCAACTTTTGGAGGGGTCTACTAGCTTAGAGGAAGCTCAAAAAGAATTCAGTGGATGACAGAGAGCCCATTGGACCAAAAATTACACTTGTAAATAGAGGTAGAAGACATAATCTCATAATTTGGGAGATTAACACTCCTACCTGTACCCAGACTGCCACCATTAGTGGTATGAGAGTGACTTGTTGACACTGAATTGAATCTCAGAAGCAAGAGAAGGAAGTCCAATATGGCTTTCAAAGTTGGAAGAGGGTGAGGATGTGGTAGAAGAGGAAGACTAGTTGCAAATGCTGAGTTTATGGAAGTTATGCAACAGATGCAAGCTAGATTAGAAGCATTAATAGTAGGGAGAAATATAGATGATGGAGATGTTAGTGAGCTTGAGGTTGAGACTAAATAAGAGGAGGAAACTATAGCAATTACTCCTGAGATGAGATTCTTCCAATCAATGTCGAGATCCATAGCTAGGCCAAAAACTAAGGTTTCAATATATGCAGGAGGATTAAGTCCAGAAGAATTGATAGACTGGATTAATGACATGGAGAAATTCTTTGATTATGAAGAAACAGAAGATGAGAAGAAAGTAAATTTTGTTGTCACCAAGCTAAAAGGACATGCAACACTTTGGTGGGATGGAGTGCAGGAAGAAAGAAAGAGTCTTGGAAAACAACCAATCAGAAATTGGAATAGGATGGTAGCAAAGCTAAGAGATAAGTTTTTACCAAGTAATTATCAACAAACCTTGTTCAGACAGATGCAGAATCTTAGACAGAGGTCTATGATAGTGAGAGAATATACAGAGGAATTCTATAAGGTAAGTATAAGAGCTGGACAAACTCAGGATATAGATGAGAAGGTGGCTAGTTATGTGAATGGTCTTAGGATGGACATTCAAGATGAGATAAGTATACTGTCTCCTAAAACAGTAGAAGAAGCTTATCAGATGGTACTGAAAGCTGAATTAAAACTCATAAGAAGTAGTCTGCCAGAGGAAGAGGTACTTTATGAGGAAAAGGAAGTCAAGGTGGTAGGGGAGATCTACAACACCTAGAAATGGAGCTAGTAGCAGCTCAAACTAGCATGCAACCATAGGAGGTGACGCAGGTAGCAGAGGTAGTTTTTCTAGAGGAAGAGGAGGTAGAGGAAGAGGAAGAGAATTTAGATGTTACAACTGTAACAAGTTACACAGAGCTTTTGAGTGCCCAGAGAATGCAGGAAGAAGTCAGAGGAATGAAATTGTTGCTCAAGTTGAGGAAGAAGTAGCATTAATGACAGAGGAAGAAAATGTACCAGAGAGAGGAGAATCTTTGGTAGTCAATAAAGTTTTTCTCAAGCCAGCAAAGGAGATAGTTGAACCATCACAACGGAAGACTTTGTTCAGAACAGTGTGTAAGGTTCAAGGGAAATGATGTTAGATGATCATTGATAGTGGCAGCACTAATAATTTGATCTCTATAGAAGTGGTAGACAAATTGAAGTTGAAGACAATGAGACATCCAACGCCTTACAAGGTGTCATGGTTACAAAAGGGACATCAGTTGTTAGTGAATGAAAAGTGTGAAGTGAAGTTGCAGTTGAGCAAATATAAGGATAAAATTGTATGTGATGTGATGTGATGCCTATGGATGTGTGTCACATATTGCTTGGGAGACCTTGGCAATATGACAGAGGAGCTATGCATGATGGGAAAAGAAACACCTACAAGTTTGGTAAAGATGGTGTCAACCATACATTGTTGCTTATGAAAGAAGAGGATGCATCAAGAAAGAAGACTGATCCAAAAACTCTATTACTAGGAGGAAAGGAATACTTACAGCAGATTGAAGAAAATGAGGTAAATTTTTCTGTAATTTGCAAGCTCAATGTAATAATGAATTCTACTAAAGTTTTTGATTTACCCATTGAAATTCAAGAAATGTTGGACAACTATTGTGATATCATTGTTGATGATTTTCCTAATGAGTTACCACCCATCAGAAGGATTAGCCATCATATAGATTTGATTCTAGGAGAAAATCTACCAAACAAAGCAGCTTACAAAATGACTCCCACAGAAAATGAAGAGGTTAGAAAGCAAGTTCCGGAATTGCTTGATAAAAGTCTGATCAGAGAGAGTTTGAGTCCTTGTGTAGTACCAACAGTGTTGAGTCCAAAGAAAGATGGAGGCTAGAGAATGTGTACTGATTCAAGAGTCATCAATAAAATCACAATCAGATATAGATTTCATTTACCTAGAATTGAAGATTTGATGGATTGTTTGAGTGGATCAAAGTATTTTACAAAACTAGATCTGAAGAGTGAGTATCATCAGATAAGGATAAGAGAAGGGGATGAGTGGAAAACTGCTTTTAAGATAAATGAAGGATTGTATGAATGGAGAGTAATGCCTTTTGGGTTGTCAAATGCACCAAGTACATTTATGAGACTCATGAATGAAGTTATTAAAGAGTTTATTGGTAAATTTTTAATAGTATATTTGGAAGATATATTAGTTTACAACAGCTATAAGGAGGAGCACATGAGACATCTGAATTATGTCTTACAAAGGTTACAGCAGGAGAAGTTATTGCTGGATTTGAAGAAATGTTCATTCATGAAAGAGGAATTAGTGTATTTGGGTTTTGTTATTTCCGTTGAAGGGTTAAAGATGGATCTAGAGAAGATCAAGGCAATCATGGAGTGGCCTTCACCTAAAAGTATCGTTGAGGTAAGAATTTTTCATGGTCTTGCTAGTTTTTATAGGAAATTCATAAAGAATTTTAGTAAGATCAATGCTCCTATTGTTGAGACTATAAAGAAGGATAAGCAGCCATTTAGATGGATTGCGGAAGCAGAAAAGAATTTTTAGTTGTTGAATAAGAAGATCACTGAAAAACTTATTTTCGTTCTACCTAATTTTAGTAAACCTTTCCAAGTGAAATGTGATGCTAGTGGAGAAGCTATTGGAGGTGTTTTAAGTCAGGAAGATAGACCTATAACTTATTTTAGTGAAAAGATGAATGATTCAAAGGAGAAATATTCTTCTAATGATAAATATTTTTATGCAGTTGTGCAGTCATTGAAGAAGTGGAGACATTATCTAATGTCAAAAAAAGTTCATACTTTATTCAAATAACCATGAATTGCAGTATATTATGCAACAACCAAAGCTTAACCAAAAAAATGCCAAATGGGTAGAGTATCTTCAGGGCTTCAATTTTGTCTTAAAGCATATAAATGGCCAATCAAACAAAGTTGTAGATGCTTTAAGTAGGAGAAGTACATTATTTCAAGAGAGTCAAATTCAAGTGTTGGGTTTTGATTTTCTTAAAGAATTGTATGAGACAGATTTAGATTTTAAAGAGGCATTTGCAGCTTGTAAGAATCCTGTTTTGATGGATAGGAATAAATGGTTGGATTATTTCTTACAAGATGGATTGTTGTTTAAGAGAAATCAACTGTGCATACCAAATTGTTCTATGAGGGAGAATTTAATAAAATAAAAACATAGTGGTGGAATTGTAGAACATTTTCGTATAGATAAGACTTATGAGTAGTTGAAAAGATTTTATTTTTGGCTGAAAAAGAGATCTGAAGTGGAAAAGTATGCGGGAACTTGTAAAGCCTATCAATATGCAAAGGGAAGAAGCCAAAACACAAGTTTGTATGTTCCACTACCAATTCCAGATAGGCCTTGGGATATGGTAAGTATGGATTTTGTTTTGGGCTTACCAAAGACTCAAAGAGGAAATGATTCAATTCTTGTTGTAGTGGACATATTTTCAAAAATTGCACATTTTATTCCATGTTATAAAACTAGTGATGCTACTCACATTGCTAATTTGTTTTTCAAGGAGATTGTAAGATTGCATGGGTTGCCTATGAGTATTGTCTCAGATAGGGATTCCAAATTTGTTGGACATTTTTGGAGGACACTATGGAAGAAGCTGGCAACTAAACTAAGTTTCAGTTCTACCTATCATCCACGGACCGATGGACATACTGAAGTTATGAACAGAAGTTTGGGTAATATTTTAAGGAGTCTTACTGGAGAAAATCCAAGGTAGTGGAATCAAGTATTGGCACAGGCTGAATATGCATATAATGACTCACCTAACAGGAGTACGGGGCAGAGTCCGTTCCATAGAGTTTATGGAATGCATCCAAGAGGAGTGTCTGAGTTAAGAAACTTGGGGAAAGATGAGATGAGAAGTGTAGATGGAGAAGAGTTTGCTTCAGAAATACAAGCAATACATGAATAGTTGAGACAACAGCTACAGGATAGCAATATCAAGTACAAAAACAAAGCAGACATGATAAGAAGAGAAGTGAACTTTGAAGTTGAAGATTTGGTTTTAGCACACCTAAGGAAGGAAAGATTTCCAAAGAGGGAGTATAACAAATTGAAGTTCAAGAAAATTGGACCATGCAGAGTATTGAGGAAATTTTCTACAAATGCATATGAAATGGAATTACCCCATGATGTTGGAATATCTCCAATTTTGAATGTTTCTGATTTGTACAAGTATGAAGGTGAAATTGTAGATGATACAGAAGAAGATCAAGAGACGCAGGAAATTGATTGGGTAAAACAGTTACCTACAGCAAAGGAATTGTAGCCAAAAAGGATTTTGGACAAGAAAGTATTCAAGAAAACCAGAGGACATGAGTACTTTCAATATTTGGTCAAATGGAAGGATCAACCAATTGCTAAAGCTACTTGGGTAACATAAAACATGCTACAAAAATTGGGCAGTTTTGTAGAAGAGCTCATGGACATGAGCCCAAGAAGAATTTTGTCCTCAGGAGTCTGATGCAAGAGCATAAGGCTTGGAGACAACTTCGAGGAATCATTCCAAAAATACAAAAAATATTACAGGCAAAGGAGTGGGATCCTTTAGCCATAAATTTCCATGTTTTCCTAGCTAAGCATAGTGCTAGAATATAGGATTTGATCATGATGTAATAAATTTTAGTTAGTTAACTGTAGTGGAGATTCTCGAGGATGTCTCACAGGACAGATAGGGTCAATAAATTTTAGCCTTTGAATTAGGATCTGGTTGTTAGGATGAACCAACACTTATGTAATTTTCACACTATTGTAAGAGGATTTTGACTGTTGAAGAAAATTGGCTTTCCTGAAGCGAACCCGATAAAATAGGGAAATTTAGTCTCTGTGTATGTGAATGAGAAATTCTCTGTCAAATCCCAAAGGATAATCTCCTTCGAAACCTCTGTGTTTGTTGTGAAATTCAGATTTTATTTGGTATTTTGTGAGATTGAATGAAATTGTGTTGACTATGTCAAATTCTGTGGTCTTTTTAACTGTGTAGAGTGTGAATTTCTGAAGTCTCTTGCCACTGTGAAAACCATGTGACAATCCTAGTGGTCCTCGGTCTCAAGCTCTAAGCTTTGTTTTCATCTATTGGCTCATGGAGTAGATGGTCGAGATCAGGTGAGGAAGACCAAGGATGTAGTGGCATGAAGATTGATTTTGGATCGATAAATCTTGGTTGAGATAGATCTATGGTGTTTGGGTGAGGAAGTTACTCGACAGTTAATGAGTAGAAGCAGGTTGGAGAAACCCACAAGTGGATTGCAGGCAGAGGAAAGTCCGTAAATGATAATTCCTCCATTGGCTCTGATTCCACACACATAGTGACATGTAACAACGAGGTGAAGAGGGAAACCTCTTTTCGGCAGATTTAGAGTGCGCAAGTTAATCGGCTGAAATACGTGTGAGCCACTAGATCTAGTGGAGTGGGATCGATGGTTGACAAACAAGGAGCAAGTTTCAAAGTCGGGAAGTGATGTGACCGTTGGATCTTGAATAGATCAACTGTGGAAAAGTGCTGACGAATATTTAGAAGGGTGGATTTAAGACTTTATTGAACTTTGGTTTGTGTTACCGTCAGGTCCGGATTAGTGGAAGTTTAGCAGAACTCTGCAACTTTTGGAGGGGTCTTCTAGCTTAGAGGAAGCTCAAAAAGAAGTCAGTGGATGACAGAGAGCCCATTGGACCAACAATTACACTTGCAAACAGAGGTAGAAGACATAATCTCACAATTTGGGAGATTAACACTCCTATCTGTACCTAGACCGCCACCAGTATGTGGGCCTTCCTTCTGCTTGGAAAGTCTCAAATTGATTTTGAGTTAAACTTTAGGTAGCTACATGAGGGTTTTTGTTTAGGTTTGATTTCAAGTTACCATACCATTGTCTGTATTAAGCCGAACTCTTGAAGAGACTACTGTTTCGTAATAGATTTGAGGATCAACCTTCCAATCGAAGGCTTTGCACATCCTCTTAGTTGTATATAATATTTTTCTATCTGGGATTATTAAGTGTGTATTTATGCAATTCCTCTATTTTACTTTATGTTTAGCGATTCAAGGATCTGGTTTCTTTTCTGATATGTAACTTATCATTTGTGGAATGTGCTGTCCTTTAATCACTATGTTTATGTCCAGTATTCGCATCGGTTATTTACAATCCTTTCAACCAAGTCAATCCCGTTCTATTAGAATGTCATTCCTTGGTGTCCACCCCAGGACTGGCTGGTGGAACCAATATGGAAAATACACTTAAATCATTTGTATCCTTGCTTCCTTTCGGGTATAAATTTCCTCGTTTAGTTTCTATAACTAAACTATTTATAATGTACGAGTTTTGCTATTAATTCTAGGTTTTGAGAAGGATTAACATTTAGTAGTTCTTGTATTGAATGCCTGTCTGCTGGCTGGAAGCCCTTGCAACTACCCATCTATATATATATATATATATATATAGATATATAGATATATCATTTTCTTGAAGAAATACTATGTGCATACCTAGTTCTTAATGGTTACTTATTAACAACATCGTTTGATTTCCTAGGATATGTGATTAGAACTCAGATTCCTCACTAATAAATTTGGCATATTCTTTTGAATGGAATAATATTGATGTGTGGGTTTTTAATTTAATACACAGAGTGGGATTATACTTATTACCAATCTGTAGGTAGAAATTATTCTACATTTCTGCCCGGAAATGGCAGTGTAATCAAATTAAATCATATAACTTCTTATTTATATATCTGTTCTTATTTTTGATAGCGAAGGGTTATTTCATAACTCATTTGGTTGTCTAGTTTTACTCATGCACAAATTCTTGATTTGGTAAACGTAGTTATCATGCTTAAGAAACAGAGGTTGTATCATACTACACCTTTTGATCTTTATGTTGAAATATAATAACATGTATGCATTACTACAAACTAGATACCTATATTAACTATTCATAAGTACATGCATCATAATAATAGTTTGCAATTCAAGGTTATCTTTCTCATTCCATTCACTTCATGCTACAGGTCAAAATAGAGAACCATGCAATCATGAGTGCCATTTAAATTCATTTTCTACTTAGATGATGTTTTCAGTTTTGAGGGAGAGTTCTTTGAGCAAACCTGTGGGGTTGCCATGGGCTCACCCCTATCCCCTGTCGTTGCTAATATTTTGATGGAATATTTTGAGTCCAAGGCTCTTAACTCATCCCATCTCCTACCCAAGCTTTGGAAAAGGTATGTGGATGACACCAATGTTATCTGGTCTCATGGCCAAGAGGAATTAGATCTCTTCTTCGATCATCTCAACAATCAATCCTCAGCCATTAAGTTCACTAAAGAGTAGGGAGTTGATAGGTGCCTCCCTTTCCTTGATATTATTATTTCTAAGAATAGTGATGGTTCCCTCTCCCACCAAGTTTTTTGAAAGAAAACGCATACGAGACAGTATCTTCATGCAGTTCCCACCATTTCCCAGCTCAAAAGATGGGGGTTCTCAATACCCTTGCTACTAGGGCCCTAAGGATCTCAGATAAAAAGAGTTTTGAGAAAGAAAAATCCCATCTCCCTAATGTCTTTGTTGAGAATGGTTATAGTAGAGACATGGGATAGAAGGCTTTCCTAAAAGCTGCCAAGAATTCTCTTGCTAAAAGGGAACCAAAGGAGTGGATTCCAGGTGTCCGTCTTCCGTTTGTTTAGGGGAACACTGATAATATTGCAAGGATTCTCAAGATGCATAGTGTCTCTGTAACCTTTAGACCCCTTAACACCATTTGTATGTCTCTCAGATCAGCAAAGGATCCTATTGATCCCAAGGATATGAAATGGGTATATAGTATCCCTTGCTCCTGTGCGACCCCTTATATTGGTGAGATGGGTTGCTCCATCAATCAAAGGATTAGTGAGCACGCAGCTGACCTTAAGTATAGGAGATCAAAGTCTTCGGCTTTAGCTGAGCATCCGAAAAAAACCAATCATCATGTTTGTATTGAGGAGGCTAGTGTCATTGCTAGAGTTTCACAGTTCCATCATTAGAAATTTAGGGAAGCTCTGGAGATTGAAAAGAGGCCGAGATATCTCAATAGAGAAGATGGCTGGAAGATCAGTAGATGTTGGGTCCCAGCTCTCTCTTCCTAGTCACTTTCTTCCTTTTCGCCCCTCCTCCCCCCCCCCCCCCCTCCCCTCGTTTCTTGTCTCCTCTTTTTATTTGATATTAAGTTAATATTTACAAGTTTTTATCAATTAATGATATTTCATCCATCTTTCATAGAGGCAATAGGAAGAGGGGTTTTGGACTGAATTTTACTAGCTGATTAGTTTTTTTTTTTTACTTAATATTAGTTTATTCCAATGTATATAGAGGCAATAGGAAGAGGGGTTTTGGACTGAATTTTACTAGCTGATTAGTTTTTTTTTTTTACTTAATATTAGTTTATTCCAATGTGTATATATATATATATATATATCTATATTTTAAATATCTATTTTTATTATTTAAACTTAACAACTGATTTTAATCTCTATAAATAGTTAATCATTCGTTTTATTACATTATTTATATTTTCTATGTATTTATTAAATTACTTAATAACTCTATAAATAGTTAATTATACGTTTTATTCTATTATTTATATTTTCTATGTATTTATTATATAGTTAATAACCAATTAAATCAAATTATTTATATATTTATTTATAGGTAAGGTCCCTAGTCCAATTTAGCCGTTGGAAGCTCTGCTCAAGCTATTTAACATGCAAAGTTGGATCTGGTTCTTTAACTTGTCCTGACGATGAACCACACTAGTTGGTTCGAAACACGTCAACAAATGATAGATCTTGTGATTTATGCTGAAAAATCTCTCGTAAACCTGGTATGGATCACAGAAGCCTCAACTCAACAAGTTTACATTCTTATTTATCTGCCTAAGTTTCTTCAGATAACAAATTATAAACACAGACATGCATATACACTTATCTACCATTGAAAGTCTAATTCACTATTAGATGAACCTCTCCACCCTTCCAATGAGAATTTGGCAATTACGTCCATTATTCTCCCGCCAAGATCCTCTTTATCCCTCCGATCAATTTTATTCTAAACAATAGTTCTATTGCTTCGGCCTCAAGACTCTAGGTCTAGCCCACAAAATGAATGTTTCTTCCTCCAAGGAAGTCTCTCTCAAGGATTTTTTTCCCACTGAAGCTCCGTTCAGCTCAAGGAACCTTTCCTTCTTCTCCACCCCCCCCTTCCTCCTTCTCTCTTCCCTCTTGTAAGAGAAAGGCAAGTAATGAATAACTGCTTATTAACTGATAACTGTTAGATGAAAAGAGATTTACTGAGGTTCATCAGTAATTATTTATATCTTTCATAGAGATAGTGTTAATATTTATATAACTTTACTTAATTAAACTCAAAATTAATAGCACCACAAAACCAACTCGTTTATCCGTTTTACTCAACCATAAAATATCACATAAAATAACTTAAAGGTCTGAGGATGTCAATTCTTCCCCCCCTTAGCAGAACACCATCCCCAGTGATCATTCTTCCATTTGCTCTTGAAATAATTTAGGATACACCTCCTGCATAAAGTCCTTATCCTCCCAAGTGGCTTCTTCGGGGGTTGAAGTGCTTCCATTGCACTTTATCCTGGATGATACCTCGCCTCTGCAACATTACTTCTCTCTGATCGAGTATGCGTAGGGGTTCGACCAGGAATTCTCCTTATGGTTCGACCTGCCATAAATACAACTGTTATATAACTGGCATGCACATAAACACTATGTCCCAAAATAAATATATTTTTTGTGTTATATATATATATATACCTGAAGTTCTTGCTAGTTTATGATATGTCTGGGGTCATACACATATTTATTTAAAAGGGAAACATGGAATACATTATGAACCCAAATGTGGCTGGGTAGGGCTAATTGATAGGCCACTGGCCCTATTCTGTCTAGAAATTGGAAAGGGCCACAGAACCGGGGGGCCAACTTGACACATTTTCCCCATCTCAATGTGCTTCTCTTTGGTTTAATTCACACATACACATGGTATCCTACCTAGAACTCCCGGTAGGTTCTCTTTTTATTAATGTACAATTTATGCCTGTCTTGAGTGGCCTTCAAATTTTGTCGAACCTTTTTCACTGTTCTTTCCATTTCCTCCAGTACATCTGGTCCTAAAATCATCTTGTTCTAAGGACTGTTCCAATTATCAGGGATGGTACATTTCCTTGCATAGAGTACTTCAAAAAGACTCATTTTAAGTGATTCATGATAACCATTTTTGTAAGAAAATTCTACCAAATGTAGATACTCTTCCCATTTTCTAGGTTGTTGCATCACATACATGCGCATCATGTCCTCTACCACTTGATTCACTCTTTCGGTTTGCCCATTGGTCTGGGCGTGATAAGCGACACTAAAGTGGATTTGTGTACCTAGCCCAGTGAACAATGCTTTCCAAAAAGAAGAGGTGAACTTAACATCCCGATCAAATATTATGACTCGAGGCATACCATGCAGCCGAAAAATCTCCTTCATAAATATATCTGCTATTTGGGTTGTTTGGTACGTGGATTTGGCAGGTTTAAAATGCGTTGACTTGCTCAATTTGTCTACCACAACCATAATTGAGTCATTTTGTCTTTTAGACCGAGGTAATCTAGTTATAAAATCCAAAGTTATTGTATCCCATTTCCATTTATGGATAGGTAAAGGATGCAATAACCCAGAAGGGTGTTGGTGCTCAATTTTGACTTGCTAACATTCCAGAAATTTCGCTAAATACTTAACAATGTCCTTTCTCATACCAGGCCAATAATAGTTTTTCTTGATAGCAAAGAAAATCTTTTGATAGCCTGGGTGAGAAACATAGGGACTTCTATGAAATTCATCTAACATGATTTGTTTTAATGACAATTGATTAGGAATGTAAATACAATTTTTGAACATCAATAAATTTTCAGAGTTAATAATATACTCTCTATGCTTCGCTGAATTTTGTGCAGATTTTACTTGCTACCAAAGGTAGCTGTATTCAAGTTCCTTCTAAGTTGCTTCCTTTAGTTGATCAGCAAAATTGAATTCAACTTGACTAAATGAAATCTCATAGATATGGTGCAACTTCCTACTTAATGCATCTGCCACCCTATTTTCTTTCCTATCAAATGTTTGATTTCAAAATCAAATTTGCTTAAGAATGCAATCCATCGAGCTTGATGCGCATTCAAGGTAGGCTGATTAAAGAAACTAATTAAGCTATTGTGGTCTGTTTTGCGAAAAAATATTTTCCCCAATAAATAGTGTTGCCATACCTTTAAGGCATGAAACACAACTAGATCCAAATCGTAAACATAATATTTTTGTTCGTGCTCTTTTAACTTATGATATTTGTAAGCAATGACCTTTTCATTTTGCATTAAAATTCCACCTACACCTTCTTTGCATGCATCTGTGCAAACTATAAAATATGCTTCAAGATCTGCAATCTTTAATACCAGAGCTGTGGTAAGTAATTGCTTTAAATTTTCAAAACTTTCTTGACAATATTTGTACCATTTGAAAGTTGTTCCCTTTTTCTGTAAGGAGGTAATTGGATAAGCGACTTTAGAAAATCTCCTTATAAACCTTCTATAATAACCCGCAAGACCCATAAAGGAGCTTATGTCTGCCACATTGGTTGGGATAGGCCAATTCATGATGATCTTAATTTCCTCTGGATCAACTGCTATACCATCAGAGGATATGACATGTCCTAGATACTGGATCTGATCCTTAAAGAAGTCGCACTTGCTAAATTTGGCAAAGAGTTGGTTTTCTCTTAAATTTTGTAACACTATCTGAAGTTGTTCTTTATGTTCCTCAATACTTTTGGAATATACTAGAATGCCATCAATAAATATAAGAATAAATTTATCCAGATAAGGATGGAAAACCACATTCATCATACTCATGAATGTTTCTGGAGCGTTAGTGAGTCCGAATGGCAAGAATACAAACTTGTAGTGGCCATAGCATGTTCTAAATGCAGTCTTGTATATGTCTTCATCCTTAATTCAAATCTGATGATATCCAGATCTTAAATCAATTTTTGAAAATACCACCGCTCCTTTAACCTGATCAAAGAGGTCATCAACTCAGGGTAAGGGATACTTATTCTTAGTGGTTAACTTGTTCAATTGTTTGAAATCTATGCATAACCACAAAGTACCATCCTTCTTCCTTATGGAAAAAACTAGGGCTCCCCAAGGGGATACACTGGGTTGGATATACCCTTTATCTAATAGCTCCTGTAGCTATATTTTTAGTTCGGTTAAGTCAGGAACACTCATTTTGTAGGGAGCTTTGGAAACCGGGGCAACTCCAGGGAGCAATTCTATGGTAAAATCAAGGTTCCTCATGGATGGTAGTCCAGGAATATCTTCTAGAAAGATGTCTTTAAATTCTTCGATTACTGGTATTTTATCCAAGACTAACATTTTATCTTTGGAGTTTGTATACCCCACTTGAACCGCATAGATTTGAAAACCTTTATGCATACGTCTCGCTAGCTGACAGGATGTAACAGGTCGTAACTTGACTTCTCTTTTAACACCCTAAATTTATATTCTGGTACCATCATTTGACAAGAAATCAATGGTCTTATCCTTATAGTTTACTAAGGCCCACTGTCGTTCCAACCATTCCATGCCAATTAGGACATTATAGGAACAAAGATGGTAGCATATTTAAATCTGTCCTAATCTGTTGTCCTACCAGTTTTATTTCACAGTCCTCTACTTTTGCACTGACTCTTGTTTTTGCACCTGTGGCTAGTTAAATTAGCTAGGGGTTCTTAAATTTTGAACTTTTTAGGTGACATATATCAAATATTTTGGGAATGACATAGCTTAAGCTAGCACCTGGATCTATTAAAATGGAAGCATGATGATTCAATATTTTACCTTCAAGTTCCACCATCGAGGGTTGATAATCTTCTTGACGATCTTCCAATGCTGTGTTAATCCGGGGTATGCTTTGTGCCATATCACCAACAGTAGAAGCTTCGTGAACATTTCCAATAGGTTCCACTCTTCCTCTGTGAGGACAATTCTTGTAGTAATGGGGTTCTCCACAGCCCCAGCACTGCAAAGGAGGTTTGGGAATCTGACTAGTTTCTAACTTACTTGACACTTCATTTTGTTTTATTCCATTCTGAGGTCTGTGCCTCTATTGACTTTGGTTAGCAGATGCATTTGGTTCCTTTTGTCTTGGATATCTGGTACCCGTATTCTTCATGTTCTTATTATTTGTAAAATATTTATGCCCTTTCTTATTTGGCCAACTTTTACTAACTTCACCCTTCTATTTCATTTGTTGGTAGCAGATCCAAGCTTTTCGGACTGCTTCGTCCATCGTTTTTGGATGATCAAACTCTAATTTCTCCTTCATGAAGGCAGGTAGGCTACTGATAAAGCACTGGAATTTAGCCTTTTCTTCACAGATGTAGGGAGCATATATTAATAATGAGGTGAACTTGGTTATAATTTCATCCATAATCTATTGTCCTAGTTTCAAGTCATGAAACTCTTTTGATTTATCATCGTAGAATCGCTCAGTCAAATATCTATCCTTGAAATGCCTTTGAAATTTTTCCCAGGTGACCTCCTGCTCATTAATTTCTTTGACTATTTTTTATTTCTTCCCACCACAGGGTGGCCTTGCCTTGTCACTGATAAATTTCTAACATTGCCCTCAAATTGTCATCATATTCATATATTTGGAAATATTTATTCATATTAATTAACCAGGCCTCTGCCGCTTCTTCTGCCTCACCGTTATAGATTGGTGGTTTGATCTTCTTGAACTCTCATTGAAGTTTTGTCTTCTGCCTTTTTAATCCCTTTTTACTAGAACCGTTATCTACTTCTTCCTCATTGGTAGTTTGTGCCCCTTCAGACTTCGGACATTCCTCTTGCTATCTGCAAGATTCCATCCTTTTCTCTTCTCCTTGACTGGGGCTTGGATTCCTCTGATTCTGTCTATCCGACATACTTTTCATAATCTTTTCTTGTTCCAAATGTAATCTTTCATTATCATCTCGCAGACTCTGCATCTATGTTCGTAACTGTTGGACTATTTTTAATAAAGCAGCGTTGGTACTTGCATTTTCTTCTTCTAGCTATACCCATACGTCTGGGTTACACCCTGCAGTTCCACCAAAAGGGGTGGATCCTACTCCTTGTCTCCTGTTGCGTTCGCTACTCCTCTGTGCATCATAACTATTTTGTTATTTCTAAGATCATTCATTCATGCCTCAGTGTAGTAACCTGAAGGCTCTGATACCAATTGTAACACCTACTCATTAATTAATAATGTGCATAGATAATTATAACAAAAATAAATAAAAAATGTTTTACCATGATCCGATGATAGTAGTCATTATTAGGAATTAAACTATAATAATACAATTAATAGAAAAGTAGACATCATAACTACGAAAGTGTGAGTATAATCAATTCACAGATTCATGTCGTACTCCATCTAGTTTATATTACACATGTAACATTATAGACTGACATATTTGTACACGATATTAAAGTTCTTGGGTTAGCATTCTTTGTATATGTAGCGCACACATTAATACTTCTAGACCTTGTCCAACTGGCCTGCAGTTGAATGGCCACCAGCTGCCAGGTCCCTTCTCTATCAGATGCCATCTATAGTGGACGATAACATCCGATCGAAGCGTTCGATCCAACGGTCCACCGAAACTCGAGGTGCTATGCTAACGACCTAGTACTATGTCCCTATTCTTCGATCATTTGACTTGGTCTGGTTCTCGGAGCTGCATTCTGTGAAATCCTAATTAGGTTGGAGATATTCTTCCTTGAATAGTCTTCGCTGCACCAATTATGTCATGGAGGGTTTTCCCAGAACTCCAACGTTGCCAATTGTTTCGGCTGTGAGCTGCACACTGTCACTTCATGGCCAGTCATTCTATATAGGTAAATCTGTCACGCGAGGAATTAGGTCATTTTCATTTTGTTTTAGTTCTAGATTAATAGCAGATCTTTTGTATTTCCATTGCTGAGGGTTTACTAAGGGTTCCTTCTTGCAGGCACCACAACTACAACTATTCTCGGAACTCATGCTGCTAAGGACCACCATTATCCTCGCCTCCCACCTGGTAAAATGTTAAATGTCTAAGGATTATCTTTATTTGTGACAGTTAGTCTATTTCAACGTGCATTTTTAACCTATTATAGTGCTCTTGAGATAGGATACGGGTGCTAGGCTACTAAAAGACCCATATTTCCTCACAGTAATTCGCAAGGGTATGAGGGCCTGCTTTCCGCTTGGAAAGTCTCGGACTAATTTTGAGTTAAACTTTAGGCAGCTACATGAGGGTTTCTATTTAGGGTTTGATTTCGGGTTACCATACCCTTGTCTGTATTAAGTCAAACTCTTGAAGAGGCTATTGTTTCGTAATAGATTTGAGGACCAACCTTCCAATCGAAGTTTTTTCACGTCCTCTTAGTTGTATATGCAATTTTTTATATCTGGGATTATTTAGTGTGTATTTATGCAATTCCTCTGTTTTACCTTTTTGTTCAGCGATTCAAGGATCTGGTTTCTTTTCTGATATGTAACGTATTTGCGGAATATGTTGTCCTTTAATCACTATGTTTATTAGATATCATTTTTGGGATTCAACTGCGTTAAGTAAGTCATTCAAACGTATGACCATTTTCATGAGAGGTAGTCGTAACTGACTAATTTCTCATGATTTTTGAATAGTTCACTTAGCACTCATTGCATCGGGTGATGCTCACAGGGGTGAAGAAGTGGGATTGAAACTAGTGAAATGTGGAGAACGAATCACATAGCATCAATCATCACTTCCGGGGCTTGCACCCGGTAACCAAGACTTCCCAGGAGGTCACCCATCCCAGAACTCCTCTGGCTCAAGCGCGCTTAACTGTGGAGTTTTTCCCCACAATCAAGCCCACTTAGCTTACTACCCCATTTGCAAAACCTTAGCAAGTATTGTGCCTCATGAACCATTCAAGTAGAGATCCCTTGACTCTTTTTGAATTTAAGTATGGGGGATTTACGCAGTGCATTATATTAGATATCATTTTTGGGATTCAACTGCGTTAAGTAAGTCATTCAAACGTATGACCATTTTCATGAGAGGTAGTCGTAACTGACTAATTTCTCATGATTTTTGAATAGTTCACTTAGCACTCATTGCATCGGGTGATGCTCACAGGGGTGAAGAAGTGGGATTGAAACTAGTGAAATGTGGAGAACGAATCACATAGCATCAATCATCACTTCCGGGGCTTGCACCCGGTAACCAGGACTTCCCAGGAGGTCACCCATCCCAGAACTAGACATCCTGGAGTGTAAAGAGTTGGAGAAGCTGTTGTGTGTTGAAAGGTTGACGTCTTTGAAGAGTCTTAGGATCCTAGAGTGTAAAGAGTTGGAGGAGCTGCCGTGTCTTGAAAGGTTAATATCTTTGAAGACAATATGTTAAGATCCTGGAGTGTAAAGAGTTGGAGGAGCTGCCATGTCTTGAAAGGTTAATATTTTATGAAATTTTGTATATATATGTATGAAAAATTATTTGAACTAATATTTTCTATGACTGCATTAGTTCATTTATTCATATCAATTGATTTTTTTAATAAAATATTATTCGACATTATTTTAGTTTTTCTTTTCTTTTTATTAGTTAATTTAATAATACAAAAAAAAATTATAATTCAAAACATAAAAAATTAATAACATTATTAGAAAAAAAAAAGAAAAAAAAAATATAGAAAGGGTTGCCACATTTTCAAATAAGAAAAAACTCTACACAATCAATTAAACAAGTGGGATAATTACATAGCAACATAGTCCTTGCCTCTTTTGGTAGTTATCAATATGCTAGCATGGTTGAGGAAGTACAGGGTCCATGTTTTGTCATTATTTGAAAATAGTTTTTTTTCGTGTTGCACCTCCTGTTTCCGCAAGCTACTATGACAAATATTGATTCCAGAGCCCTCTACACCTTCTTCATTTGTTTACAACTAGTAATTATTACAAAATGATTTAGAGTAAATGTTATTAAGCGCTCAAATGAAAAAAAATTACATTTACCGGTAGGGGAGATTTGATTAATCATAGGATGAAGCCTTAATTAATTTTTAATATGCATTAATCCATGCCATGGGAGTTTGATTGAGTTTATGCGACATTTCGTCGAATCATTGCCACAAAATAGGAAAATATGTGTGTCAACTAACGTGAAAATTGACAGTTTACACTTTTTAATTAACCTGAGTTAGCAGTAGCCATTGTGGCAAGCATAGTGTGTAAAGTGATGACATATCGCTCCAAAATAAGGAAACATGGTAGTTGCAATATCTGATTTATGCATGTTGATATGGCCAAAATAGGTGACATGTGGCAGTACAAAGCTTGAGGTGTTGGGTGGAGCATAATACCCACATTAGGCTTAGTGATTCATTTCTCGACGTGAATTCATAGTGTATCACTTAGAATTGGCAGGGAACATGGCCTAATAGAAGTTGTGAGACAAGGATCTTTATGTCATTTAACATAAGCATTAATGCTAGTCCTTTTCCAACTAATACATGTCACTGTGTGGTCTATATCATTTGTCCATGTTAGCAGCTAGAACAACTCATCATAAAACACTAAGTTCAAGGATTAACAAAAAAAATAAATGCCTTATGTTATATAACAAAAGCGAATTCCCATCGTGGCACAACATGAATGTTAATCCTTGCATTTAAAGAATTAATCTATGCACTTTAAGTATTAACATCAGTAATTGTAATCAAATTTATTATGGTTAATGCATATCTTGGAGGCCATTGCACATTTAAATGGAACTAATCGTCACATTTGTTCAATGAAGACTCGGGTGTTAGACATACTTTCAGACCTTAATGGAAATTCATAAACATTTGTACCGAAGTAATGGTGAAATGATCATGTATTTATGACTTGAGAAAATGAAAACCTATTAAATTTTGATAATGATTCTTTTTTATTCATGTTGCATAGTTGTCGCATTGTTACATTGTTTAGGCCAAAGACAAAGAAAGATCTAGGCTAAATAAACTCAAATTTGCAGAAGATACAAAGAACAATAATCCAATGCAAGTCATTTTACTGTTACTGTTGTATTAAAAGAAAAAAGCGGCAGTAAGAAGAAATTGTAGTGGGTTCTTCTCATTTAAATGCTCTCCAAGTCAAAATGAATGAGAGAACACAAGCTAATGAAATGTGTACTCTTGTTCAAAATCCAAAATTGAAATGGAAAATGAAGCCTAAATATTATTGTTTTAGTGCTACAGGAAGAAGCATTGGACAACCTACATCAAGAAATAAACCGAGAATCACTACGACACCAAAGGCCCAAGTTCAACACACAAAAGGGTATGAAATAAAAAGTTCAATTGACAACTGTGAGAAACTCATAGCTTATAGATGTACACTTTATGGCAAGAACATTTAAGGTACCCCATCTTATATGCTTAGTCATCAACTTGTTGTGAATGAGGATGACAAAGAAGCTGAGAGACCTTTGTAATGAAATAGGAAAAGAGGTATGTGACTATGGTTGTAGCTTATCCAATACTCAAAGATAGCAATAATAAAAGGTAACACATTATGGAGTGGGGTGACAATAGCTCCAAAATTTCTTTCAAGAAATATGTAAGTATGTCTAAAGTAAAAGTTTTAATCTCATATTTTTGTTTACTTAACTCGTATATATAGTAAGTTAATGTTTAGAGAGAAATAAAACAACAAATGCCCATATGAGAAAAAGTTTTAGAAGCAATGGAATAAAGGCGGTCACCTTAGGAAGATTGTCTTAAAACCTACTTGAAAATACTTAATTAAATTCCAAAGCCTTCCATCGACAATTAAGCCAATGTTCAAAAAGTGTCATCTAACACAAGCCATCCATATAGACATAACAATCAACTTAACAAATAGGATGATGCCAAAATCATTATGTAGTTGCATAAAATATTTAATTTACTTTCATTATGGGGAACTATTTAAAGGATAAATGATATGCTAAAAATGATTACAATTTTCCGAGAAGAAGACTTTGCATTGTTATAAAGCAGACTTTTGAAATTTTGAAGACTACACAAGCTAACGATCAAATTCTCTATCGGGTACACCATGTTGGGTTGTGTAATATTCTTTCCACGACTAACGTACATAGTGAATCGGGGGCTTAGAGGGGGGGGGAGCCCCCCCTTCGTTGCGCTGATTACACCGTGGAGGGGTCACAAGAGGGGTTGGGGGGTTTGAGGGGGGGCGGCTAGCCCCCCTCTACGGGGTCCAGTGTAGCGCCCTATGAAATTTTTTTTGGACCCTATATTAGGTTGGGTGAACCTACCTATCGTTTTCTGTCCATGGTTTTGGATGTGATGGTTTTCAGTCCATGGTATTGGATGCTTTGGCATGTATAAATATGTATTGTAACATTGAAAGGAACATAATGAAAAATCAAGCTGGTAGTCTTGGTTTTGGGATCCAGTGGGAAAATCTTTGTGTATATGTGTTTTATGTATTATGCTCTCGCATTGTTTATTTTTCTGTGTTTTAGAATCCGTATGTAGGTAATTTCTGTATGGGGTTAAAACCTACATTTGGTATCAGAGCTGTTTTGGCTTCAAGGGGATGCCTTTGTTGCTGAGGGGTTTCGCTCGGGCCTGTGGTAGACCCTGTTCAGTGGGAGATTTGTGAGATAGATTCTAGTGGTAAAAGAAGATGGCGAGCAGGTGAAAGATAGAGATCGAGAAATTTAATGGTCAGAGTTTTGAGTTGTGGAAACTCAAGAGGGAGGATCTGTTGGTGGATAAAGATTAGTGGATAACAGTAGATCCGAGTACTAAACCAATGGGAGTGACCGATGAAGAATGGAAGAAGTTGGATTAGAAGGAAAAGAGCACAATACGATTGTGTGTCTCAGATTCAGTATTGTTGAATGTATCAGGGGAAGCTAAGGCGAAGGCTTTGTGGGAAAAGTTAGGGACTTTGTACCAATATAAGCCTCTGGTGAATAAACTGTTTTTGTGGAAAAAGCTGTATAACCTTGGTGGGCTCCAGTATTGTAGCAATAATGCTACAACTCCTGGAGCTTCCTATCTCTAATTTTATCAACCCGGTAGTTCGTAACAAACTTGGAAGCGACGGTGCTGTATGCACAAGTACTAGCTCTTGTCGCAGCTGTCACTTGGTCAGCTGGCACAAGTCTGCTAGGGCTCAAGCCAACTTCTATATGTTCTCAGAAGAAGCTTTCTAAATGATGAACGAGGACTATCTCAAAGGAAATTAACCTACTTTGCAAGAATGAACTGAAAGCCAACCAAACATGGAAACCCTAGTAAACCCTAATCTGACTAGCTTAATCCTTACAATGCAACGATGGGAATGTAACTCCTAAAAATGATGCCATTACTTCTAGTGATATGAGATGCATGAATTTAAACTACTTCTATTGAAGAGAACATTGTTTTTATATTTTTGCTTAGGTGGTTGGAGTTATTATGATTTTGTTTCTTATTGGGTTTTGACTGTGCAGGGGTAGTTCGAAGGGAAGGAAGGCTTGGAAAAGGTCAGGAGGGCTAGGAGAGGTTCCAGGGGATTCCTAACATCATTCCACAGAAGTCCACAACGTTCAGGTGCTTGGCAACCGAGTTTGCAGGCTTCTACAGGATGTCTGCAGGGGATCCTACAGGAAGCTCGGGATTTCTACAGGAAGTCTGCTAACTTCTACAGGATGTTCTGCAGTTGGAGTTTTGGGTGATGGAGGAGTCGAGGAGCTGTATGGGTGGATAGGTAGGATGAAAAGGGAGCTTGTGATGGCTTAGGGACAGAGAGGTAAGATGGAGAAAGAGTGGGTAAAGTTGGTGGGTGGATAGAAGGGTGGAAGCAATGAAAAGTCAAAAAGATGGAGCTACGTGAGAAGTAGAAGGGTTGGAAGGCAAACGAGCTGAACAGAGGATGAGTAGG
This sequence comes from Pinus tabuliformis, assembly GCA_031772625.1. NCBI lineage: Eukaryota > Viridiplantae > Streptophyta > Pinopsida > Pinales > Pinaceae > Pinus > Pinus tabuliformis. The sequence goes on from CM062804.1 coordinate 1,477,397,542, forward strand.
TGACTTTAGGCGCGGTTGGGAAGAAGAAGAAGATAATAGAACAATGCTGCGCAGTGTAAATGGAACAAATCCTCTATGTCTTGCACAAACCCGAGAATTCCATCAATCTATTCTAACTATGTTATTTAACCAACGAACAACAATGTAAATTGTGGAGAGAAATCGTGCATGGTGTTGGAACGAAGAAGTATTGCTCAAGATCAGAATGCATGGACGGTTCTATGATGGAAATGACTGTGTTGCAGCTTGCATGAACATATAAGACTGCGTTTTTTGGTGGTTGGTACGGTCTACACCCCCAATCTCTAAACAGAGATGGCAGTGAGTGCACTATCAACCTTTTCTTGGAGCTCTAACGAATTCTAATCCTCCTACTCTAATTTAAACTCCTGACAGCACTTTAACCATAAACTAATCCTACTCAATCACATTAAAGAAATTAAATCAGCAGACTATGTTTTCCAAATGCATGTCAAAACAAAGAAACAAAGTGCTGAAAGGAAAGACAAGTAACAATACAAAGAGAAGGAGGTCTATTGCTCTCAGGTTGGGCCCTAACTTGAGAGCTATAGCTCCTCTTAAGAACTCAGGATTGAATCCAAATCTGCCTGCCTTTATTAAAAGATCATAATCATGAGTCTAACATCATGCCAAAACTGGCTTACAAAAAGCAAAAACCGAGCTGTAGCTCGTGCTTAGAAATTGCAATAGTAGTTCAAAAGTTCAAAAAGCTTCTATCAAAGGCTACGGCCTCAATATTTATACATGATGAGGATCAAGCTGGCTTCCTCAATTAGTGGAGCTTGGCTGTCCAACTAAAAGTTAACTGCTGTTCCTGTAGAATCCGTTGGCTGCCTTTCAGCTCGGTTGGGATAGCTGTTGGAGCTCAGAGTTGGGGTGGAGATCACGAGGGAGGTCATTCAAGACTGTGGACAACCTCCCTATAAACCCGCAATGCCACCTTTGCTGTCTCCTTGTCTCCATTTGCGTGGTCTTTGCTCCATTTAATGTCAAAAAACCTGAAATCATCATGTATTAGTCACATAGGAATAATGCCTGCCCTTCTTCCTACAAATAACACGAATATACTAAGAAATGATGCATAAGTGATAGAAGATGAAGGGTTGAGCAAGGTAAGTAGGCCAAATGACCCAAATTGTTACCAAAATTTGGGGCTCATCATCACCCCCCAGCTAAAATATTTGCTCATCCTTGAGCAACTTTGCTCCGACTCCTTGTCCTTGGCCGGGAACTAGGCTCCGGAATACGCTCTTTCTTTCCTACTCTTGGTGGCTCTGCCTGCTCTGCCCTTGGTGGTGATGAGGGTGCCGCTCCTTCCCTCTTCTCTGTTTCCTTGACCTTGGGCCGGGCTTTTGAAGCCAATTGGTCTACCCTTCCTTTCCAAGTAGTTGTTTTTGGGCTCCCCCTCTCGTAGGTGACTGATATCTTCGAGGGGGACCTCTCACTGGGTGAAGTAGGGGCATCCCCTGTAGTGATTTGGCTGCTGGACGAAGGCTGTGGCTTGCCCGTCTTTATTCTGACACTTCTTCGAGCTTTAAAGTATAGAGGGGTCTCCCTCTTTCTCTTCTCCTTTGGCTTAGGAGGTGTGTTGAGGCCGGCCAACACAGTTGTTGCCTCCCTTTCACGAATATCAGCTTTCTTCTCCTTGGGTTTCACTTTTTCAGGGCTTCCTGTAGAAGACCCTGTTTTAGTCAATTTCGGGCTTCCTGTAGAAGACCCTGTTTTAGTAATTTTCGGGCTTCCTGTAGAAGACCCTTTTTCAATAATTTTCGGGCTTCCTGTAAAAACCGGTTTCGGCTTTCCTGTAGAAACAGGTGTTGCCGCCTTGGTTTGCTTTGCTGCATGGGTTTTTCTTTTTGACTTAGTTGCGGTCGCTAATGAGGTACTTTTGCTGATGTGGACCTTCTCAGCTTTGTCCGTTCTGCCTTGCAACCTTTTCTCTCTTGCTGTCAAGATGGGTGTGTCATCTTTCTCCTTGGCATCCTTTTTCTCGTGCTTTTTCCTTTGCTCTTTCTTCTGCACTGTGGTCGGGGTTTTCTGGCCTGTTTCTTTCTTTCCCACGGCCACTGATTCTTTCTCCTCACTGCTGGAGGAACCACTTTCTTCAGTCAACATCCTTATGTCTCCATCTCTTGTCAAATTTCTGAATGCTTCCCATGAGAGGGGAACCTTGTATGAATGAAGCGCATCCTCCATGAGAAGTTTGATCAATCCATGGTGGGCTACCTGGTCTGGTATGCCTTCTTTTAACTTTGTGGCACACTCAATTAGAGACTGTAGCAGGAAATAGGGGATGCTCAGTTTATTTTCTACAGGAAGATCAATCTGGTGCCTCAATTCAGTGAGCAACCTAAAGTGATACCCATACACAATGCTAAAACGGCCTTCGCAGGTTATATACTTCATGATCTACAGGCTAACTTCATTCCATGGTGGCAGTAAACTGGTTCTACGCACCCCATTCTTGTCTTCCGAGAATTCCTCCTCTGGGGGAAAGAATTCTTTCTTGGCCTGTTGGCTCAACTTCCTTTCTTCCTTATCCCATGGCAAACCCATTGGAAGTTCAGTAATTCGACTGATATATTGCGAGGTGAGCTTGAGGCATAGGCCCCTGAAGTTCACGGTGGCCAATGTTTTGGATTTCAGCCTCAGAGCCTCCAAAAACTCTTCTGCCACTTCGTCGTCATAACCCTGCAATTTGTCACAGAAGGATATCCATTGTGCTCGTGTGAAGAGCTCCACCACCTCAAGATTTTCCCTTAACTTTGTTGGATCAGTGGGTTCCCTTCTAATGAACCCACCCGGCATGATAAAAACTGTTGCTTTAACTAGAGGTGGCGAACGCGGAAGAAGTTTGGTCTACTGAGACAGAGCGTAGAATTACGCTTCTGTCATGCACAAAATCCACGAAGCTTATCTCTGAGGACTTTAACACAGCTTAATTACACTGACATCCTGTAGAATGACAGTTTATGCATAGCAGACAACAACTGCAACAATTTTCTACGACCAGACTGTAGATGACGATTTTGCCACCTTCAAAAGCCAATTGCATGGAGAGTTCAGGGTTACCTTTTTAATCCGCCACCTTTTGATGTGATGAACCCGCCTTCCTGTAGAAACAGCGTTCCTGTAGGAGCAACGCGTGATTTCTGGGAAAGACTGCAGTTGGTCTGTGCTCTTGGTGTTGCTTCACAGGTGTTCTGATGGCCAAAGGCTCGGAGTATCGAACTGCAGAGGGATCCAGATGATCACTCGAGTTTCAAACGGTGAATGATAAATGCATGGGGTGGCAATCTAGCCGATTAGATTTGAATCGGCAGAATCCATGGCGCGGGGGTGAGCTGTCCCTGCCGGACCGTTGGATGACGTTGTCCCATCATTTGCCTGCAAGTTCCCTTACTGCCGCATCATCCCCCCGCAGATCCGCCGCCGTCTCTTCTGTTAAACTCGTTTTTCCTGACGGGATTGCTCTCACGTGTGTGCTGCCCATTCCTTTTGTCATGGCCGCCACCCAAACATCCGACTAGACCATTAATTGGTCGACATGGCCAGTCAAATGGCCATACAACCGCTCAACCCATTCACTTCACACTTCGCAAACAATTTCAAAGTAAAATTCATGCAATCTGATTGAAGAAAGGGTCGAGACACTTACCTGTGCGGCTGCAACATGATTTTTCGGCTTTCGGACGATGATGAGTGGATTCGTTTTTCGCTGATGAATTTGCACAGGCCCGGAGGTTCATGTTTACAGGCTGCCGACGATGGATTTGATGCTTGGCTGCATGCGCCCGTGTTTTCATTGCATATGGCCAGCGCTGTGAATGGTGTACACTCTAGCGGGCTTAACTGTTACAGGACTCCCGCAGGATGCCTTGTAACAGTTCTTCCTCCTCGGGTGCATGCTGCACGACGAAGGATTTGGCCTCACGATCACGCTCCCTGAGCTCATGGATGGCTGGGATGGATATGGTATGACATCTCAGCATTTTTTTATCTTAAAAATTTCTTTCTCTTTGATAACTCAACGATCTGCTTTGCTGGTGCAGGTAACTTCATTGCATGTCGACAAGGATGGTAGAACAAGGTGACAGCAGTGTGCAAGGGTGACAACAGTAGCTTGCATGCGTCCAAACCGATCCTTAGTCGTTATATCTCCTCATAAAATGAATTATGGGCCGTCCCGAACTTCTACAGGAAGTTTCCTGTAGAAATATAGAGCTTCCTGTAGAAAGTTTGCGTTTCCTGTAGAAAGTCTGCATCTTCCTGTAGAAAATCTGCATCTTCCTGTAGAAGACGCAAGCCGTGATGAAATTGTGCACATACCTTGGAGAAAAGGAGTATTCTTGGAGGAGGTGCTGGTGAGGTCTCCTGACAGCATGATAAGGAGCCTTGGCTTTGAGTTGAGAGGCTTCCTCTCCTGCATAGAACACCTGCAACCTGCATGCAAGTTTACATTATGAACTTGTTGTCCTTGTCTTTTTTCTTATTGTTTTTTTCTTTTTTCCTTTTTTTTGAAAGATAACAGGGGCACCTCAATGAGGTTTTCACCCTTGCCATCTGCCTTAAGCGCCTCAGAGAGGTTTTCACTCAAGGATCTTTTTCAAATCTCTTTTTTTTTTTTTTTGAAAGACAATAGGGGCGCCTCAATGAGGTTTTCACCCCTACCACCTGCCTTGGGCGCCTCAGAAAGGTTTTCACCCAAGGATGTTTATTATTATTTTTTATTTTATTTTATTTTTTACATCTTTCAGGGTATGCCCAAAGCAGAGGCAGAACCCTTCTCTATGACCATCACTGATTTCTCCATAGTTTTGATGAACTCTTGTCTTAAGAGAGGCTTCCTGTAGATCTTCAAGCGATGCCCATTGACAAGCATGGGGATGGCTTCCTCATCAATGGTTCGAATAAGAACAGATCCATTGTCATGGCATTTTTCCACTGCATATGGTCCTAGCCATCTGGTTCTCAGCTTCCCCTTGAAATCTTTGTATCTGGAGTCATACAACAAGACCCAATCTCCTGGCTGGAATTGCTTGTCATGGAGATGTTGGTCATGCCACACCTTTCTCTGAAGTTGAACCACTTCTGAGTGAAGGAGGGCCTGCATCCGGTACTCATCCAGTCCATTCAGCTACAATAACCTTTCTTGTTGTGCATGGCTGAGATCTAGATCTAGCTGAGCTGCCATCCTCAAAGTGTTGTACTCGAACTCAATGGACAGCAAGGCTTTCTTCCCATAGACCAGCTCATAAGGTGTGAAGCCGGTGGTGGTCTTCCAGGTGGTGTTGTAAGCCCATGTGGCCTCAACCAGGCGATCTGCCCAGTCCTTTCTGCTGCTGCTAACCACCTTAGTCAAGATACCTTCTAATGCTCTATTGGTGACTTCCACCTGCCCATTTGCTTGAGGGTGATAGGGGGTGGAAGTCCTATGCTTGATCTTGTGATGAGCTAGTAGGTCTTCAACTAGGTTGGATGTGAACTGGCTCCCTTGATCGGTGACTAGCTCTCTTGGGTAGCCAAATTTGTAGAAGATGTTTTCTCTTAAGAACTCGACCACCTTCTCTTCTGTTGCTGCCTTGATTGCTTTAGTCTCTGCCCACTTTGTCAGGTAGTCAGTGCACACAATGATGTAAGACCTTTGCCTCGAAGGAGGGTTGATTGGACCCACAAAATCCATACCCCACTTCTCAAATGGCTCAAGAGTCACTTGAGGTTGGAGAGGCATCTCATCCCTTGGAGTCGGTTTCCCCATTCTTTGGCATCGGTCACATTGGCTGATATATCTTCTGACCTCTTGATGAAGTGTGGGCCAATAGTAGCCTGCCTGCAGGATTTTGAAGGCAGTCCTCTTTGCTGCAAAATTTCCTCCACAAGGCCCATCATGACAGATGAGGAGGATATCAAAGACTTCCTCCTCCCTTACACAACGCCTTAAGATCTGATCAGGGCCAAGCTTGAACAGATTGCCCCCGATCTAAGTAAATGAGGCACTTTTTCTGATGATTTTGCTCTTCTCTCTTGAAGATAGGTGCGGCGGGAACTGTGCTGAAACAAGGTAGTTTGCTATATCAGCAAACCATGGAGAGAGTACTGAGATAGCAAACAGATGTTCATCGGGCATCTGGTCATCCACTATTCCATCCTCATCTGCAGACAAATCCAATCTAGATAAAAAGTCAGCAACAACATTTTCTTTACCTGGTTTGTCAACAATGGTCAAGTCAAATTGCTGCAACAAAAGTAACCATCTAATAATACGAGCATTCACATCTGGTTTATTCATTAAATATCTAATTGCAACATGATACGTATGTACAAAGGTTTGATAGCCAGTAATATAATGACGGAACTTGTTCAGTGCATGGACCACAACCAAGAACTCTTTCTCGGTTACAGTGTAATTCAGCTCGACTTTGGACAAGTTTTTGCTAACAAAGTAAATGGCATATGGAAGTTTTTGTTCAACTTGTCCTAAAGCTGCACCTATGGCTTTGTTTGAGGCAGCAGTGTGGATGTGGAAAGGTAGGGCCCAGTTTGGACCTCTCAAGATTGGGGCTGACACCAACTTGTCCTTCAATTCATTCAAAGCTCTCTAACAATCGTCAGTCCATTTAAACTCCACATCTTTTACCAACAGGCCAAACAATGGCGAGGCTAGCTTGCTGAAGTCTTTAATGAATCTCCGGTAATACCCTGCTAATCCTAAGAAACTCCAAACATCCCTTACCTTTTGAGGAGGTGGAACCTTCTTGATGAGAGCAATTTTGTTAGGATCCACCTGTAACCCTTGGCAAGAAATGGTATGGCCTAGCACGGTCCCTTCAGTCATCAGGAATTCACATTTTTCAGGACTAAGGGACAGGTTCATCTCAATGCATTTGGTTAGGACTTTTCCCAGATTGGACAATGCTTCCTGGAAGTTGGACCCATAAGGAGTGAAGTCATCCATATAGATTTCCACCGCATCATGGACCGGCTCCGAGAAGATGCTCAAGACAGCTCTTTGGAAGGTAGCAGGAGCATTGCATAGCCCAAAGGAAAGAACTCGGTAGGCAAAGGTACCCCAAGGACAAGTGAAGGTGGTCTTATCTTGGTCTTCCGGGCTGATTTGGATTTGGTTGTACGCGCTAAACCCGTCCAGGAAAGAGAAGAACTTCTTTCCTGCCAGTCCATCCAACACTTGATCTATGAAAGGTAGAGGGAAATGGTCTTTCTTGGTAGCTTTGTTCAGTTCTTGGTAGTCCACACAGATTCTCCACTTCCCATTCTTCTTGGGAACCAACACCAGAGGGGACACCCATTCACTATCTGAGATGGGGTAAATGAATCCGGCATCCAACAATTTTTGCAATTCTTCCTTGACAATGTCCTTAAGGGCTGGGTTCATTCTCCTCTGAGGTTGCCTAACCGGTTTACAATCCTCCTTGATGTATATGTGATGGGTACAGACCGAGGGATGGAATCCTTTCATCTCCTTATAGCTCCAAGCAAAAGCATCTAGGTGACTGGCCAACAGGCTACACAGCTCCTTTTCCTGGGAAGGAGATAGGGAGGAGCTGATCGTTAACGATCTCTCAGGGCCGAACTCCACATTCTTGACTCTGGGAGTAACAGGGTTGGTGGTACAAAGATCCACTAAGGTGCTGGCTTGGGCGTCCTCCACCAATTTCTCTAAGGATAGTGCATTGGAAGGTGGATTCTGGATCAAAGTCTCAATCAAGTCATCCTCGGTTGGGGGGTCTCTTCTAGTGGTATCTAGGGTGCACAGAGGTGCTGAGTACACTTCATCCTCTTCTCCTTTCTCCAACCAAAGTGGTAAGTCATGCTCTAAGGAAGGTTGGGCAGGAGGGTATAGGACTAGTTGCTTGGACATAGGACCGTTTTTGATGGTCATGTTTCCTGCACGGCAACTGATGTAAGCATCTGCAGTGGCTAACCAAGGCCTTCCCAAAATGAGAGGATATCCAGTAAGCTTTGCCTTGGGTTGCAGAACCAGGAAATCTGCAGGGTATTCCCAAGAGTCGACAGAGACCAAGACATCCTCCACAATCCCTTCGGGAGTCACAGTGGAGCGATCTGCTAGTTGCAGTACTGTCGAGGTCTTCCTTAAGGAACCCTGAAGATTGAGTTTGAGCATGGTATCCCTGGTCATAACATTAATGGCAGCCCCCAAATCGATCAAGGTGTGAGGTATGATGGTGCCATTGATGTGGACATCTACTACAGGACTCCCAGGATCTAGATACTTTGGGCAGATGACTTGTCCTAACATAAGGTCAGACAGTTGTCCTAAGACATTGATGGTTGAAGCATCTCTCTTTCGCCTGCCTGGGTGTTTGAAACACTTTTCCTTAACCAGTTTGTTGTATATTGGCACATCCTTGATGGCTTGGAGAAGTGGTATTTTCACACACAACTGCTTGAGCTCACCCAGGAGCTCATCCTCCTCTGGGTTGGGTTGTGTGGCGGCTGTTAGTCTCTTAGGAAAGGGTGGAATAGCCTTTGGTTCACTTTCCTGTTTATCTTCCTCATCCTTTGGGGGAGGAGGTTGGCGATCTGAAAGAGTCTTTCCAGATCGAAGATTGATCTCCTAGATCTCCACAGCATAGGTAGGACATGATGTTTCCCCAGTGTATACCTGTTAGGCCTGTCTATTGTTGGGGTTTGGGTTCGGTTGAGCAGGTATTTGAGGTTGCCTTGGAGGAGCAGGAGGTAATGGTTGAGGTTGAACTGGTGGTGGAGGCAAAATGGCGGGAGGAGTGTTGTACTGGGGCCTCCACCCCGACTGATGTGCATTCCACTGAGGCTGCGGCTGGGCATGCGAATGATAAGAATGAGTAGTGGGTTGAGTAGGGTACTGAGGTGGATAAGACCATGGAGGAGGCATAGACCAGGAAGGATGAGCAGGGGGACCCCAGGAAGGCATAGGAGTCGATTGGTTGGGGCTGTAATAATCTTGAGGTGCCCCTTGCATCCCCTGCTGGTAAGGTCTAGGTCCTTGTGGCCTCCTTTGGTTGAGGTAATAGAGAGGTTCAGTGGGAGCTTCTGTCCCTTGGTACATAGCTTTAAACCCAGGTAAGGTTGGACATTGATTTGTGGGATGGTCCTCCTCACAAACGAAGCACACTTCAACTGAATGTAATGGGCATTCGTTCTTAGGGTGTCTCCTTGTACATCTAGGGCAGAAGATAGCCAAGGCCCTCTCAGCTTCTTCCTTCTTCTGCTGGATCCTGAATGTGTCCAGTTGCATGGCAATGGTCTGTCTCACCTCACTCTTAAGATCTTCTAATTGATTTGAAAACTCATGCTTGGAGAAAGGAATACTAGCTGAGAGAGGGTTTCCTCTACCTCATTTCCGGGCTGCCCTGGAGTGGTTTCTGAACAAAGTCTTGATGTCCTCATAAGGCAGTTGGTAAATATCTCCCCCAGCTAACATGTGAAGGGTATCTAAAAGGTCTTCAGGGACCCCTCGGAGCAGGACCAACTTGAGGGATTCAGGGTCAAGAGTGCACCTGGCCTGCTTATAGCTAAGTTGGAACCTCTCCTCATAATCCTCTAAGGACTCATCATTTCCCATGGTCATCCGAAAGATTTCTCCCTTGGTTTCCTTGGACCTACAGTAGTCCCGGTACTTGGTATTGAAATCTTGCTGCATCTGAGCCCAAGTGGTGATACTATTCCCAGGTAAGCCCATGAACCAGCGTAATGCTGCATCCTTAGGGGTGGAAGGGAAGAGTTTCAGCTTCTGCTCATCTTCAGTATAGTCATAGGTTCTACAAAGGACAGCAAACTCAAACAGGAAAGTATCAAGATCTTCAGTAGTCAGTCCATGGAAGTGAGGCAGAGCGGAGGGGCTAATGTTTTTCATTTTCATTTCTCCATTGGTTTCTCGGATGGGGAAGGCACCTTCTATTCTCTCATCTTCTCTTCTATTGTCAGCCATGGCTTCAGATGGGATGGTCTCTAATTCTTCTTCTACTATAGGATCTTCGTATATCTCAGGAGGTTCACCTATAGGTTCTTCTGGATCACTGTCACCTAAGAAGAGAGAAGGGTGACTCAGTGATGTGGTGGGGGTGTTGGGTAGGAATTTGCCTGTTTTATCTCGGTTCCTACGAGGCATGAAATGGAAAGACTTTTTGATTGCTTTTGTTTTTTTCTCTGGTACCTGCAAAACTAAAACAGATTGATCTACAACTAACTATCTTGCTGAAATAAAGATGCAGAATTAAATTGAAAGCAGGAAAGAACTAATCTACTTTGCTCAAATGAAATTGCAGGAATGGAAATGCTAGTCTACGCTTGCAGAATTGAAATACTAATCTACGCTTGCAAAATTGAAATTGCGGAATTGAAATTCTAACCTATGAAAGCAGGAAATGTCTATGCTACTTTTGCAGAATGGAAATGAAATAAACTACTTAGCAGAAGGCAAGAGTAAGAAAATAGAAGAAAAGCAACAATTACTAATACTCTGACGCTTCCCCGGCAACGGCGCCAAAAAGATGGTGGGCTCCAGTATTGTAGCAATAATGCTACAACTCCTGGAGCTTCCTATCTCTAATTTTATCAACCCGGTAGTTCGTAACAAACTTGGAAGCGACGGTGCTGTATGCACAAGTACTAGCTCTTGTCGCAGCTGTCACTTGGTCAGCTGGCACAAGTCCGCTAGGGCTCAAGCCAACTTATATATGTTCTCAGAAGAAGCTTTCTAAATGATGAACGAGGAATATCTCAAAGGAAATTAACCTACTTTGCAAGAATGAACTGAAAGCCAACCAAACATGGAAACCCTAGTAAACCCTAATCTGACTAGCTTAATCCTTACAATGCAACGATGGGAATGTAACTCCTAAAAATGATGCCATTACTTCTAGTGATATGAGATGCATGAATTTAAACTACTTCTATTGAAGAGAACATTGTTTTTATATTTTTGCTTAGGTGGTTGGAGTTATTATGATTTTGTTTCTTATTGGGTTTTGACTGTGCAGGGGTAGTTCGAAGGGAAGGAAGGCTTGGAAAAGGTCAGGAGGGCTAGGAGAGGTTCCAGGGGATTCCTAACATCATTCCACAGAAGTCCACAACGTTCAGGTGCTTGGCAACCGAGTTTGCAGGCTTCTACAGGATGTCTGCAGGGGATCCTACAGGAAGCTCGGGATTTCTACAGGAAGTCTGCTAACTTCTACAGGATGTTCTGCAGTTGGAGTTTTGGGTGATGGAGGAGTCGAGGAGCTGTATGGGTGGATAGGTAGGATGAAAAGGGAGCTTGTGATGGCTTAGGGACAGAGAGGTAAGATGGAGAAAGAGTGGATAAAGTTGGTGGGTGGATAGAAGGGTGGAAGCAATGAAAAGTAAAAAAGATGGAGCTACGTGAGAAGTAGAAGGGTTGGAAGGCAAACGAGCTGAACAGAGGGTGAGTAGGTGACTTTAGGCGCGGTTGAGAAGAAGAAGAAGATAATAGAACAATGCTGCGCAGTGTAAATGGAAAAAATCCTCTATGTCTTGCACAAACCCGAGAATTCCATCAATCTATTCTAACTGTGTTATTTAACCAACGAACAGCAATGTAAATTGTGGATAGAAATTGTGCATGGTGTTGGAACGAAGAAGTATTGCTCAAGATCAGAATGCATGGATGGTTCTATGACGGAAATGACTGTGTTGCAGCTTGCATGAACATATAAGACTGCGTTTTTTGGTGGTTGGTACGGTCTACACCCCCAATCTCTAAACATAGATGGCAGTGAGTGCACTATCAACCTTTTCTTGGAGCTCTAATGAATTCTAATCCTCATACTCTAATTTAAACTGCTGACAGCACTTTAACCATAAACTAATCCTACTCAATCACATTAAAGAAATTAAATCAGCAGACTGTGTTTTCCAAATGCATGTCAAAACAAAGAAACAAAGTGCTGAAAGGAAAGACAAGTAACAATACAAAGAGAAGGAGGTCTATTGCTCTCAGGTTGGGCCCTAACCTGAGAGCTATAGCTCCTCTTAAGAACTCAGGATTGAATCCAAATCTGCCTGCCTTTATTAAAAGATCATAATCATGAGTCTAACATCATGCCAAAACTGGCTTACAAAAAGCAAAAACCGAGTTGTAGCTCGTGCTTAGAAATTGCAACAGTAGTTCAAAAGTTCAAAAAGCTTCTATCAAAGGCTACGGCCTCAATATTTATACATGATGAGGATCAAGCTGGCTTCCTCAATTAGTGGAGCTTGGCTGTCCAACTAAAAGTAAATTGTTGTTCCTGTAGAATCCGTTGGCTGCCTTTCAGCTCGGTGGGGATAGCTGGTGGAGCTCAGAGTTGGGGTGGAGATCACGAGGGAGGTCATTCAAGACTATGGACAACCTCCCTATAAACCCGCAATTCCACCTTTGTTGTCTCCTTGTCTCCATTTGCGTGGTCTTTGCTCCATTTAATGTCAAAAAACCTGAAATCATCATGTATTAGTCACATAGGAATAATGCTTGCCCTTCTTCCTACAAACAACACGAATATACTAAGAAATGATGCATAAGTGGTAAAAGATGAAGGGTTGAGCAAGGTAAGTAGGCCAAATGAGCCCAAATTGTTACCAAAATTTGGGGCTCATCAAACCTGAGGATGAAAGGTGGAGACTTAGTGACAGAGCATCTAAATGCGTTTAATACTGTGGTAAGTCAATTATCGTCTGTTGATATCAAAATTTCAGATGAAGATAAGTGCATTAGTTTGTTGTGTTCTCTACCAGATTCGTGGGATAGTGTGGTTATTGCAATAGGTAGCAATGAAACTGCCTTGCAGTTTGATGAAATAGTCTCATCCTTGCTGACGGAGGAGATGAGACAAAAAAATATGGAGAGCCAGAATGGTGATGCCTTGTCTGTACGAGGATGGTCCCAGAACAGAAACAAAAATAAGTCATCGAGTGGGAGATCTAGATCTAGAGGGAGATCTAAATCTCCAGGAAAACCTGTAAAGGTGGTGTGTTGGAAATGCGGAAAGGAAGGGCACTAAAAAAGGGACTGTAAATATAAAGCTCCTGACAAAGGAAATGGATGTGATGATGCTCCTTCTGCAGAGGCGAAAACCACCTCAGATGAAGGTGGGGATGTGTACTTGGCTTCTTCAAGCACACATGTAGATCATGAGGCATGGTTGATTGACTCAGGTGCATCCTTTCACTTCACTCCCCATAGAGAGTGGTTTTGTGAGTATGAGAAATACGATGGTGGTGATGTCTTCTTAGGGGATGACAGGAAGGCTAGAATCGCTGGTCACGGAAAAGTAAAGTTGAAGTTGCAAGGTGGGAGAGTTAGAACACTTCCAGGTGTTCTGCATATTCCTGCATTAGCCAGAAATTTGATTTCTGTAAGCAAGCTGGATGATGCAGGTGTAAAAATAAAGATACTCGCAAGATGGTTTGGGGGGCACTGGTATTGATGCGGGGAGTTCGGACTAGAACTCTGTACAAACTGCAAGGTAGCACTATTGTTGATGGGTGAAACAGTTCTATGGTTCCTGAAAGTGGAGCAGAAAATCTAGTGGTCTCTAGAGAGAAGACCATGCTGTGGCATCAAAGGCTTGGACATATTGGAGAGAAGGGCCTTTTTATACTTCATGGTAAAGGTATGGTAGAAGGTATGAGTAATAGCTCTCTTGATTTTTATTTCTGTGAAAATTATGTATATGGGAAGAAAAATCGGGTGAGTTTTCCCTCTGGTGGTAAGAGGGCGAAACAAATATTAGAGCTTGTGCACAGTGATGTGTTTGGACATGTGAAGGTTCCATCACTGGGTAATTCTGTGTACTATGTTTCATTTATAAATGACTTCTCAAGGAATACATGGATATATTTCCTTAAGAAGAAATCTGAAGTCTTTGACAGGTTATGTATCATTTATAGATGACTTCTCAAGGAATACATGGATATATTTCCTTAAGAAGAAATCTGAAGTCTTTGACAGGTTTAAAGAATTTAAGGCTCTGGTGGAACCAGATAGAGAAGAAGATAAAAGTGTTGAGGTCAGATAACGGTGGAGAGTTTTTCAGTAAGGAATTTGAAGAATTTTGTAAGAAGTGTGGTATAGCACGATAGAAGACTACTCCATATACACCTCAGAAAAATGGAGTCACAAAAAGAATGAAAAAGACATTGATGGAAAGGGCAAGAAGCATGCTTAGTGGTGCTGGGTTAGGACATAAATTTTGGGCAGAAGTGGTGGAGACAACATGTTATCTGGGCAACAGATCACATTCATCAGCGTTGGAGGATAAGACTCCACAAGAGGTATGGACTAGTAAGAAACCCTCTCTTTCACATCTGAGGGTATTCGGATGTGATGCATATGTGCATGTTCCAAAGGAGAAACGAACCAAGTTAGATAGTAAATCTAGAAAGTGCATCTTTATTGGGTATAAGTATGGTTTAAAGGGTTATAAGCTTTGGAACCCAGTAACAAGGAATGTCGTGTACAACTGAGATGTGGTGTTCAGAGAGGTGAAAGATGTTATTAAACATGAAGTCCAACCAAAGGAACCTGAGAAGATAGAGTTTGAGCTAAAGGAGGAAGAATCAGACTCTACAGCAGAGGAGGAATCAGAAGATGAAGAGCCACAAACTCCGGGTGTAAAAGATCAACTTGAGAAAGAAGGCAACCAAAAAGGTATAGTCCATCTTATTTCTATTCAAATTTTGCTTTATCTATTACTAATGATGATCCCAGAACTGTGAAGGAAGAAGTAGATTCAGAGGATGGAAAACTCTGGAAAGAGGCCATGGTTGATGAAATAGCATCATTGCACAAAAATGAGGCCTGGGATCTAGTGGAGTTGTCAGCTGGAAGGAAACCCATTGGTAGCAAATGGGTGTTCAAGAAGAAGACAAATGCAAAAGGAAAGGTGGAGAAATACAAAGCTTGGTTGTTAGCAAAAGGTTATTCCCAAGTGCTGAGCATTGATTTTGGTGATATTTTTTCTCATGTTTCCAAGGTAACTTCTATTAGATTACTTTTATTTGTTGTTGCTGCTTTTGATTTTGAGGTAGAACAGATGGATGTGAAGACAACATTTCTTCACGGGGATCTGGAAGAGGATATCTACATGAAGCAACCTAAAGGCTTTGTGGTGAAGGGTAAGAAAGAACTGGAATGCAAGTTAAAGAAGTCTCTGTATGGGTTAAAACAATCACCAAGGATGTGGTATCAGAAATTTGATACATTTATACGGGGACTTGGCTTCACCAGAAGCAAAGCAGATCACTATGTGTATTTTAAATTAATTGGTGACAGTGTTATTTATCTGGTCTTGTATGTGGATGATATGTTGCTGGTTGGAAATGAAAAAAAAATTATACAGGATTTAAAGACCCAATTGTCCTCCAAATTCGACATGAAAGATTTTGGTGTTGCAAACTATATTTTGGGCATGGAAATTAAAAGAGACTGGGCAAAGAGGAAGCTCTGGTTAAACCAGAGGAAGTATATCGAGACAATACTAAAAAGGTTTAATATGAAGGATAGTAAGTCGGTGAAGGTTCCTATTCCTATAGGTGTAATGCTATCTACTGAACAGTGTCCCAAGGCACAAGAAAAGGAAGAGGATATGTCCCGTGTTCCATATGCAAGTGCAGTTGGTAGCCTGATGTATGCAATGGTCTATATTAGACCATGCATTGCACATGTAGTGGGAGTATTGAGGAGGTTTATGTCAAAACGAGGGAAGGAGCATTGGACAGCAGTGAAGCAGGTTTTTAGGTATTTGCGTGGCACTAGTGATTATGGTTTGTGCTACCAAGGAAGACCAGGATTGGACAAAGTTTTGGATATTCGTGGCTTTGTTGATGCAGACTGGGCTGGAGATTTGGATCAGAGAAGATATACAAGTGGGTATGTGTTTAACCTATTTGGAGGAGCAGTCAGTTGGATGAGTAAGAAACAATCTGTAGTGGCACTATCAACTACAGAGGCAAAATACATGGCAGCCACTCATGCAAGCAAGGAAGCAGTTTGGTTGCAAAGATTGTGTTCAAGTATTGGGTTGGTATAGGGAGCTATAAGGATAGACTATGACAACAAAAGCACAATTTTCTTGGCAAAGAACCCTGCTTATCATTCAAAGACAAAGCACATTGATGTTTAGTATCACTTTGTGAGGGATATGATAGAAGACAAAAAGGTGTTGCTAGTAAAGGTAGACACTTTGAAGAATACTGCAGATGCATTGACAAAATATGTGAGCTCTGAGAAGTTCTCCTGGTGTAGAGAAACAATGGGCATTTTAAGGCTGGAAAAATTACTAAGCTCTCTTGTGGCCCCTTATGGAAAGAAAACAACAAGTGGGAGAATGTTGGGTTGTGTTATATTCTTTCCATGACTAACCTACGTAGTGAACCAGGGGGTTAGAGGGGGGGCAGAGCCCCCCCTTCATTGCATTGATTGCGTAGCAGGGGGGTCACGGGGGGGTGGCAGTCCCCCCTGTCCTGGGGGTTTGAGATGGGCAGGTAGCTCCCCTCTACGGGGTCCGGGGCAGCGCCTTGGGATTTTTTTTTTTGGACCCTATATTAGGTTGGGCGAACCTACCTATGGTTTTCAGTCTATGGTTTTGGACGCGATGGTTTTCGGTCCATGGTTTTGGATGCGATGATTTTCGGTCCATGGTATTTGATGCTTCGGCATGTATAAATATGTATTGTAACATTGAAAGGAACATAATGAAAAATCAAGCTGGTAGTCCCAATTTTGGGATCCAGTGGGAAAATCTCCGTGTATATGTGTTTTATGCGTTATGCTCTCGCATTGTTTATTTTCCTGTGTTTTAAAATTCGTATGCAGGTAATTTTTGTACGGGGTTAAAACCTACACACCATCTGTTTACAAAGAATTATATGAGATATAGTAAATGTTGAATAGTGTAGCAAGAAAGTCTCAATTTGACTTTGCCTTAGTTAAATTGAAAAAAATTGAATTTCCACACCAGCAGACAACTTGGAGGCAGTTAACTTGGGTGACATGGCTCTTGTCACTCAGTTAGCTCAGTAAATTCAAGTTAGAGGGCTTGGAGTTCAGTTAAGCATGTGTGATTGATAAATTATAGTACTCCAATTCAGTTATATCTAGTTGAGTTAAGTTAAACTAGTTTTAAAAGTTGTATGAACTAGTGGAAAGTTAGTTGTGCAGTGGGACAATAGTCTAACTCAATGATCATCTAGTTAACTGATCAATTAGGCTGAAGAACCTATATAAAATTGATGTGGAATATTGTGTTGGATTAAGAAGTAAGACAAAGAAAGTGAAAAGTTGCGATGTCGGTGAATTTTGGCACAGGAGATTGAGCCATTTGCATCATGGCACCTTAAAGATTATGCAACAAATAACCACTAGCCTCCCTAAAGGAGCACTTGAGCAGTGGGACTTTTGCAAAGGTTATACCTTAGGGAAGTAAGTAAAATCCACATTCCATGACTGAGACAACAAAGCACATGCACTCTTGGAAAGAGTCCGCTTTGATGTTTGTGGAAATTTCTCGACAACCTCCATTGCTAGACATAAATATTTTGTTATTTTTATTGATGATTTCTCAAGGAAATGTTCGATCTTCTTCATGTGAAAAAAGGACGAGGCATTCTCAAAGTTTGTAGAATTCAAGGCACTAGTTGAGAAAGAGATCGATAAGAAGGTGAAGGCTCTCAGGAGCGATAATGAAGGTGAGTATGTTTCGAATGACTTCAAATATTTCTGTGCGAAAGAAGACATTCGAAGAGAGATGACAACACCCCAAAACCCACAACAGAATGGGGTAGTTGAGACAAAGAACCATAGAATTGTTGGAGAAACAAGAGTTATGCTACATGACCAAGGCCTACCATTGCATTCATGTGCAGAGACATGTAACACAACAATCTACTTGTAGAACCAGAGTCCTCATTAGATTCTTGGTATGATTACACTGGAGGAGGCTTTATTGGGGAGAAAGTCAGATGTATCTCACTTTAGGATTTTTGGAGCCTTTGTTTACTGCCATGTCTCCAAATATTGAAGGAAGAAGCTTGAGCTGACAATAGAGTTGGGAGTTTTTGTGGGTTAGAATGAAACTCTACAAAACTATTGGGTGTACCGACCTTCCCTCAGAATGACAGTTGTGCGAAGGGATGTAAATTTTGATGAGGAGAAAGCGATGCAGTGCTCACTTGAGAGGGAGCTTTAGATACCACAAGAAGAAGAGATTTTAGCTCCAAAGGAGGAGCCTCAAGAAGTTGCGGAGTAGCCAAAAATAGAGGAGAAGAAGGTGGAGACATCCACTCAAGCAGAACCATCTAGAGAAGGCAAAAAAAAACCAGGGAAGCTGATAGATTAGCGCAAGATGTTGTTAAAAATTTTCAACTATGGTCAAATTCCACTTTAGATAGCTCACTTGATGGAGATAATGATTGCATTTAATTCCTCTTTTCGAGTTGCAATCACTCGCATAGAATCTCATCCATGCAACTAGAGCCTTCCAGTTGCATGGATAACTCTCCATACATGTGATTGGGGGTTTAAGGTTTCTGTAGTCCAGATCTGACCCCAGTCGCTCGCATGCTAGGATTAAGGGAGTGACTGGGAATCTATAGTCGCTTGCATGACACCCTCCTCCATGCAACCAAGACCTTAAATATGGAATCTCAATCTTCCGAAGATTTCACTGAGTGATTGCAGGGTTTGGAAATTGGCTGCAGACAATAATAGTTGATTACAAACTTCATAATCATATTTTTGAGTATATGTTTTGTTGGGTTCATTTATGAGTGTTTTTTATGGTTAGTTGCATATATGTATATATGGATCATTTTACTCTCTTTTTCTGAATCATTTGATGATGATCTAATAAGAAGAAGAATTTGAAAGGGTTTTACCCATAGTGGGTTTTTCTCTGGTCTTTGACCAATCGTGGTGTCTCTATGTGTGAATGATTTCCTTCTATTGTTCCTTTATGTTTCAATGCATTGATGATGATGATATTGTTTTTTCTACATAGTTGCATATGATAATGAATGCAATTATCAAAACAAAAAACAATATAACCATATGAAAAGTTAACATGGTATCACAGTTGGGATGAAGAAAAGTCATGGAGATCACCCCCATTGAGACACCTTTGATGGAAGCAAGAGAATATGGAGGAGACCTACAATAATTCTAGGGTTTGAAGATAACCTTAGGCAATTTGTGTATTAGGGTGTGATGGATATCATGAGGTTAGAGTTTGAGATAAACCTTGATTTATGGAAATATTTGAGATATTAAATCTAGAAACCATAGCATGGTCAAAGTAAAGATGCTCAGGCACTCGAGACAAATTTGATGAAGCCCTAGATGGTATAGTCTCTAGTAGGCTTGGTTGTTGATAAAGTTGATTGCAATAGTAAATACATAAAGTGGACTATGGATAGTGATGACTCTTAAAGGCTAGTTCAAGAGGGAGAGGATCACCTCTCATTGAAGATAAGTTCTTTCTGATTTATGATGCTTATTTATGTCCTTACTTTTGTTTAGACTTATTGATATGATTATTGTTTGATAATTATTTATACTTCCATCATGTATATTTACGTATATGGATGTTTCTAACCTCCTTAATGAGATGTGATAAGTGGATCCTTATTAAGGATCATTTGAGATGCAAAATAGATGGCTAGAGTTGGAAAATGTAAAGAGGCACATGATGAAAAGATGACAAAGTGATACGAGATTCCTATGTCAAATGAAAAGATACACAAGTATTTGAATACTACAAGGTATGCATGGTATATTGTTTCAATTTTATGTTTCAGCTGTAATATTTGATAGAAATGAAAGCCCTAAGGTATGATTAGAATGTCTCCTTCTCAAATGGTTCATGCATGCATATGAAAGAAATTTGGATTCATACTTGATATTGAACAAGTATCTTACCTTCTAGACATGATGAACTTCTTGATTCTATGAGACTACTTAAATTTGATCTTTGATATAGTGGCATACTTGATGGTTGACTTACATCTATCATTTTTTGGTATCTTGATCCCATGAAGAACGCTAGAACCTTGATTCTAATAGATGGTAACTTGATGCTACTAATATTGTTTGTGAAAAGAATGATAGCCATGATGATAGAAATATAACAATGATGTTGATATTCAAGATCTTTTGTTGACCATGGTTATGTTTTGATGTGCTTAGTAATTATGGATTATGGTAAAATTGAATGCCCTGAATTGATTGAGCCATGTGACAAAGAAGTAATGCATGTGATCATGATTCTTGAAGTATGCTCCTATTAGCTATTTGACAAAAACCATTGATGAAATATTGATGTCATGATTCCATGATGAAGTAGTTGTTAACATGATAAATATATGTGATATAATATGAATTTATGATCTAACAGATATGCTAATGCATGATATGATCATAGACAGGTTGATGGTATGAATGAGGATGACAGAAGATGATTCCCATTCATAGAAGAACCTCTCCATAAGATCCCTTCTCCTATTTTCATTTGCATTATATACTCTTTACTATTGAAGTATAATTTATGGGCATGAATAGACAAATATATGACAATATTGATCTACAACAAAGTTATGATATGAGGTGAGAGAGTTTTCTATTACTCTAAGCCTACGCTGGATTGAAGAAATCCTACAGGTGTGACTATAGCCTCCCAACCGCATGGAAGCAAGCTACAGGGTGCAATTGAGGCACTGAGATAATTCTGGGTAGATCTGACCACATTCACTCACTTACAGTGCTTCAAAGAGAGACTAACAAGCCACAACTGCTTGCATAACATCTTGAAGGGTGTGACTGTAGTATCCCAACCACACAAAGGAAGGCCTATGGGTGCGACTATGCCTGTAGGACACAAAAATGAGGTTTTGTGCATGAGATTATATGTTCACCTAAAAGATGTCTATCCTACAGATGTGGAGTAGACAAAAGAAAGATACGTGAGCTGTAAAGTTTGAATTTTTACTATAATATGAATATATAGATTGAACTTGTGTTTACAGGTGTCCAGGACATGCATATAGATATGTCATTATGATTTATCTATTGAAGTTTGTGCTACAAGAGTTTGACATGATTTCGCTGATTGATATAGATGAGCAGTGTTTGGAGTTTTAACATGATACTTGATAATGACTTATAAATTTGCCTTGATGTTGATATATGTTTTGGACTATAGATATCACTATGATAGTGAATTTGGGATTTGACCTGCTGACCAATGATTTGATTTGATGACTGATGATTTTCCTTGATGACAATGCTATGTGGGAATGATGACTTTTAGTGACTAATATTGGCATTCGATAATGGTTTTGTATTGGAATCCTCATTCTTAGCACATTGGTTGAAGTATTGACAATTGTGTTTTAGTATGAAGTAATCTCTCAATAAATGGATGGAATCTGCATGACTTATTCTTAGTGTATGCATTTGCATCTAGTGACTTATATTATGAGCATACTATTTGGAAATGACTACTTGTTGACATAGATAAATTCATAACTTGAAATTTGGATGAATTTTGGGTTGATATTGCTTATGAAAACTTGTTGGCACAATAATAGATGAAGTAATGACTTGATGAGAGCTTTACCTGTCACTTGGTCTAAAGAATGTGATAGTATGATGAATTTAATATTAGTTTTGATCGGGCTTCTAAACTTTTATGAGTTGACTTATTTGATTTGATTGTACAATATTTATTTATGTGAGGCTAAGAATAATGGTTTGGAAAAGTGTTATGTTTGCAGAGAGCTTTAAATGGAGCTAGCTCCGTGATCCAGATATGTCTGCATTATCTGTTATCCAATGAAGCCAAGAAGATGTGTTGATCCAAACCTCTACTTCAATAAGTGTTCCAAGGTATGACTTTGGTTTTGGTTTTATATACTGATGGTGTACTTAATGAGGATTACTGAGCTCAAGAATGATCTCCTATCTATTGGAGAAGTCATTGGTGGCAGGGAGATTACTCTTATCGCACTTGGAGGCCTTACAAGAGAATGATATTTTTTCAACATTACCATCCTCAACAATGACAAGATTCAATGATTTGATGAATTATTGGCTAGATGCACTCAAGAAGAAATAAGGATGATGGAAAGAGACAAGTGCTCAAATGGAAAAAATCCTACACCTTCTTTGCTCATTCTAAAAGGAGGAACAATGATGGCCCAAGGAATTGAGGACAAGGGTTCAAGCAAGAAAAGGAATATGCTTAAATTATAATAGATTTGGCCACTTCACTAGAGAGTGTCCTCACAATAAGGATACTCCAAGAGATGATGACAACCATAACAACAACTTCAAGGGAAATGACAATCAAAGGAACAACAGGTTCAATAACAAAGGAAAGAGAAATGCTCCCACTGCTTGAAATGGAAATGGTTGTCCTCCCAAGAAGTCGAGAAACTCCAGGTATGAAGAAGTTAATGTTGTAAAGCACAAATAATTTTATCTTATTTCTTCCCTCACCACTGCCTCTCCTTTGGATACATTGGATCATTGATTGATTGATAGTGGTGCCTCAAGGCACTTCACTGGGTACAAAGAATCTCTCTCTAACTTGATTGAAAAGAAGACGAATATAGAGATTATACTTGGGGATAATACCACTGATCCCATAAAAGGAATTGGGACTGTTACTCTCCACTTAAATCAAGGTCAAACACTTCATTTACAAGAAGTACTATATGTACCCGATCTGAAAAATAACTTAGTCTCTATTTTTGTGATGGAAGACAAAGGTTTCAAGGTGATATTCATTGATAAAAAGGTTTTTGTTTGAAAAAGGAACCCAAGATATGCATTCACTCTTGGATTTAGGTTTGAAGGTCTCTATTATGTTGGAGGAAGTTCATTGGGAGCAATGACTTGTGATACTTCTCTTCAATCCGAATTATGTCACTGAAGATTTTCTCACCTTCATTTCAAAGCCTTACCTAATGTAAGGAAGATGGTCATAGGTATGCCTAAATTCAACTTAAATCATGAAGGTGTTTGTCAGGGATGTGAAGTTGGAAAACATACAAGGGGACCATTCCCCTCAAGTGAAACTCAAACCACCAATATTATTCAATTGGTCCATTATGATCTATCAGGTATGTTTCTCGTGACATCTTTGGGTGGATATTTGTACTATGTTATTTTTGTGGATGACTTCTCTCACAAATCATGGATCTATTTCTTAAAGAAGAAGGATGAAGTATTCAAATGGTTCCACTCTTTCAAAGCCTTGGTTGAGAATCAAATAGGGAAGAAGATCAAAATATTGAGGACTGATAATGGGACAAGATATGAGTCAAATGAATTCAAAGACTATTGTAGAGAAGATGGAAATAGAGGAATACCACTACTGCATATACTCCTGAAAAAAATGGTGTTTCCGAAAGGAAGAATCATACTTTCATAAAATCCATCTGCACTAGGCTTCATGATCAAGGTCTTTCGAAATTCTTATGGGGAGAAGTTTCCAACACCATTGTGTATGTCCAAAACAGATGCCCACATCAAGCTTTGGACTTCAAGACACCCAAGAAAGTTTTCACTAGTAAGAAACTTGATGTTTCTCATTTTAGAATTTTTGGTTGTCCCGTATATTTTCATGTGCCAGAAGAGAAAACAAACAAACTAGATGCATCCAGGAAGAAAGGAACGTTTGTGGGCTACAATGAAACTTCAAAGGCATATAAAATCTATGTGCCTAGTCAAAGGGAAGTGGAATTAAGTCATGTTGTCACTTTCGATGAAGATTTCTCTCTTAGAAAGATTTGAGATCTTCCTATCCATAGGAAGGACAATGATGATGTTGATGCATAAAAGTAGGATGAACCTCGAGTTGATGAACTAATGTCTGATGCCGAAGATCCGATGGATCCCATTGATCCACCTCCTAGTGAGCCCATTACTTCAAGAAAAAAACCTTTGTGGCTCATAGATACTCTTGAAGATGTTGATAAATGTTGGAAATTCAACAAGATGATGGAGCTTAGTGGAAAGGAGTCGCCTTCACTAAGTGAGCCCGTAGGCTATTTTTGGCGCAAAGTCTATTTTTAGACTATGTCTATTTTTAGACATATGGATCATGGTCTATGAGTTGCAGGATGCTATTTGTGGATGATTGGTCATGTTGGTAAAAATAGATGGAATTCTATTTTTAGACATATGGGCGGAGTCTATTTTTAGACTGTCAGGCTAAAAATAGAACAGTTGAATATTATTAGCTCTTAATAATATTTGGACTATAAACATTATCTTATCCTCTTGGAACACTTCAGTTCGAGCTATGGATGTGGCACATGCAACTGCTAGAAGGAAATACGTTTTTATTATGGGTCAGTTGAGCTATTGCATGATGGACTTCAGTTAGAACTCAAGTGATTGAGTTTGGTGGAGTTGATGGAGTTGTGTTCAGTTTGACTTAGTTGAACTAGTTGTATTTAGTCTAGCTGCAGAATACACTAGTGATGAGTGATGTGAATTAATTATTAATTAATTCGCTAATTATTAAATCATAAAGCAACTAAAGAATACATCAATTAACTCAGTGCATGGACAGTTCAGTGGAGACAAGTGTTAGAGGTGAGTGAAAGGGCAAGACAGCTATCAGTTATGACTATAGTTGTGCATGAGATTTGCACAATCAATGGATTGAGTATTGCCAATGAGGATTGCGTGGTTCAGCCAAGGGAAATATGAGTTTGGATCAACCATTCTCATCTATTCTCATGCAGGATTGCGCAATGGAGGTAGGCAAGCAGCGGAGGAGATTTGAACCTGTGATTGATTCAGATCTGAGCTAGTTTGTGTGTAACAGGTGGAGATAGTACTGAGTACTTGTGAGGAGTATTTTACTATGTATTGTTACATGTTATCAATCAATATAATATACAGATAGTTGGGGGTTTTCAGCTGTATGCTTTCCCCGGTTACACACTGTGTTGATATGTGTTATTGATGTGTTTCAATGTGTGCATGCGAATGTTTTGATTCTGCAAATTGATGATCAACGTAGAGGAGATTATGTATTGTGCATGCATTCCGCAAATAGTGTATAATCGAGATAATCTCTATGAATAAGTGTCATGTTATTCAAAATTTCTACAATAAACATATTGTAGCTAGGGGGACATTTCATGAAAGTAAGGAGTCAAATAGGTACCAAGGGTACCTAGCTGCCATGAGAACCATTATACAATATGAGCCTTGCACATTCGAAGAAGCTGTGAAACACCAAGTTTGAAAGGATGTGATGAATGAGGAGTATGAGTCGATCATGAAGAATGATGTCTAGGATGTGGTTCCTAGATCGAAGGATAAGTTAGTGGTCACTTCAAAATGGCTCTACAAGATCAAACATTCAACTAATGGGAGTGTTGAGAAGTTTGGCTAGATTTGTTGCTCAAGGATTCTCTCAAAAGGAAGTAGTAGACTATGATGAGATATTTGCACCAGTTCCCCGATATACCACCATCTGTTCTATCATAGTCCTTGCCTCTTCGCAAGGATGGAACCTACACCAGATGGATGCCAAAAGTTCCTTCTTGCATGCTTCATTTAAAGAGGAAGTCTATGTAGAACAACCCGAGGGGTTAAAAGTTCAAAATTGAGAGACACATGTATGTAGGTTGAATAAATCCCTCTATGGGTTGAAGCAAGCCCCTATGGCTTGGTATGAGAGGATTGATAGCTATCTTATGAAGCTGGGATTTACAAGGAGAAATCCTAACCCAAACCTATACTTCAAGGTTGAAAAGGAAAAGCCTTTCATTCTGGTCCTTTTGTGCGGATGGTTTCTTTATGACAGGAGATGACCCTCTCATTTATTAATGCAAGTGGGAGTTGGTTTCCTAATGCGAGATGAAGGACCTAGGATTGATGCATTACATCCTAGGGCTAGAGGTTTGACAAAAACCAGGTGAGATTTCCCTTTCTCAAGGAAAATACATTGTGAAGCTACTTGAGAGATGTGGAATGGTGGATTTCAAGTCTATGACTACTCTGATGGAACTCAACTTTAAGAAGCTATGTGGAAGTATTTTTGGGCCCAGATTAGTGAAATATTCTGAGTATCGTCAACTTGTGGGGGCCCCGATGTTATTGGTCAACTCCCATCCCGACATATGCTTCGTTGTGAACATGATGAGTCAATTTATGGTTGAGCCTCATCGCATTCATTGGATTGCTGCTAAGAGTCTCTTGAGATATCTACATGGCACAATCCATTATGAATTGAGATACACTACCAGGAACTTGAGGCCACATGGATATTCAGATGTTGACTGGGCTGGAAGTGTGGTGGATAGTAAGAGCACATATGGATGTTTATTCTCTTTAGGGTTTGCTTCTATATCTTGCATGAGTAGGAAGAAAAAATCAATTGCACTAAGCATCGCTGAGGATGAATACATTGTTGGGAGTATGGTCTGTTGTGAAGTCTTTTGTTTGAGGAAGCTCTTCGATGACCTATTTGAGAATGTGTTGGATACCACCATGGTCTACTGCAACAAAAATAGTGGGATTCACCTATTGGAGAATCATGTGTTCCACGATTGCTCCAAGCACATTTATATCAGGTACCACTTTATCCCGGATATGGTAGAACGGGGAGCAATAAGGCTCCAACACATTAGGACGGATGAGCAGGCCACAGACATTCTCACAATGCTTTTGAGAAAGGTCAAATTATTAACCTTCCGAGAGAGACTTGGAGTCATGGAATGACCCTCCTATGAGGGTCTCATATGAGTTGGACATAGAGCTCTGGGAGCTCTTGGGGGGTTGGGGTACTTCTTGGAGCTACGAGTGACCATAGGGTGAGTTTTTCACCTTCCTCTAATGGTGCGCTAGATGCAGTGTGAGTGGTTCACCTTCCCTTGTGATACCCCATTATGGTTGACATGTGTATAGGATGAGTAGTTCACCTTCCCCTACCCGGACACATGTATGTAGGGTGAGTGGTTCACCTTCTCCTTTAAATTGCCTAGCACACATCCTACCCATAGAGTTTGGGACTCATGGGAAGTACCTCTCATCTAGCCAATGAGTTGGGAAAAGATGGTTAGGGAATATAACACTACCGATGGATGCATCATGTACTAGTGTACTCCCTATGACTAGGATGTATCGTGTTTAACAACTTGATCTGAGATCAAGGAATGACTTTTATCAGTGGAGAGTGGTATGATCTTATGACTCACTCTCGATCACTTCTTCTTCATTATTACTTCATGGTTCAACAGAGTAGAGCAAAGAAGTGCACAACACAACAGGGCAGTGATGATAGGAATGGTATAGGGATGACATAATGGCATGATGATGACAAATGGATTGACACATGGAATTCTCCCTAGTTGAGAGAGAGTGTTAAAATTGGTAACTAGGGCCGAATTCCACCTTAGGATATCCCATATGATGGAGATGATTATTGCATTGGATTCCTATTTTTGAGAGGTCCAATTTTGATATAAAGATCATCTCATTTTGACAAGAAGAAATGGAATTTTGAATTTATTATCTCTCAGGCACAAATTTTCAAGGTCAGCCTTAGTCAAATGTATGCTCATAAGCCCAATAGATGTGTCTCTTCACCCTCAATAAAGTGTATAAATAGGAGTGACCTCTCTCCTCATTTGGACATCACTCATTGTTGGGCTTCAGTTTTGATCTTATTTTGCTTTGAGAAACTTACCTAACTATCCATTTATCCTTCATTTTCACTTCATCCATTTCATTTTAATGAATATTTGATGTCTAATCAGGTATTTAGCTTTAATTTGTCAATTTCTAAAGTTTTTATAAAAGTTTGATTTTAAGTGCAATTTTGGCAATTTCAGAAATTCCCGTAATCACTTCATGGTTGATATGGATGCAGGCCAATTCAACACGAATGGGATGCATGAATAGAAATCTTGGGAACTAGGACCAAGCCACCTATGCTTGGTTCCAACAGAACGAGCTTTATTATGCCTTTTTGGAGCTAGTCAATCATGACTAGTCATCCAGAAATCCCATCTAAATAGGGCTGTTTTGGGATTCCAAGATATTAGTCATATTTCTTGGGATGAGGGAGGTGGATTCGACTTGGATAGGTGGATTAGAGTAGATATTTTTGTTAGAGTGATTTTAGATCAGTTGGTTTCATGAACTCCTTATTTAAGAGCCACACTTTGATGGCTCAACACAATTGACATATGATACTTTTATGCTGTAATATTTTTGGTTTGAAGACTTAATTTGAAGACTTGTGTTACTCTCATTTTTGCTGCTCAATACATGGATGTGTGACTGATATAAAGCTTCTGATATCATCTTCATAAGTGTGCAAGGCAAGGGTGGAGGGCCCCCACTCCAAGCTAAGTACACTTCCAAGTTAAACTAGTTTTATTTCATTGCAAATCTGGTTGATGGTAGCTTTAGTTTTTCAAAGTCTTATTTCAGATTGCATCATGGTTATGAATAGTGATTGATTTCATTTGTTAATGGTTTATTCATCATCTAATTGAGTTGGGAAACAAGTGTTCAAGTTGGGCATTCTCTCTATGAAATGGTGAATTAGAATTAGTCTCTTTTGTTTACATGCAAATAGTTTGTTTCCATTTAGATTTATATCTTGAGATGAATGAGTTATGTTGGAAAACTTAAGTGTCTCTTAAGTTAAGAGCCTTTTTCATGTATGATTTATGCATCTTGAGTTTCTGGTTATCATCTCTAATTCATTAAGTAATAACTGAGGTGGAAGTAGACTTCTTGAGTTCAAGAACTCTTTCAATGTTTCCTCTTTTAAGCTGATTGAATCAAGAGTTTTAAGATATATTTTCTCTTAGTTTTTAATCATTTATCTTTCAAAGTTTGGTTATATTTGATCTTCACAAATAGTGAATTTGCCTCCAAGAATAAACAACCCGGATTGATAGTAAATAATTGTGTTAGTTTAGGAACATAAATTAGCTCAACATTTTGGCGCCGTTGCCGGGGAGGCAAATATCGGCATAGTCAATAGAGAGATAAAATCCAAAATACACAAAAAAATTAGTTACATTTCATTTCTTTAATTATGTTTCTTTATGCCTAGAGTTAGAGATACTCAAGGTAGATTTATCAAAAACCCCCCACAAGTAGAGATAGGATCATCACATACACCTGTTACTGGTAATCCAATCATTGAAGAGCTGATTGAAAAACAAAGAAGTGGCCAAAGATTAACCTTGATTGAAAGGCAAACTTTGTCAGCTTGGGAGGCAAAGCAAAAATTCTCCACTTCCGGAAAACCAAAGGAGAAAGGGAAACAAGTTGTTTTTCCATCCATCGATCCTCCTATCTTCCCACAACTTGAACCTCCACCTGAAATTGAAACAACTCAAACAATGGCAGAAGGACATGGATCCGTTCATCTTAATGATGAAGAACAAAGAGCTGAAAATGAAAGACAAGAAAGAGAATGGAGGAGGAAGAGAGAGGAAGAAAGGAAGCACGAAAATGATAGGAAGGAAGAAAATGACAGGAAAAGACAAGAAGATGGACTTGACCAAGAATCAACTTTTGGTTTCCCAATAATAGATACAAGTGCAATACTAGGAGAAGAAGTAAAGATGAAAAACATTCCACCTTCTGTGTTGCCAAACTTCTATGGAATGTCTACAGAAGATCTAGATTCATTCATGTTTGAATTCGATATCTTATGTAGAACATATGGCTATACTGATGATGTCCATAAGCTCCGTCTTTTCCCTGCAACATTAAAAGCAGCAGCCTTAAAATGGTTTATGGGTTTAGGAGAACAAACAATAGCCTCCTGGGATGATATGCGAACAGTCTTCCTTAAGAAATATCAGCCTTATTGTAGATCTAGAGATTCAAAGGAAGATGTGTTTAGAATGACACAGCAAGAAGATGAAAATCTAGAAGAATATTTAGAACGGTTTGCATATAATCTTCAGAAGTCTAAACAACATTCCCTAAATCAAGAAACTGTTCACACAATCTTCCTCAAAGGTATAAGAAATGAATACCTTGACATTTTAAATGTAATGGGTAAAGGAGATATTTCAAATCTTCCATTTGATGAAATTGTCGAGTTATGTCAGAAATATTCTAGAGGAAGATCAAAAGCCGGAAGAAGGGAAGTGAGTTCCAAAGCAGCAAAGTCAGCTGCAGGAGGGATAACAAGGGCTGAAATAGGAAGTCTATTGGAAAATTTCAAAACAGATCTTTTGAGTACATTAGGAACACAAGTAGATGTGCTAAAGGCAAACAAGAAAAAGGAAGAACAAGAACAAGCCTTAGCAATATTTTGTTCAAAATGTAAAAAGAAACATCCTTTGAGAGACTGTCCTTTAGATAGCATTCAAGTGTGTGGTCTTTGTACAGGCAATCATTCCACTGAAAATTGTGTAACATTAAAAGACTTGCAAACTAATTCAATGGAAGAAATGCAAGGAGCAGAAGGCTTCTATTATGTTGCACCAAGAAGACCATGGCCACCTAGAATGCCACAATCGAATCAGCCACAAGTCCCTCAGCAAAATTATGCTTATCCATCTTATAATCCTTGGACCCCTCCAATGCCATGGCAAGCTTGGCCTCCACAACAATATCCACAACAACCTGCACAAGGTTGGAGAGGATATGGTTATGGAAACCAACAGTCTCAAAAATATCAACAACATTACCAACAACAGTACCAACAGCCATTTTTATATCCGCCATATCCTCCATCCATGCCATTTCCGCAACAAAATTCTGCATATCCATTCCAGCAGCAGAATCCACCACCATTACTGTCACAACCACAACAGTTACAGTTACCTTCAAATCAGTCCAGACCAACACAATTACCATCCCAACCGGTGGCAAACCCGAATAATAGAGCGGACAAATCTGCATATACAGTAGAGGAAACAGCATATTATCCTGCATATTCAATTCTTCCTCTTGATGATGTCCATTTAAGGTCTGGAAAAGTGCTTAAGAAGGATTCTCCTCCAATTATAGAAGAACCAGCTGAACAAGGGGAATCATCTGAAACATCACAAACTAAGGTACAAAATCAGAAAGGAGCAAATATTACACAAACACCACCTTATCCTGAAAGGTTGGTAGAACAACAAATTCAAAATCAAATAACCCTTCCTGAATTTGATATCTTAGATGAGTTAAAAAATGCATATGTTAAGATTCCTTTATTAAAAGCCATTAAAGAAATACCGATATATGCAAAGACAATAAAGGAACTGTGCATTAGGAAAGAAAGAAAAAGGATCCTGCAACAATCCAAGTCATTGGTAAATTAGCAAGTCTCATGTCTACTCAAACTGTAATAGAAAAATATATTGATCCTGGTATCCCAATGGTTACCATATCAATAAATAATTTCTCTGTACCTAACACATTAATAGACTTGGGAGCAGCTATCAACGTAATGACAATGGAAACAATGAAAACTTTGCAATTAAACAACATTAGATCGACCTCAACAGTCTTGGAATTAGCAGATAGATCTAAGGTTGTTCCTGAAGGAATGTTAGAAGATATCATAGTTTCCTTGGATTCATGGGAATATCCTGTTGACTTCTTGATCTTGCAACCAAAGACAAACTTGGGAGGACATCCTCTGATATTAGGCAGACCATGGTTAGCCACTGCAGATGCCTTCATAGGATGCAGATCTGGAAGTATGATAATTTCACATGGAGATGAGAGGAAGCATGTCACTCTTTATTCACCTGCACAAACCACTTCTTTAGAATCAATACTTGAAACCCAGGAAAAGCAACAAACAAAAGCAGTTTTAAGTATCAATCAATTCTTTGATTTTAGAGAAGAAGAGGAGAATGAAGATCTGATGGACCTTTTTATCTCAGAACCAAGTATTTCAGAGCAGCTTAGGAAAGTTCAATATGAAGCTGCAAATGAACTTTTGAATCAATGTTTTCAGGAAACATGTACTATTCGAACTTTGCAGAATTCTTTGGGAGACATCTTTCCTGTAAACACAATTAGCAACCCAATAATCAAAACAATTGAGGTATATCCTGGAAAACATTTAAATATTGGAAACCAGCTGCAATCAAAACAAGAACAAGAGGTAATTGCATTACTACAGAAATACTCAAAAGCATTTGCCTGGGATTACACTGACATGCAAGGAATCCATCCTAACACATGTATCCACCACATCTATACAGATGATAAACTTAAACGTGTTAGACAACCACAAAGAAGAATGAATCCAATGATGAAAGAAATAGTGAAAGAAGAACTGCAAAAACTGCTAAATGTTGGATTCATCTATCCTATTTCAGATAGTCAATGGGTTTCACCACTGGTTGTTGTACCAAAGAAAAATGGAAAATGGAGGGTATGTATAGATTATCGAGAATTAAACAAAGCTACCTTAAAAGATCATTTTCCTTTACCATTCATTGACCAGGTGCTAGATTCTTTGGCTGGAAAGAAATACTTTTCTTTCTTGGATGGGTTTAGTGGGTACAACCAGATTAGAATAGCAACAGAAGACCAAGACAAAACTACATTTACTTGCCCATGGGGAACCTATGCATATAATGTTTTTCCATTTGGTTTAAGCAATGCACCTGCAACTTTTCAAAGAGCAGTGCTTGCGATATTTGCTGATCTAGTCCATGAATGTGTAGAAGTTTATATGGATGACTTCACAGTGTATGGAAACACATATGATGATTGTCTGAACAATCTTGAGAAAGTCTTGAAGCGATGTATCGAAACAAATCTGTCATTAAGTAATGAAAAATGCTATATGATGTTAACAGAGGGTATAGTTCTGGGACACCATATTTCCGGCTCCAGAATTAAGGTGGATCCAGCCAAAATTCAAGTCCTAGTTAACTTAATGCCACCTACAACTCAAAAGGAGGTTAGAAGTTTCTTGGGCTATGCGGGCTATTACAGAAGATTCATAGAAAACTTTAGCAAAATAGCTCAACCCCTGTTTAAACTTTTAGCAAAAGATGTTGAATTCCAATGGACGAATAGCTGTCAGAATGCTTTTCAAATTTTAAAAGATAAACTGTCAGTGGCACCCATACTTCGAGGGCCAAATTGGTCTTTGCCTTTTCATATTTCCACTGACGCATCAGACACTGCAATAGGTGCCTCTTTGGGACAGAAAGAAAATTTGTTCAACTATGCAATATACTTTATCAGTAAGAATTTGACACCTGCAGAAACAAACTATACAGTCACTGAAAAGGAAATGTTAGCCGTCATACATGCAGTAAACAAATTCAGGCATTACATCACAGGATATCAAGTTTTTATTCACACAGATCACTCAGCAATAAAATACTTGATGAACAAACCCATCACTAATGGACGAATTACTAGATGGCTCCTGTTATTGCAAGAATTTAACATTACAATCCAAGACCGGCCAGGTAAAGAAAACCAGGTGGCTGACTTTCTGTCCCGCATCCAATCACCTGAAGACCCAAATCCAGTTATAGACAATTTCCCTGATGAACATCTGTTTGCCATAGCAGTTAAAACACCTTGGTTTGCAGATATTGCCAATTACTTGTCATCTGCAAAATTTCCAACTCAATTCACTAGCAAGCAAAGAAAGAAAATTGTTAGAGAAAGTTCTAGGTATAGCTGGGTGAATGGTGATTTGTTTTATACAGGTTCAGATCTAATGATTAGAAAGTGTGTGCGTGAAGATGAAATACTAGATATTCTCAGGGCATGTCATGACGAACCATGTGGTGGTCATTTTGCAGACAAGCGAACAACATATAAAGTGCTGCAATTGGGCTATTACTGGCCATCTATCTTCAAGGATTCTAAGGCATATGTCAAACAGTGTGACAGTTGCCAAAGAATAGGGAGACCCATCATGTCAGATGAAATGCCGCTCAAGCCACAAGTCCTCATTGAGCCATTTGAACAGTGGGCACTTGATTTTGTTGGACCCATTAATCCACCATCAAGTGGAAAAAGATACATCCTAGTGTGCACGGACTATGTAACAAAATGGGTGGAAGCCAAAGTAGTGAGCAGAGCGACAGAGGACACAGTGGTTACCTTCCTCTTTGAAGAAATTTTTGTGAGATATGGAGTTCCAAGACAAATAGTGACAGATCAAGGAACGCAGTTTACCTCAAAGTTAGTGCGGGATTTGACAGAGAAATATAAGATAAAGCATAGGAAGTCTACTCCATATCATCCTCAGGCAAATGGTCAGGTAGAATCCACAAACAAAGTCTTAGAAAAGATCATGACTAAGACATTGCAGCAGAATAGGAAAGATTGGTCTGAAAAGTTGAAGGATGCATTATGGGCCTATAGAATCACATGGAAAAACACAACTGGTTTTAGTCCATACCAGTTGGTCTATGGGAAAGAAGCCTTGTTGCCTATTGAATTTCAGATACAAACCTATAGACTAGCAGCAAAATTGGGCATGGACCTGACTGAAGCACAACAACAAAGGATCATGGAACTCAACCAATTGGATGAACATCGTCAACAAGCAATTGAACAGACAACATTAGTACAGCAACAGAGAATCAAATGGCATGATAGATACATAAAGACAAAGACATTTCATAAGGGAGACTGGGCCTTATTATTTGACTCCAAATTCAAGGATTTCAAAGCGAAATTTACAACACACTGGCTAGGGCCATATGAAATCGAGGAGATCTTTGATAACGGAGCAGTGAAGATAAAGACCATTGACCAGGACCCCACCTCATTTGTTGTAAATGGTCATAGGCTGAAAGTTTATCATCAGCCTATTAGTAAAGAGACATTCATGAAACAACTGGTAGAAGAATCAGGACTGGAAATTATGGCTCTGCCATCTTCCAGTTCAGAAAAAGAATAAAAAAGAAAATAAATAGTAAAAAAAAAGAAAAAAAAAAAAAAAGAAAAAAAAAAAGATATATAAAAAAAAAAACAAAACAAAAAAATAAATTGTTTGCTGGTGAAAACCAGGCAACTGGCACTAAGCAAACACGAATTCATAGGGGAAAACTAGGGAAACCTGGACTCTATGAATTCTGTATTCTTGTTTTACTACTCTCACACAATTTCAATGCAGGACCTTTCCACAATTGACTTGAGGACAAGTCAAACATTCAACAAGGGAGAGTCTTGTAGCAAGCTTTTAGCTGCCACAGCTAAGGGATTGTGTTGTCCACTTTGGACCTGAAGCAAATTTGTTGCAGCAGAACCTGAAGGGACCTGAGCTAAAACATTATTACAGAAGGGACCTGAAGCAAACTTAGTTGCAGCAGATCAAATCATTCCAGAAGCATTGCAGAGGGTGGGACCTGAAGCAAACTTAGTTGCAGCAGATCAAATCATTCCAGAAGCATTGCAGAGGGACCTGAGATGAAACATTATTCAGTGGGACCTGAAGCAAACTTAGTTGCAACAGAACCAGATCAGAGCCGACACAATATACCAGAAGCATTGCAGAGGGACCTGAAAAGAGAAACATTATTCAAAGGGACCTGAACAATTCAAGAAATGGAGCATGGTAAACAAGGAGTAGTAATAAAAATCTACTTTTCATCTATCCACAACATTTTGGATTCCATTCCACCTGAACAAATAACATTCAACATTCCACCTGTACAAACAACATTCAACATTCCGCCTGTACAAACAACAACAAGGGAGTATATTCATAGCCATTTTGTGCTTGAAATTCAAATTTTTTTAGAAACTTCTAGTTTTGATCTAATTGAAGTTAGTATCTGCAAATATTCATTGATATTCATTCCCAATATATACCCCACATTCCCTATTCATATTCCATTTCATTCACATAAATTTCCCTAGGTATTTTCCTTAAACGCAAAAGGATCAAACTGGGACCACTCTTTTCACCTGCACATGAACTCAGAGCATTAGAATGATTATAATTTTAAACATGACCCCAATGGTCATTTTAAAATTATAAAGCTATGTTATAAAGGTATGCGCTAAAGTTATCAAAGCATTGAACATATACATCATAGGTTATATGAGCGCTAAAGCTATTTTTCAAATGTGCATAAACTAATAATGTTGCAAAAAGAATATAGTATGCGCATATATCAAAGGTATTGGATATAAAGTATTGCGCATACAATATGGAGATATAAGGAATATATATAACCAAATGCGCATATCCAAACAACCAAAAAGCATATAACATAGTGATAAAAGGCCGCGGGCAATGTAATGATACAAGTGGAGGATGTAATGATACAAGTGGAGGCCGTAAGCATTCAAACACGATGGTGAGAGAAACTATGGTATGGCATATATATTTCAAAAGCATATATATTTGAACGCATTATGGCATATATATTTCAAACGCACCAAACTATGGTATAACGTTAAAAGTGCAAAGGTTATAAAATTCAACCATAAGCTTTGGGCGCATATCATATGGAGCATAAGGTATATATTGGCATAGTTGTGCACAAGCCATATGATAATGATCAGACAGCAGTGCGGCAGCCAAGTAATGAAACGCCATATGCAAAGGTCGTTGTAATGAAGACGCACGACGGTGGCCGTAATCAACAAACATTGCAGCAAAGAATAAAATGATAGACCATAAGCGCCACGCAGGCCAACACACAGGTACGGTGGTGACACGGTGTTCTGGCCGTTTGTGGGTATTGGATGATGGAGCGGCGGAAGGTATGCGTTTGAAACAACCATACGGCCATCCTCATGACTCAGTCGGGCGACTGAGTCAATGAGGACGGCCATGTAACCACGTATACCAAACAAATGAACGTAGGGTACAGCGAGGAAACGGTCATAAGAAACCTTCCCTGCGCTGTTCAAACCACCATTCCTCATTGCCAGAGCTCAGAAAGTCGAGTTTGAAGCCGAAACATAGCAAAAGGAGAAAGGAGTGTGTTGAGGGAGATTTTAAAGGCAAAATCTGAGTCGTATGAGTAAAAGAAGCCGAGTTTTGCAAGCAAACAAGGTAAGAACTCGAGTTTATTTCGCTCGGCGACTGTAGATAGGGATGAGTTCGCCATTAACTCACAAGATTTCGTTGCTTTGACACCAGTTCGACTGACCGAGGAAGGAGGGATTTGAAGTGTTTGTTTGCATCCCACGCGGCCAGTGACAGTCAGGTAACACTAAAACCGGGATAACTCCAAGTCTGCAGCACGTATGGATAGATTGAACAGATATTTATGCGTAGATTATGGTGTAGAAACAATGGTCAATCGCCCAACATTTAAAGTTATATGTTGCATGCATAACACGATAAGAGGAGTTTGAGTTAAAAGTGGAACCTAATGCATCAAACGCAGAGAGTTAGTTTGAATGCTGAGCGCTAAGGGTTGTTATATGTATGAGCGCTGCTTGTTAAACCATTGTTGCATTTAACCTTCATTTGTTTGCTGCGAGCTAAGTCTCTGTCATATGCATGATTAATACGATTTTGCTGCGCGCAATTGTCATTGGCTGCCAACAGAGGAACGCATAAATCATGGAATGTTTGTCATATGCATATGGATACATGTTTGCTCAGAACAGAGGACGCATTAAATTGCCGAGTGTTGTCATATGCGTTGTGAAATGCATTAAATCAGATTGTTGAAGTGCTGTTATAGGTGTATGGGCTGTAAACCGAGTGCGCATTGGTATATGCCGAGAGGATTGTCAAATAAAAACAGAGGAATGCTGTAGGGTGCATATTCAAAACAAGTCAAATGCATTCATGCTTCACTGTGCGCCTATGTATTAAAATTTTAATATATTTGTGCCATTGAAATGCGTGGGATTGCCTGCATATATGCTATATTGACTGCAAATCTTAGTTGAATGTCGAATTTGCATTGTTTGTGCCTTGAGGCCGAGAGTTGCATAGTCTGCGTTTTTTTTTTTTTAAATTGTTTGACATTTGTTATAAGCAGTAGGGAATATGAGGCCGAGCGCATGTGATTAGTCCTCTAGGCTTATAACTCTGTGTGCAGTATTTACACAGTCATATTTTTATAAAAAAAATGAATGATGAAAAGGATTGAGGCCGAGAGCAATTTGCTAGTTTATACAGTCATTTTTTTTGAGAATTTGTTGAAAGGCCAGAGCAATTTGCTGCATTACAGTCAAATTTTGTTGAGATTTCTTGAGAGGCCGAGACAATTTGTGCATTACACAGTCATTTTTTTTTCTCTTTGAGAATCGGCAGAGAATGTTTTGGAAGAGCTGTTGAGAGGCCGAGAGCAAAATTTTTCAAGTTTTTGTTTAAATACACAGTAACACATGTTATTTTGAGATTGAGAAAACATGGTTATTGCTGCATGTGTATTTACTTTTCAAAAACAAACAGAAAACAATGTATTGATAGAAGATATTCAGGTGTTGTGTGCCTTAAAAAGGGAATTGAAATAGAGTTTGAGAGGAAAGACAACAGAGGTTAAAGAGGACAGAGTCAAACAGATTAAAGTTGAGTCAGAGGGGGAAGGTAAGCCTCGTTGCTTCTACAATTTCATTTAAAAACAATAGTCATAATTTTTGTTAAAATGAAGTTAGTAACAGCAGAGGATTATATTGATTGGTTCACAGAAATCATGACAAACCGGGTAGAACCAAAATTTCAAATAGAGAGTTGGAGCAAAGAAACTGTAGAGAAACTGTATCAGTCAGGGATGATAGGATTTCTACAGAAATTTAATGGCTATTCTGATCAGATAACTAAAGATTTCATCAATAATTTCAGTCAAGACCAAACTCAAGTAGGAGAAATCAGTGTCTCAGTAACTCAAGAGTACTTGTCCAAAGCCTTAGAGTTGCCTATGATAGGGGAAAAGTATCACAAAGGTTTACATTTCAAGGAGAAAGGGTGGACTTTCTTCCTTGAAAAGAACCGAAAGGGGACATTTGATAGAACTAAAGGGATACCCAGGATTTTGAGAAGGAAATTAATTTGGCTAAAATCCAAGACTTAACAGATCAGATAGAAATAAGCAAAATTGTGGAAAAGCAATTAAAATCAGAGAATAAGGCACAGAAAAAGGACAATGCAAAACTAATGAAAACAAATGAAAAGTTACAAGAAGAAATAAGCAGGTTGAAAAGGAGAAATGAATTGCTTTCCAAACAGGCATTCCAATGGTTAAAGGATAAAAACATGTGGAAAGCTAAATATGAAAAACAAAAGGTTAAAGCAGCAATGTTAAAGGCAAAACAGGAATCAGAATCTGATTGTGTGAACAAGGAAACAGCTACAGGTACAGCATCCACTTCAGAGGGCAGAAGGTCCAAGAGGAGCAAGCAAGCATGGGGACATGCTTGATCATAAGCATGGGAGAGATGTTGGGCTTCAGTTTTGATCTTATTTTGCTTTGAGAAACTTACCTAACTATCCATTTATCCTTCATTTTCACTTCATCCATTTCATTTTAATGAATATTTGATGTCTAATCAGGTATTTAGCTTTAATTTGTCAATTTCTAAAGTTTTTATAAAAGTTTGATTTTAAGTGCAATTTTGGCAATTTCAGAAATTCCCGTAATCACTTCATGGTTGATATGGATGCAGGCCACTTCAGCACGAATGGGATGCATGAATAGAAAGCTTGGGAACTAGGACCAAGCCACCTATGCTTGGTTCCAACAGAACGAGCTTTATTATGCCTTTTTGGAGCTAGTCAATCATGACTAGTCATCCAGAAATCCCATCTAAATAGGGCTGTTTTGGGATTCCAAGATATTAGTCATATTTCTTGGGATGAGGGAGGTGGATTCGACTTGGATAGGTGGATTAGAGTAGATATGTTTGTTAGAGTGATTTTAGATCAGTTGGTTTCATGAACTCCTTATTTAAGAGCCACACTTTGATGGCTCAACACAATTGACATATGATACTTTTATGCTGTAATATTTTTGGTTTGAAGACTTAATTTGAAGACTTGTGTTACTCTCATTTTTGCTGCTCAATACATGGATGTGTGAATGATATAAAGCTTCTGATATCATCTTCATAAGTGTGCAAGGCAAGGGTGGAGGGCCCCCACTCCAAGCTAAGTACACTTCCAAGTTAAACTAGTTTTATTTCATTGCAAATCTGGTTGATGGTAGCTTTATTTTTTCAAAGTCTTATTTCAGATTGCATCATGGTTATGAATAGTGATTGATTTCATTTGTTAATGGTTTATTCATCATCTAATTGAGTTGGGAAACAAGTGTTCAAGTTGGGCATTCTCTCTATGAAATGGTGAATTAGAATTAGTCTCTTTTGTTTACATGCAAATAGTTTGTTTCCATTTAGATTTATATCTTGAGATGAATGAGTTATGTTGGAAAACCTTAAGTGTCTCTTAAGTTAAGAGCCTTTTTCATGTATGATTTATGCATCTTGAGTTTCTGGTTATCATCTCTAATTCATTAAGTAATAACTGAGGTGGAAGTAGACTTCTTGTGTTCAAGAACTCTTTCAATGTTTCCTCTTTTAAGCTGATTGAATCAAGAGTTTTAAGATATATTTTCTCTTAGTTTTTAATCATTTATCTTTCAAAGTTTGGTTATATTTTATCTTCACAAATAGTGAATTTGCCTCCAAGAATAAACAACCCGGATTGATAGTAAATAATTGTGTTAGTTTAGGAACATAAATTAGCTCAACACTCATCTCATCACACATATCTCTCTCCTCTCTTGATTGGTTCTTACATCTTGGAGGAAGCCCTCTCTATTTCGCATGTGTGAAAGGAGGACAAATTTCTAGGTTAGTTTGCTCGCCAAAAATTTCAGGAAGCAGGACAACGTTGACCAACATTGACTTGGGTGATTTTGACCAACCTTGACTTCATTCTAGTGGGAAACATTTTGATTTTTGGAGGCCACATTGATTGGCACAATTTACGAGGTGATTGGGATAGGTTGACTAAGTTGAGTTTAGCTTTGACTTCAGATTTGACTACATAATTTACAACACAATTTTCTCTCTCCTTTGACTAGTTTGACTGATCTATTTTGGGTTGACTTTGACCCTCTTGGAAGGACGAATTTATCTTCTATTGACCAAGATGCTTGGAGGACATTTTGGATTTTTTTTACCACTGTTGGCTTTTTGGTTAGGGCTGCAGTTGACTTTTGATTTGATAGGATTGTTTTGGCAAGTTAATTTGACATTTTTACTCTCTCTCTTTGTTGAACTATTGAAGAATAATAAGAATATTTTATCAAAGGATTTCCCCATAGTGGGGTTTTTCCCAAGCATTTGCCACATCTTGTGTCCTCTTGTCTTGGCTTGTCTTCTGCACATGTTTTTATGTTCTATCTACACTTACTGTTAATGCGTTTAAGTTAATGTTATTTCTACTGGATATAATTGGAAATTTTCATTGGTTTGATAAGAAATTTTGAAGTAAATTGTGCTAAAGCATACAACATACCATTGTTATCTCAAATTAACAAAAAATCTCCACCATTATCTATCCTCAACACCTTAATATTCTTCTTTATCTAATTTTCCACCAGAGCCTTAAATTCTTTAAAGCTATCAAAGACTTCATATTTCTTCCTGAGAAAATATATCCATGTATTCCTCGAGAATTCATTTATAAATGAGACATAGTACACAACCTTACCCAGTGATGTAACTGACAAAGGTCCAAACACATAATTGTGCACAAGCTCTAATATCCCTTTCGCCATATTAGCACCCAAGGGGAAATTCATCCAATTCTTCTTCCCATATACACAATGTTCACAAAATAAAAGTCCATAGAGAAATTAGACATACCTTCTACCATACCATTAACATGTAGTATTCAAAGGCATTTCTATCTAGTATGTCCAAGCCTTTGATGCCATAGCATGGTCTTTTCTCCAGAGACCACTAGATTTTCTACTCCACTTTCAGGAACCAAATTATTGTTGCACCTCTCAATAATAGTGTTATCCAGAAACTTGTACAGAGTTCCAATCCAAACTCCCTACATCAATACCAGTGCTCCCTAAACCATCTTACATGTATCTTTCTCAAACATTGTTTTTACTCTTGTATCATCCATCTTACTTACAAAAATCAATTTTTTGGCAAATGCAGATATATGCAGAACATCAGGAAGTGTTCTAATCCTTCCACCTTGCAAAGTCAGCTTGACTTTTCCACATTTGATGATTCTGGCCTTCTTGTCATGCCCTAGGAAGACATCACCACCATCATATTATTCTACTCACAGAACCACTCCCTATGGGGACTAAAGTGGAACTATGCACCTGAGTCAATCAACCATGCCTCATGATCTACATGTGTACTTGAAGAATAAAGTAAGTATGCATCCCCACCTTCATCTGAGGTGGTTTTCTTCTATGTAGAAGGAGCATCATCTGATCCCTTTCCTTTCTTAGGAGCCTTAAATTTACAATTTTTTTTGTAGTGCCCTTCTTTTCCACATTTCTCGCATACCTTTATGGGTTTTCTTAGAGATTTAGATCTCTCATTTGAGGACTTATTTATTTTTCTGTTCTAGGACTGTCCTCTTATAGACAAGGCATCCCCATTCTATCTCTCCATATTTTTCTGTCTTATCTCCTTTGACAATAAGAATGAGACTATTTCATCAAACTTCAAGCTGGTTGTATTGCTACCTATTGCAACAACCATACTATCCCATGAATTTGGTAGAGAACATAACAAACCCATGCACTTATCTTCGTCTAAAATTTTAACATCAAAATATAACAATTGACTTACCAAAATATTAAATCCATTCAGATGCTCTGTCACCGTGTCTCCATCCTTCATCCTCTAGTTATACAACTTTTCTCACAATAACAGTTTGTTCACCAGAGACTTAGAATGGTACAAAGTACCTAACTTGTCCCAAAAATCCTTCATCGTAGCTTCCCTTGATACATTCAAAAATACTAAATCTAAGAGACACAATTGTATTGTGCTCTGCACCTTTTGATCTAGCTGCACCCAGTACCAAGATCTACAACAATCCATTGATCGCGATCCACCAACAATGCCTCCATCTTGAGCTTCCACAAATAAAAAATCTGACCATTAAATTTCTTGATCTCTATCTTTCCAATGTTTGCCATCTTCTTTCACCGCAAGAATCGATCTTGCATATCTCCCTCTGAACAGGGTTTACCACAGGCCCGAGCAAACCCCTCAACAACAAAGGCGTACCTTAAAGCCAAAACTGTTATGATACCAATTGTAGGTTTTAACCCTGCACTTAAATTACCTGCAAATGTAGGTTACAATACGTATATATACATGTCGAAGCATTCATAAACCCCAATCCATAACCCTTGACCAGATCTACAAAATACCATGGGCTAAAAACCATCATGCCCAAAACCATGTGCAAAATCGATGCATAAAACCATGAGTGGGTCCGTCCACCATCTGTGGGTCCACCCTGATCCTTGGGTCTGTCCAACCATTATTGGGTCCACATAAAAAAGAAAATTTCCTTAGGCGTTGCCTTGGACCCCATGCAAAGGGGGCTATCGCCCCCCTGCAAACTCCCCCAATATAACACACACGCAAAAAATTTGAATCTAAAGCACTCCACAAAAACTCACAAACATGAGATATCTAAGTGCATCTCATAAAAAGGTGAGAGTGGGAATCCTCCTATGCTTTTCATAGGGGACACCGATTGGGACCAAATCAATGGTGCCTTCTAAGCTTGTCTCGGGAGAGTAAATTGTCAATGAGAGCTATCCATGCAGAGAATTTGGCCTTTAGAGGGGTGTTGGATCCCCATATATATCTCCACAACCAAATTCTTTCCTCACTGAAATATTCTTCAAACCACACCTTATAACCCAACTTGGTAGTGAAAGCTCATGTGTGGGGATTTTTTTACCAAATTACACATGATTCTCCACCAACAAGTTGATGTATCGAGCTCATTCTACTACTATTTCGCCTGCTAGAGCCAGGTTTTGTAGCTAAATTCAATCCACTCTAGCTTTTATGTCCAAGGGGCTAGGCACTAGCATATACTAGAGTAGTAATATTCAAATGATCAAGAGAGGATAATATAGGAGTAGAGAGGTTGTAATCATTACCTACACCATACTAGGGGTTACGTCCTATTTTTATATGATGGCCATCCCCTACATGCCACGCAACCCATTTTCCAACCAAGGGGAAGGCTCTTACCATTGCTTTCCAAACTATTGAGCCTTTAGAAAACTTATTTGTTACTTTGAACAATTCCACAAGTAATTCCCTAAGAAAATATTTAGCTTGCATTAATTTGTATCATAATGCAAGACCTAATTTCCATAGGCTATATATATATATATAT
Source organism: Pinus tabuliformis (assembly GCA_031772625.1). Lineage (NCBI taxonomy): Eukaryota > Viridiplantae > Streptophyta > Pinopsida > Pinales > Pinaceae > Pinus > Pinus tabuliformis. The sequence continues at coordinate 1,477,441,878 of CM062804.1, forward strand.
ATATATATATATAAAAGTTAAAAAATCAAATATTTCTATATGAGAGTTTTTTTTAATGTAAAAAATTATATATATGTGTGTGTGTGTGTGTGTTGATATTCATCAAAAAGTAATATTAAAAAGTATTTTTACTTTTTAATGAATATTGATGCATGTGCACACATATATAATTCAAATATATTAAATAAAAAAAACATTGAAATTTTTAAATTCAAATTTATTGAATTTAAATTTATTCAATAAAAATAATTGTTAATATTAGTTAAACAATGTCCCTTATTGGGGTGAGGGTCCACGCTTAGTATTTATGACCTTGACCACAATGAACAATCATATTATGGAGAAGAGGGGGCAATGCCAAAACCGTCACCACACTCAATGGAGGAAGGAGGCATGACCATCCCATCCTCCATTTAGTAGCCCAGTTTAAATGAGAATCCTGTACACGTGGATTAATGATGTTGCAATTAAGGATTTGGGTGGTTGATCTTCCAAAGTTTCTCGATAGAAGCATGCTTAACACACAAGCCAAGTTTCATTCTATTTTAGTTTTCATGTTGATGCATTGAATTTTTGTGCTTTTCATTGGAGTTCTTGCCTACTATAAGGAGAATTTCAACTTTCTCTTTATTGTTTCTTATTCTTTGGAGGGGGTAGGTCCAAGTCCTTTGGACCTAGCCTCCCTCACTACCATTTCTATTTGGCCTCTTTCATCCTCCTCTGGTTGCATTTGGTGCTTCTGAGTGGGTCCATTGGTAAAAGTAGCTTTAGAGGGAGGTTTTTTTATTTTAGTAGTAACACGGAGGAGGTTAGGAGGTATGCATTTGTAACCTAATTCTTAGTTTTCTCAGCTCAAGAGGGGATCCTTCATGGTGGAAGGCACCTACAAGTACATAGTTCTTACTTTAGAACTTTGATTTTCGTATTCTATTTACTTAGTGGTAGTTTGCGCAGAGTTGGATGGGTGGACTATTTTGGTATTAATATAGTTGGTATTTTAGCATCTCAATTTTTCTTTTGGAGCATATTTTTAGTCTTTACTAACTCGTCCCATAAAATGATTTGAAGCCCTATGTTGCTTTCATTGTTCCTCACCACAACACTATCCATCCTCTCAAGTTTAATTGGAAATGTAGCTTTCATTATCTTTATCATTCACTTGATGACCTCATCCCTCTCACTCCCTCCATTTACCTCTTCGTCGTCCCTCTCCTAATGACATGACAAAGATCCTAGAGTTGTAGAAGCTTAGCTGGCTCAGTGGAAGGGAGTGCTTACACTCGCCTCTGTGCCCATAATGGTACTAGGCGTTATCAGAACTAGACCCTTGAGCTTGTTGATAGGGAATTGAGAAAACACATGTTAACGTTGATGTAAACCAAGATGAGTATACTAATGTTGAAATCTTCACTTCGATGCCTGAATGGGTGCCTAATCATACCCGGGGAAGCCAAAACCAATGTTTGTGCACCATTGAGCTATATTGGAACATTAAATCATTGCTCAACAAGGTCCTTTTGGAACACAATGAAGCCAAGAGCGAGATTGTGTTGTAGCTTAATGAACTCTTGCTAGAGCACAATGATATGGGCTTGGAAATAGATACATGGCCTTGGGCCTAGCGAGAATTGAGGCCCTCTTATACAAGGGCAAAGAACCAGCCTTACTAGTATTCCTTATTGATCTAATAGAGGTTTCCACTTTATCTTGAGTCACTTACATGGTTCTAAATTTTGTAGAATTTGTTTTTGATCTAGTTGTTTCTATATTATTTATTTAAGCATATAATAATATTAATGCTCACAAAGTTTAATTTCCTATTATATACTTATAGGGCAAACAAAGTCATTACTTTTCTAAAACTATTTTAGTTTTCCCAATACTAATTAAAAAAATTATGATAACCATGATTCAAGTTTTCCTCGAAATTTCTTAACCTTTGAGAAAAATTCATCAAAACCATAAAAACAAAATCTACTTCACAATTAGATTCTCTTAACTATGCTCTTATTGGTCCCGTCCCACCGCCCAAACTTTAAATAATTGAATTTTTAAACACTAGTGGTTGAGATGGGGAATTTTCTAGGCATCACCTTGACTTTATCACCTGCTTTTCTTTTCAAGGGAATACATTGAACAATGAAAATTAAATAAATTTACTTATTTCAGTTAAAAAAAAATAATAATAATCTACTTCTTTCATAATTAGATAATTAGATTATATTCACTATGCTCTCAGTGGTCCTGTCCCACCGCCCAAACTTTAAATAATTGAATTTTCCTGGGGACACCTTGACTTTATCACCCACATTTCTTTTCACTGGAATGCATTGCACAATGAAAAATAAATAAATCTACTTCTTTCAATAAATAAATAAAATAATAATAACTACTTCTTTCATAATTAGATTCTGTTCACTATGCTCTTATCCACGCGATTTAAACACCAGTCATTGAGATGGAGTATTTTCTACGCAACACCTAACTTTATCGCTTTTCTTTTCAAGGGACCCATTCACATGCCAAAATACTTTCCTTCACTCAATCTATCCATCTCTGCTTCACTTCTGATCTCTGTTTCAATGGCAAACCTGCAAACATCCACCGTTCATCCCTCCATCGACACCCCTTCCACATCCGGTGGCTACTACTACGATGTGTTTATCAGCCACCATGGCCCGGACCTTAAAAACACCTTTTCCAGCCACACCTACCATCGCCTTGTTTCTCATGGATTGCGACCATTTTTCGATAGGGAAGAATTGCGGGAGGGAGAGTGGTTACTTCCTCAAATTGAAGGTGCCATCAGAACCGCCCCTGCTCATATCGCCATCTTCTCTCCTCGATATGCCGAGTCGAAGTGGTGTCTTGATGAGCTTTCTCTTATATGCAAGTCTAGGGCTACTATAATCCCAGTCTTTTATAATGTGAAACCTTCTGAGCTTAGATGGACAGGGCGGTATGTTCAAGCCCTAACTGTGCATGAGAAGAAAGGCAGATATGACCCCAAAAGGCTTGAAGATTGGAGAAAAGCTCTCAAAGACGTCTCAGAGATAAGCGGTTTTGAACTCGAAACCTACAACGGGTTGGAACTTGGAACTCTTAGCCCTCTCTGTTCATATTATTAACCTAACTGGTACTGATGTACATCTAATGTTTTGTTGGTTGTATTTTGAATTTACAGTAATGAGGGGAAGTTGTTGGATGATCTCGTGAAATGCGTCCTTAAAAAGGTCAAAAAAACAAGTTTGACTGTGGCAACATATCCAACAGGTCTTGAAGAGAAAGTAGCAGAGTTTTAAAAGATCTTGTCGTTGCAAGAGGGGCAGAGTGGAAAAGTGAAGGTGATGGGAATTGTAGGCATGGGTGGAATAGGCAAGAAAACACTAGCCAAGGAACTCTTCAATAAGAAGAGTTCCAATTTTGGTGAGTCCTTCTTCTTATTTGATGTTAGGGAGAATTCAAGTAAAGGGCCTTTAAATTCCTTGCAAGCCAAACTAATAAAAGACTTAGTTCGTAGAGATGTGCAGATAAATCACATTGATGAAAGCACAGAGGTGATCAAAGCCTATCTCAAAACTTATCCCCACGCTCCAGTAGTTATAGATGATGTAGATCATGCAAATCAATTGAATGCTTTTAGGCCATTAATGGATGTCCTTCGTTCCGATAGCGTAGTTTTGGTTACATCTCGTTACAAGGATGTCCTCATAAGTTCAGGATTAGTAGAATCGTCAATCTATAGGTTGACTGGTCTCAATGAACAACACTCTCAACAGCTCTTTTGCTCTTATGCCTTTTGCAATCCTCATTCGCCTTCAGAATTCAAATATCTCGTAGATGAATTTTGTAGGGCCTGTGCAAAATTGCCCTTGTCTTTGAAAGTCTTTGGCGGTCTTCTGTGTGGAAGGAGGGACAAATCTTATTGGGAAGGGCTCTTGAATAAACTTCGCCAAATAAAACTTCCAAAAGAGATTCAACAAAGACTCAAACTCAGTTACGATGCACTGGAGGAAGAGGAAAAGCAAATATTCTTAGACATTTCCTGTTATTTCATTTGGGAAGACGTGGATATGGTGATACGAATATGGGATGGATTAGGCTGCAACGGTCTGGTGGGCCTTGCAAATCTCTAGGTCAGGTGCCTCGTTGAGGTTGACACATAAAATAATACCATAAAAATGCATGATCACCTAAGAGACCTGGGAAGACAAATTACGGATGAGCAGAAGTCATGTGGAGTAATCCCGCATCGTGAATGGCGTGTGATGAAGGACATTCCCGAGTTGTGGCGACAATATCCTGTAAGTGCTTGAATTATTCATAAAAAATTATTCTTTATTCTGCACAAGCAAAAAAGAAGAATCTTGTTGCTCTGTTTAATTTGTTTGTTGCTTGTTTTTAACGAAAGAAAAGGTAATCACTAAGGTGCACAGAATTAGGACGGTTCATCGCCTCAAAAAGTATGAACAAATTTTATTCTCCTTAGAAAGTACAAACAACAGTTCATCATGGTGTGAAGAGGTGTCACTGTATCATTTCAGTAAGTTACAACTTGTTGCAACTGAAGGTGATGATTTAAAAAGCATATTGAGTAGGGTTGAGTCACCAAATTTGATATGGCTACGCTGGAGTGACTGTCCGTACAACTGCCTGCCTCCCTGGCTTCTGATTCTGATGAAGAATGTAAGGGTTTTAGAAGTGAGCGGAAAGAAATTGGGTACACTATGGCGAGCAAAATCTCAGGTGAAAGTTAACATTGGTTCCTTCGTTTGCATGTCTATTATTCTTATTATTTGCCGCTCTATTTTATGGGAGATTATTGTTGCTATCGATATAGTAGTACAGGGTCGGGATATGGGGATGAAAATATCTTATATTTGACTATTGCGTTGCAGGCACCTCTAGAGTTGCGGGAATTGACTATTCATTCTCCTGATTCTCCTCTTTTCGAGTTTCCAAAGTCCATTGGTCAGCTGAAGCACATAGAAAAGATTGTGGTGCACTCTACCATTGGTCTCAAATTGTTACCAAAAGAATTTTGTGATTTGCACTCCCTGAAATACCTCGATCTCTTGAATTCCCTAAGCTTGAAAATGCTTCCAGATTCCTTTGGGTGCTTAACAAATATCCAACACCTTAATCTCTCTCACACTAGTTTGCAAATGCTTCCAGATTCCTTTGGGTGCTTAACAAATCTCCAACACCTTAATCGCTCTCACACTAGTTTGCAAATGCTTCCAGATTCCTTTGGTTGCTTAACAAATCTTGGGCACCTTGATCTCGGTGGTTCCTGGACTTGTTTGCGAATGCTTCCAAATTCCTTCAGCAATTTAATACGCCTTAAATATTTGAATCTCCACGGGTGCCCAGAGTTGACCATATCGGATGAAACATCTGCAAATGTCCATTCTCATGAATATTTGAATTTGAGTTATGTTCGTACGGAAATGTTGCCTTGGCAAGTTACACATCAACAGTGCCTGGAAGAATTACATCTGCAAGGGAGAAAGTTACAAGAATTTCCTGAGGATATCAGAAACCTCAGGAATCTGGAAGTATTTTATGTGGGAAGCCATTCCTTGAAAGAACTGCCATGTTTGCTGGGTCACCTGAGCAGATTGAAGCACTTGGAGCTCGTCTATTGCATAGAACTGAAATCTTTTCCCTATTCGTTGGGACCGCTGACTCAGCTGTCAGAGTTGAAGATAGAAGTATGTGGAATAGAGTCCTTACCGGCAGAAGTGGAGAAATTGAGCAACCTAGTAAAGTTAATGGTAGAAAGATGTCTGATACGCGAGCTGCCATTGAAAAACGGGGTGGAAGGAGCACTGTCCCGACTGGAATTTTTAGAGCTGGAGGACACAAAAATATCAGAGATATGTTTGGTTGAGGGTGTTTTTACCAGCCTTAAACATCTCAATATCTCATTTTTCAATGATCTAGTGGAGGTTGGAGCACTACCACCAACACTCATAACACTGTGTGTGCGTGACTGTGGTAAGGTGAAGAAAATGGAAGGGCTTTATAATCTTACAAACCTTCAAGAACTACAGATCTAGGAGTGTAAAGAGTTGGAGGAGCTGCCGTGTCTTGAAAGGTTAATATCTTTGAAGACGATCGCTTTGAGTGGTTGTGATAAGGTGAGGAAAATGGAAGGGCTTCATAATCTTACAAACCTTCAAGAACTAGGGATCTGGTGGTGTAAAGAGTTGGAGGAGCTGCCGTGTGTTGAAAGATTAATATCTTTGAAGAAGATCGAGGTTGATATGTGTGGTAAGTTAAAAAGAATAAAGGGCCTGGGGCAGCTGACATAACTTTAACAGTGTAGCATGGCTGTATACGATGCACTAGAAGAGATTGATGATGAGTTTCGGAGATTGTTGATGTTGAGTAGCTATCTCGGACAACCCTAGAGACATCCAGGAGTGTAAAGATTTGGAGGAGCTACCGTTTCTTGAAAGGTTAATATCTTTGAAGTGGATATCTTTGATTGGTGGTGATAAGGTGAGGAAAATGGAAGGGCTTCATAATCTTACAAACCTTCAAACACTACGCATCCTTCGGTGTAAAGAGTTGGAGGAGCTGCTGTGTCTTGCAAGGTTAATATCTTTGAAGGCAATGGAGATTGATCTATGTTGGAAGTTACAAAGAAGAGGCCTGGGGCAGCTGGAACAGCTTCAACAATGTATCTTGTGGCAACACCAGAAGAGCTTGATGTTGAGATTGTTGTAAGTTAAAAAGAATAGAGGGCCCGGGGCAGCTTCAAGAGTTTGACGTGGATGTATGCGATGCACCAATCCAAATTGGTGTTGAGATTGGTAAATGCCTCGTCTTGAGATATGTGTAAACTGCAGAACGTACAGGAGCCCACGAATTATTTCCGAGTTGAAGTCTAGAGACAGCTAATTATTGTAACTTGCTTTATCACGAATTATTTTTTATTTTAAATTTATAAATAAAAGAAAATAATTAACTGTAGATTGAATGGTATTTTAAATGTCATGTAGCTTTTTATCTGCTTCATTTATAATATTTTCAATTTAATTTACAAAAAATGTTAAATCTTATTTCTATTTTTATGGTTTTTATGCCCTTATTTATGTGCTTTTTTCTTTTATGATTTTTCTTTAATTAATTGCCCGAGGCTCAAGGGGTAAGAGCATGATGTGTGAGATATAACAGCGGATACCCACTTTTAAGGTAGGGTGGTTCATTGCCCACCAAGGGTTGGGACAATCATGAGTTCCTATATGATGAAAGAGGATCATAGAACCTGTAGGAACTAGGGTGATGGCCATGATGATGGGGTAGAGCTCATGTATACGTTTTTCTCCACATGCTAAATGTGTTTGTCCCCACCATGTTTTGCATTTTGTGGTACATTTTCCTATTGAACGTGGCCAATTATGCTTTTACTTTTCTTTCTAGCTGCATCAACCTCCGAGGCATCATTCCTGGCTTGACCAAAGGTGTTGGCAAAGGGAAGGGGAGAGCTAGCTCTATGTGGACCTAGTGGAGGAATGTGGACCCAGGTGGGAGAAATGATGAATGGTTTTATAATGAGTGGAAAGAGGGTGATATATGCAGATGATGGAGCGGGGCCACGTAACCAAAATCAGGGTTTCCCATGAAATACCATCCTTAAATCCAAATTGTCAATAAAAGAGATCCCACGGGACTAGAATCCAAGGTTAATATCCAAAAGGGATCTAGGGGACAAGAGCACAAACCTAGCCCATTCTTTCCACTGAATCCCCCCATTAATCCATTCCGAGAAGTGTCTGCGATAAGCAAACTAAAATACTCAATTATCAAATGACAAGGCAAAACTTTAGGTTCAGAAGGCCCACCTTCAAACATACGTTCATGACAAATGGGTGAGGAATCACATGGCTCAGGTGGCGGAGAAATGGCACAACGAGTTAGTTGGTGGCTGTTGGCTATCAGCTAAGGACCATCTTGGAGAAAAAAATTCTCCTAGGGATATCACCCACAAAATGGTGGGTAACAGGCCCAACTACTCATTGTATCTACTATTTTCCCTCCTGAGAGGCTTCATCTTTGTATTATTGAGCTATCTTGGTGGGCTTGTCACCAAGTCATGTTACTATTGTACATTATTTTATTATTTGGGGATTAATTAGGGAATTTCGGCTATTCAAACTCCCTTATGGATTGTATAAATAGATGAGAGGCCCATTCATTCCTCTCATCATCATTTGGATTGGACTATCTCTTCTTGAGAATTTCGGCTAGCCTTTTTGATGGATGAATTAGTTCCTTAAATACATTTCGATGTTTGGAAGAGCTTAATATTTTCTTAGAGCTTCGATTTCTTTTCATCTTGATGATTGGAGTAATTTCACTATACTTGTGAGTATGATTTTCATGATTATTTGTACTTTTGTCCCATGAAATTTTCTATGGAATATTTTCTTTCATGAAGCTAGTGTAGCCACTCTTTAGCTAATGCGAAGTTGTTAGGCTTGTCTTTATTAGGGAGTTTTCATAAGATCATTTGAAGTATGATGAATTATTGTTCTACAGGTACGTGAATGTTCATGAATTACCTCGATAAGTCATCATTTGCAATATAAATAAGTATAAATTTCCCTTTGTAACCTAGTTGTTGCTTAGGTCATACGAAGTTGTTGGAGAACTCCTTGGCTAGAATTAAGCCTATCTAAATGTTGATTTCATTGGACTCCATTCTCCCAATTGGCTAAGCACTGGTCTAGTCTTAAGGTGATCACGAAAGAATATTCTTTTCACCTTCTCTTCCTCTTTCTAATCCCTAACCTAGTAGGCCTCCTAGGGAATCATCTTAAAATTATTTTAACAATTGAAAGTCCTTGAAAATTGGTCCACTATTGCGCTAGGTTTTCTTGAGAGGTCCTCCAATTCTGAGCTTAATCCAATGGTGGAATCCCAAGATATTGCAAGCCCTAGATCAAAGACCATTCTTCTCCCTGGGTTCCTTTGGGTTGGTATCTTCATTTGGATCATTGCACTTAAATTCCAAAAGAAAAACTCTACTTTGATCCTATTCTACTCCCTAACCTAGTCAAGTCTATCTATTGTTGATCAACTCTACATCCTTGACCTAGTTTGGGTCCACTTGGGATTTTTGTGGTCTCGCAACCTTGCAACTCCAACTTCACAAGGATTGGATAGAAACCCTTTTTTTCTTTAGGATTCTTGGGTCTAGGGTACTTCTTATCAAGAAATACCTCTCAACTCTATATCTAGGTATTCCTATTAGCCCTTCTAAGAGAGCCATCCATCTTGCTTCCATAACAAGTAAACCCATTATCTTAGCCTCTCTTATGCATAGGATTTAGGAATCATTCTTCATCCTATCATTGATCCACCTATCCTAGTGATTTCTCTCATATTAGGACTCCTCCTATCAGTGAAATTCCATAAACAGCAGGGAGCTTTTGCTACGGTAACAGTGGGCTATTGCTCCATTTTTTCCACTTGACCTAGTAGTTGCTCTTTAGGTTCCACTCCTAGGACCCCTCCTAGTTTGAGCGATAACATTTTTGGCATTGTTTCCAGGGACACGAGACATGTGTCTTGTTTCCCTTACGACGTTATTGATATATCATTTGGTGACTCCATTGGAAGAACAAAGCCCTAGGTCTTCATTGAACTTCAAATTTAATGTTTGTAGGGTGAAGCAAGAATCTATCAAGGAATTTAAATTCACCCTAGCAACTCCATTTTAATCCTAACATGAAAAATCTTGAAAATTGGCCTATTGTTAAGAAGAGAGTACCCTTGGCTCTCCATTTGCAAAACTCAATGATCAAGAACTTCAAAAACTACAAGAAATTGTGGACCAATATGTTGAGTTTTGTGAAGATCCGTTGGAGAACATGGATAAAGAATTCATGCTCAGGTTTCATAGAATAACACACAATCAACTTTACATGATGACATGTGCATATGAGAAGGATCCTAGTTGTCTCTTTGAGTTCGCCAACCAAACCTATGCTTTTTATATTCTCACTGACCTTATTAATGAAAAACATTATAACCAACCACAAAGCCTCATAGAATGTAATCATTTGGGTGATCTAGGTGACCTTGAAGAAAATTCAAAGGTGGAGGATCATCATGAAAGTGAGGAGTATATGGACGAAGGGGATCAATCTAATGAAGATCATGGTGAGGACCTTCAGGATGCAAATTTAAGGATTGAGAGTGTGCATGGTGTGAGTGAAAGCCCTATTGAAGTCCATGAGGATGAATATGATGAAGTGGGGACTTTCATTCAAGGAAGGGCATTTGAATATATGAGTATTGTAGCTCCCTATGAAATTTCTGATTTCTTGTGCATTAATGAGGGAAAATGGGATATGGGAAACCATCATTTTGACAGTGACCCTATTTATGATACTGACACGAAAAATGAGGTTGAAATTAATTCTCCTTTTTTCCAGGACATTATGCATAATGATATGCCTACTTACACCATCGAAAGGGTGGATCATTGTTTTCCCATACATGAAGAAGGTTTATGGAAATAACAGGCCTCTTTTATGACACCACTGATGACACTGAAAAAGGCCTTGCTTTCCCATGCCTTCTCCAGGATCCCAATAGTATAGCTACATTATCCACAAGCCTTTGCCTTGCTCATTCTCACATTATCGCCATTATTGATGATCCCCTTTCCCCTCCTAGGTATTATGTTCAGGAAGAACTATACATTATATGCATCCCCCCCCTCATACCCCCAAGATTGTGAATACGATTACTCCATTGAGAAACCAACCTGTTGTGCCCTTCCATGTCTCGAATCCCATTTTCCTCCCCATAACCTTGTGGCATCCATGAGGAATAACATTATGAAGAATGGTTGTGATAGGTAGTTCTTGAGTTTGACCATTCATTCATCCATCTTGTTCTTAGAAGAAAATATCTTCACTTCTAGATTGACTTATTTTTCTTCTAGGATTTCTTTTAACATTGAATGGATATCCATTTTCCGCTTCCCACCCGCATCATCCTCCATGTGATTGTATCCTATTATTTTTTGTAGCATAAGATGTGTTCTAGCCTTAAAATTTTGTGGAAATACTAGAATATAGGAGATCTCCAAAACCCAAAAGTCGTTTCTGGAAATTCCGCCTAGAAATGACTTATTTAGATAATTAGTCAATTTTTAAATATTTCCTAAGTCTAAACTTAGGGAATCTGGTTAATTAATCAGAATTAAATAATTCAAGGTGTGAATGTTCCATAAACTCATGTGGATTGACATCAAGTTAATCCTAGCCATCGATTAAGATCTAATCTTAGTCGTTGGAGTCCCAACAGAGGATTATAAGAAGAAGTCGATGGGAACTTGGAGAAGACACTTGAGTAGTTCGATTTGTTGGAAAATCAATTTCCAGAGTAGAAGCAATCAGTTGTTGGAGAGAGAGTTGGATAGATCAACATAATGTGACGGGAAGAGATAGTGATTCAGAGGAAATATTTTCCAGATCTTGAGAGGTAGCAACAAATGATCTGAATTATCCCATCGAGGTAGCATTAAGGGGCAACGCAGTTGCTTCAGTGAGGCAGTTCGATTTGGAGAGAATAAAAATTCTTCTCAGTTCTAGAGGCCATGAAGGAGTCCTAGAGAGCCGAAGAGACAATTTTCCCAACATCTAGAGGAAGAACGATTCATTAGATCCCAACCCGAAGCAAGCCATCCAGCCAGCTATGTAGAGGCTGACGCAGTGCTCCAGAAGGAAAAGTTTTTGATAGTGAAGGTTGAGTGAGAGATTTGTTGTGGGAGAAGGGTAATCCCCCTCAGTATTTTTCTCAGATTTTCTTGTCGTTTGGATAGCCATTTGGGCATCCATAGATGTACTCAGATTTCACCGTTTCATAATAAATAAAACCCTCACTACTGCATCGGTTTTCCCAAGTTGGGTTTTTCCGGGGATACTGGTCCAAAAATAACTATGTAAATTCATGTGTGTGCATTTCTTCCAACGTTTATTCTTTTGCAATTTTATTTGTGTAGGTTGCAGTGTGAGTTATTTAGTATTTGTTGTAGGAAACAGTAAATAAATTGTTAAATTTAATTAACAATTAGGAGAATAATTTCCAGTTGCTGCAATAGGATTTCGGGTTTTGGAATTTTCACATGGTATTAGAGTGCATATGATTAGCCGGAGAGCTTAGTAGCGAAGAAAGGAGAAATTTCATTGTTCAATGTGGCCATTAGATCAAAAACCCAAAGGGCAGCGCAATCACTTTGCCAAGAGAACAAATTTCTTGAGGACATTCTATTTTTCTCAAGGGGACAGAAAATTCGATCTCCGGATCAAGGGATTCTAGAGGCAACGGGAGCAACCCAGTACTTTCGCAGAGCAGATCTCTAGTTATACGCAGTAGTTTTGTAGTAGTTTGCTAAAACAGAGCTAGCATCGGGTGGAAGAAGAGCACACAGAAAGGATAAATTTCTCTTAGGGGATCTCGAGTTTTAGAGATCTAATTTTTCCAGTTGAAAATTGGTAGTAGTTGTGAGAAAATCTTCTCACTCGAGAAGGGAGTGCGAGTAGCAGATCCAAAAACCAAGCAACGGGAAAGAGGGAGACTTTTGGATTTATTTTATCCAGTTTTGAGTCTCATATTTTGTATCTTTGCAGGGATGACCGTATGAGATTTCCCAAAGTAGGTCGTGTGAGTTAGCTAGAATGCAGAACTGGGTAGCAGATCGACTTCCAATTGCCAGAGGAAGATACCAGAGAAAGTGTGAGTTACAGAGATAGAAAGGGTCCCTTTTGGGGACTAGACTTCAAAGGAGATAGTTGGGCACCAGATCCAGGAGGTGGAGGAGTATGATACTCTAGTGAGCCAATTGGGAAGGATCCATGAGGATTCCACTTTATGTATCAGTACCTTTGTATGAGGGCCCATAGTAATTAGTTGCAGGATGGATTGGTGACAGTTGATGTAGTCAGAGCTAGAGTGACAGATGCAAAGTCTAGTAGCAGTGAGATGTTGAGGAGGGTAGTGCAAAGTTAGCAGAAGTGAAGAGTTAATAGCAACGCAGATTCCTCAGTCACAGCGTAGATACTAGTAGCAGTCAGGACTGGGGAGACAGATGCATTGTACTGATCATAGTTGATTCTGTTTTAGGATGCTTTTCAGTTGCAGATGTTGTAGTTGTAGTAGCAACAAATGGAGAGAGAGTTGCAGTGAAGATGCAATGTTGGAAGCAGTTTTCAGAGTTAGCAGCAGCATAGATGCAACGCTTATCAGAGTTGCGTAGTGGTTGGTGGGAAGCAGCAACCAAACATCAGCATCATGACATGAGATGATGCAAAGACAAGGTATTGTTATAGGATGTGTAGTAGAGCACTAAGAATGCATTCCTTGCTAAGAGGTAGTGTTATTTTTTGTAGCATTGGATGTGTTCTAGCTTTGAATTTTTTTGGAAAGGCTAGGATATAGGAGATCTCCAAAACCCAGAAAACATTTCTGGAAATTCCACCTACAAATGACTTAATTAGATAATTAACTAATTTTTAAATATTTCCTAAGTCTAAACTTAGGGAATATGGTTAATTAATCAGATTTAATTAATTCAAGGTGTATATGTTCTAGAAACTCACATGGATCGAATTCAAGTTAATCCTATCCATCGATTAATATCTAATCTTAATTGTTGGAGTCCCAACAGAGTATTATAAGAATAAGTCGATGGGCACTTGGGGAAGACACTTGAGTAGTTTGATTTCTTGGTAGATTGATTTCCAGAGTACCAACAATCCATTGTGGAGAGAGAGTCAGATAGATCGAAGCAGTGTGAGGGTCAGAGACAGTGATATGGAGGAAATATTTTCCATATCCAGAAATGCAACAATAAGTGAGCTGAATTATCCTAGAGAGGCAGTATTGAGGGGTAGCGCGGTTGCTTCAGTCCAGAAATTCGATTTGTGGAGAAGAAAAATCATTCTCAGTTACAGAGGCTGGGAAGGAGTCCTAGAGAGCTAGAGAGACGATTTTCTCAGCATCCAGAGGCATAATGACTTCATCAAAGCCCGGTCCAAAGCAAGTCGTCCAGCCAACTACAAAGAGGCTGACGCACTGCTCCAGGAGGATGAGTGTTTGATAGGAAACATCGAGCAAGAGATTGCTTATGGGAGAAGGGTAATTCCATTTAGTATTTTTCTCATATTTTCTTGCTGTTTGGATAGCCAGTTAGACGTCCATAGATGTACTCAGATTTCATTGCTGCATAATAAATAAAACCCTCACTACTGCAAGGGTTTTCCCAAGTTGGGTTTTTTTGGGAACATTGGTAAAAAATAACTGTGTAAATTTATGTGTGTGTGCTAGCATTTCTTCCAACATTTATTCTTCTGCATTTTTATTTGTGTAGGTTGCAATGTGATTTATTCAATATTTTTTGTAGGAAATAGTAAATAGATTGTTAAATTTAATTAACAATGATCCAAATGGATCCTAGAAACCCTCTAAAGTCTTCAAAAATCAAAACAATTGAAAAAGGGATGAAATCTTAGAACAGACGAAAAACACTATCGGCATCGAAAACACAAGAAACAATGGAAAAACAAGTTATCAGTAGTAATGCACAGGAGCCGTCGGATCTCGCCGATCAACAGTCCAGATCCGATTGGCACATCACAATCAGTGGTGACAGGCGGAGGCGATCGGGGGCAACCATATAACAGTTGCGATGGAGATTAGCATGGGTCAATGAGGAACATTGATCAAGCACGCAGTTCGACAGCCCAAGTCAAATCGCGAAATTGCAATCGACAAATACATAGGAGCACTTACCCGATGGTTTGGGGCTCATGAGACATGTGATTCCAACAAGTCGCATGACAAAATTGCATCGGAGCAACAACACGGAGCGGGGGTAGATAAATGCAACTTGCGATATATATATATATATATATATATATATATATATATATATATATATATATATATATATATATATATATATATATATATATATATATATATATATATACGGACCCGACGGGGCTATGAATGCCACTTCACAAATATTTCAAGTCCGCCATCAAACCGTTTTACGATATTTTTAATGTTTTTAATGTATTTTTAAATATAAAAGGAAATCCACGAAACAAGTGGGATTTCGGGAGGACCAAAGGAGGTAAGTGGTTTGGGCCAGGCTCCACCTGAGCCCACACACTAGCTGCCACGTGTCCAGGCTAAGGAGAGAGAAAACCACCCTCATCAAGCAGCTAACCCTCGTACGAAAGAGCCGCCTAAAATAAACCACGATAGTTGGATCTAGACCTCCCAGATCAATGGTGGAGATGCGATGTCGATATACAGGCTGACCCAATAGGAGTTATAAGGCAGATTCATAATGTTTCAAGTCTGATAAATGACAATTTGGCGGAGTTTCACAATTTTGAATGTATATATCTATGTAAACAGAGAATGGTTATTTCAAGGATTTCAAAGACCCGATGACCCATTCTGTTACAGAATAGGTGGCCACCAGCCCTGAAAGTGTTTAGCAATGATTGCTAAGGCTCAGAGGGGGATCTGAGCACAGAAAGGTCGAGGAGCCAGAGAACCCGAGAAGGTGAAACGAGTAGACAATGCTGATTGGCTTTAAAGCCACAGATTGACAAAAAATACAGCAGCCAGTGCTAAGACAGAGATCAAACAGAGACAGAGAGTCAGTGAGGAGAGTCTGTGTACTCAAAAGAAATTTGAGGGATCCAAGTAAAGCCTTATTGTCTTGTATCTGTTGTGTGAGGCTCAATTTGAGCTCATTGTTGTAAAACTTTGTTTTTGGAAGGCACAATAGAGAGGTCACCAATGAAGGCTGGACCAGGAGACATAGACCAGGAGTGTTGGGTGAAATCATTATTAAACATGTTGTGTTTATATGTGTTTGTATATTATGTTCTTTAACTGTTTCATTGTCTATGTATTTTGCAATCTTATCGATCCATTGCACAAAGTAACATAGGCATATCCATGCACATGAGTCTGTAATACCTTAATAATTGTATAAGATCTCATTTTCAGATCAATTGTATCAGAGCTTTAGGTTTGCTAAGGTTAGACAAGCTTGTGATGGATTGTTGAATGCTAACTAGGTCAAAGCTCAAATTAGGAGAAGGAGAACTGGTTGAGACTAACCTAGAAATTGGAAGAGTCTATCCTAGGAGGAAAATGACAGAAGAAATTCCCCTGGAATCAGACTCTCAGCTCAATAACAGTTTCATGACCATGAGAGCCATGGTAGAAGAAATGTACCGAGAATTTAAGAAAGGTCGAGGGGAAAGCCCTTCAGCATCTCAAACAGGCAAAGGAGTAGAGGAAACTATTCTATTTGCCCATTCAGAAGGCAAAGGGAAAGGGGAAGAACCTCCTCCTTCTAGCCCTGAAAATAAAAAGAAGAAGACTTATGTGATTAAATTAGATGTAAAATTTGATTTGCCATTATATGATGGAGAATTAAATGCAAAAAAGCTAGATAACTAGATTAGACAGATTGATGTATATTGCAGGCTGTAGAACATCGATTCAGAAAGGAGAAAGATTCTGCTGGCCAGCCTTCACCTTGGAGGAACTGCCCTAGTGTGGTGGGAAGGGAGGACACAAGCTGATTTGAAGAAGCATGTAAAATTATTTCTACCTAGAGTGAATTTGTTTCTGCCATTAAAAAACAATTCTGTCCACTAGCTTATATGCAGCAAGCCATCATGAGTTGGCAAACTCTTCGCCAATTAAAGAGGCAAAGTGTACAAAGCTATACCCATGAATTTAGAAAAAGAGCTTTAATTCTGGGCATTTTCTCTAGACTCACCTGAAACTTTGTTGAAGTATATAGGTGGTCTGCATAGCTATTTGAGGCACACCATTCTCATGTTTAATCCTACTAGCATAGATGAGGTATCTATTTAGGCTACACATCTAGAGGCTAGAGGCAAGAATGTGAACCCAGAAATTGGGGGATCATCAAAACCCACTGCAAGCAAGAACAAGGAAAAGAAGAAGCAGAAATGGAAAGAGAGGAAGGCAAACGCTATATAGAAAGGCAAACCTTCATGCACTCATTGCAAGAAGGATGGACATGATGATGAACATTGCTGGTGTTTGCATCCAGAGCTGAAACCCAAGAAGTTTGATGGCAAGAAGAAGAAGGTTGCTGCTACTATTCAAAAAGATTTGGGGTCAGACTCAGGTGATGAAACAATAGTCACAGCCACAGGTTGTAGGTTTTAACCCTGTACAGAAATTACCTGCATACAAATTCTTAAACAAAGAAAATAAACAATGCGGGAGCATAACCCATAAAACACATATGCACAGAGATTTTTTCCCTGGATCCCAAAACGGGGACTACCAGCTTCAAGGATAATTTTAGGGGCGAATGTTCGCCCTTTGGCGAAATTAAGGGGTTTTAAATTTTTAGTGGGCGAATATTTTGTATCATAGTACATTTTTACAAATCACCTCAAATAGGCCACCTTATTTTAAGGGAGAGGGTAAAAAAGGTAAATTTAGCCCTTGAAATTAGGACTTACAACCTTCCATTCGCCCATTTTCAAGAATAGGTTTTATTTAAGTGAATCCATTCGCCCATTTTCAAGAATAGGTTTTATTTAAGTGAACCCTATGGGCCAAATAGCATATTTATAAAAGAGGTATGGTAAATTAATAAAAATATAAATAAATGAGAGGTATGGTAAATAAATAAAACATTTTTTATATTTACTCCATAAGTCACCTTATATACATGTAAGGGTGTAAACAAATAAAAATATAAGTAAAGTGGAGGTATGGTAAATAAATAAAAATATAAATAAACTAGACGTATCGTAAATAAATAAAACCTCTTTTTATATTTAGTCCATAACCCTCGTTCTATTTATGAAGGCTCAAGAAAGAGGTTTTATTTAAGTGAATCCTATGGGCCAAATACCATATTTGTAAAAGAGGTATGGTAAATTAATAAAAATATAAATAAACGAGAGGTATGGTAAACAAATAAAACATTTTTTTATATTTACTCCATAAGTCACCTTATATTTATGAACACTCAAAAAATGGGTTATATTTAGGTGAAACCTATGGCCAAAATACTATGGGACAAATACCATGGACTAGATTGTTATTAATACCATGCAAAAAACCATTATTAACCCTAATATTAGAATTAATAAAAATAAAAATGGCACATGGTATTGACCCATGGTATTCACCAAAATGGCACATGGTATTGACCCATGGTATTCACCTGGAATGTAGCCTATTTAAATGGGGGAATTAAACCAGCATGTAGCCTATGCTAAGATTCACTAGGACTTTACAAAGTTTTATTATTTAGTGAAAGACTCGCCAAGATCTTACAAGATTTTATAATTGAATAAAATATTCGCCATGCCATGAGAGATTCACCAAAAAATTATATATACATATTATATTATTGATAAAATCGCCTTCCATTTTTCCTATATACCATGGAGATTCGCCCATTTATTATATTTATAAATTTAGGGGGGGTTCTTAAAATTTTCCCTGACCAACTTGATTTTTCATTATTTTCCTTTCAATGTTACAATACATATTTATACATGCCGAAGCATCCAATACCATGGACTGAAAACTATCGCGTCCAAAAAAACATGTGCGAAAATCACGCACAAAACCATAGGTGGGTCCGCCCAACCTAACATATGGTCCAATACCAAAAATTTTCGGGGCGCTGCCCCAGACCCCATAAAGTGGGGTTACGGGTGCCCTTCAAACCCCCTATTAACTACGTGGAAAGAATATAACACAACCCAACAATCTCCCACTTGTTGTTTTCTTTCCACAGGGGGCCACAGGAGAGCTTAGTCATTTTTTCAGCCCTGAGATTCCCATTGCTTCTCTACACCAAGAGAACTTCTCAGAGCTCACAGATTTTGTCAATGCATCTGCAGTATTCTTCAAAGTGTCCACCTTTACCAGCAACACCTTTCTATCTTCTATCATATCCCTCACAAAGTGATACTGAACATCAATGTGCTTTGTCTTTGAATGATAAGCAGGGTTCTTTGCCAAGAAAATTGCACTTTGGCTGTCACAGTCTATTCTTATAGCTCCCTATACTAACCCCATACTTGAACACAATCTCTGCAACCAAATTGCTTCCTTGCTTGCATGAGTGGCTGCCATGTATTCTGCCTATGTAGTTGATAGTGCCACTACAGATTGTTTCTTACTCATCCAACTGACTGCACCTCCAAATAGGTTAAACACATACCCACTTGTAGATCTTCTCTGATCCAGATCTCCAGCCCAGTCTGCATCAACAAAGCCATGAATATCCAACACGCTGTCCAATCCTGGTCTTCCTTGGTAGCACAAACCATAATCACTAGTGCCACGCAAATACCTGAAAACCCGCTTCACTGCTGTCCAGTGCTCCTTCCCAGGTTTTGACATAAACCTGCTCAATACTCCCACTGCATGTGCAATGTCTGGTCTAGTACAGACCATTGCATACATCAGGCTACCCACTGCACTTGAATATGGAACATGGGACATGTCCTCTTCCTCTTCTTGTGTCTTGGGACACTGTTCAACAGATAACCTGACACCTACAGGAATACGAACCTTCACCGGTTTACTATCCTGCATATTAAACCTCTGGAGTATTGTCTCGACATACTTCCTCTGGTTTAACCAGAGCTTCCTCTTTGACTGATCTCTTTTAATTTCCATGCCCAAAATATAGTTTGCATCACCAAGATCTTTCATGTCAAATTTGGAGGACAATTGGGTCTTCAAATCCTGAATAATTTCTTTTTCATTTCCAACCAGCAACATATCATCCACATACAAGACCAGATAAATAATACGGTCACCAATTAATTTAAAATACACACAATGATTTGCTTTGCTTCTGGTGAAGCCAAGTCCCCGTATAAATGTATCAAATTTCTGATACCACATCCTTGGTGACTATTTTAACCCATACAGAGACTTCTTTAACTTGCATACGAGTTCTTTCTTACCCTTCACCGCAAAGCCTTCAGGTTGCTTCATGTAGATTTCCTCTTCCAAATCCCCGTGAAGAAATGCTGTCTTCACATCCATCTGTTCTACCTCAAAATCAAAAGCAGCAACAATAGATAAAAGTAATCTAATAGAAGTTACCTTGGAAACAGGAGAAAAAATATCACCAAAATCAATTCCCGGCACCTGGGAATAACCTTTTGCTACCAACCGAGCTTTGTATTTCTCCACCTTTCCTTCTGCATTTGTCTTCTTCTTGAACACCCATTTGCTGCCAATGGGTTTCCTTCCAGCCGGAAACTCCACCAGATCCCAAGCCTCATTTTTGTGCAAAGATGCCATTTCATCGACCATGGCCTCTTTCGAGAGTTTTCCATCCTCTGAATCCACTGCTTCCTTCACATTTCTGGGATCATTATCAGTAACAGACAAAGCAAAATTTGAACTGAAAGCAGATGGACTATACCTTTCTGGCTGCCTTCTTTCTCGAACTGATCTTCTCACAGTCGGAGTTTGTGGCTCTTCATCTTATGATTCCTCCTCTGCTGCAGAGTCTGATTCTTCCTCCTTTGGCTCAAACTCTATCTTCTCAGGTTCCTTTGGTTGGAATTCATGTTGAATAACATCTTTTACCTCTCTAAACAACACATCTCGGCTGTACACAACCTTCCGTGTGACTGGGTTCCAAAGCTTATAACCCTTTAAACCATCCTTATACCCAATAAAGATGCACTTTTCAGATTTACTATCCAACTTGGTTCGTTTCTCCTTTGGAACATGTACATATGCATCACATCCAAATACCCCTGATGAAGGTGATCTGTTGATCAGGTAACATGCAGTATCCACCACCTCTGCCCAGAATTCCTGTCCTAACCCGACACCACTGAGCATGCTTCTTGCCCTTTCCATCAATGTCTTGTTCATTCTTTCTACGACTCCATTTTGCTGAGGTGTATATGGAGTAGTCTTCTGCCGTGCTATACCACACTTCTTACAAAATTATTCAAATTCCTTGCTGCAAAATTCTCCACCATTATCTGTTCTCAGCACCTTTATCTTCTTCTCTGTCTGATTTTCCACCAGAGCCTTAAATTCTTTAAACCTGTCAAAGACTTCAGATTTCTTCTTAAGAAAATATATCCATGTATTCCTTGAGAAGTCATCTATGAATGATACATAGTACACAGACTTACCCAGTGATGGAACCTTCACAGGTCCAAACACATCACTGTGCACAAGCTCTAATATTTGTTTCGTCCTCTTACCACCAAATGGGAAACTCACCCGATTCTGCTTCCCATATACACAATTTTCACAGAAATCAAAATCTAGAGAGCTATTATTCATATTTCTACCATACCTTTACCATGAAGTATTCGAAGGCCCTTCTCTCCAATATGTCCAAGCCTTTGATGCCACAACATGGTCTTCTCTCCAGAGACCACTAGATTCTCTACTCCATTTTCAGGAACCATAGAACTATTGCACCCATCAACAACAGTGCTACCTTGCAGCTTGTACAGAGTTCCAATCCGAACTCCCCACATTAATATTAGTGCTCCTCGAACCATCTTGCAGGTATCTTTCTCGAACACCGTCTTTACACCTGCATCATCCAACTTGCTTACAAAAATCAGATTTCTGGCCAATGCAGGAATATGTAGAACACCCGGAAGTGTTCTAACCCTTCCACCTTGCAACTTCAACTTTACTTTTCCTCGACCAATGATTCTAGCCTTCCTATCATCTCCTAAGAAGACATCACCACCATCGTATTTCTCATACTCACAGAACCACTCTCTATGGGGAGTGAAGTGAAAGGATGCACCTGAGTCAATCAACCATGCCTCATGATCTACATGTGTACTTGAAGAAGCCAGGTACACATCCCCACCTTCATCTGAGGTGGTTTTCGCTTCTGCAGAAGGAGCATCATCAGATCCCTTTCCTTTATCAGGAGCTTTAGATTTACAATCCCTTCTGAAGTGCCCTTCCTTTCCGCATTTCCAGCACACCACCTTTGTAGGTTTTCCTGGAGATTTAGATCTCCCACTCGATGACTTATTTTTTTTTCTGTTCTGGGACCGTCCTCGTACAGACAAGGCATCACCATTCTGGTTGTCCATATTTTTCCGTCTCATCTCCTCCGTCAGCAAGGCTGAGACTATTTCATCAAACTGCAAAGTAGTTGCATTGCTACCTATTGCAACAACCAGACTATCCCACGAATCTGGTAGAGAACACAACAGACTGATGCACTTATCTTCATCTGAAATTTTAATATCAACAGATAATAACTGACTTACCACAGTATTAAACGCATTTAGATGCTCTGTCACCGAGTCTCCATCTTTCATCCTCAGGTTATACAACTTTTTCCGCAGGAACAGTTTATTCACCAGAGACTTAGATTGGTACAAAGTCCCTAACTTGACCCACAAAGCCTTTGCCGTAGCTTCCCCTGATACATTCAGCAATACTGAATCTGAGACACACAATCGTATTGTGCTCTTTGCCTTCCGATCCAACTTCTTCCATTCATCATCGGTCACTCCCGATGGTTTAGTACCCGGATCTACCGCGATCCACTGATCTTTATCCACCAACAGATCCTCCATCTTGAGTTTCCACAACTCAAAATTCTGACCATTGAACTTCTCAATCTCTATCTTTCCACTGCTCGCCATCTTCTTTCACCACCAGAATCGATCTCGCAGATCTCCCACTGAACAGGGTCTACCACAGGCCCGAGCAAAACCCCTCAGCAACAAAGGCGTCCCCTTGAAGCCAAAATAGCTCTGATACCAAATGTAGGTTTTAACCCTGTACAGAAATTACCTGCATAAGAATTCTTAAACAAAGAAAATAAACAATGTGAGAGCATAACGCATAAAACACACATGCACAGAGATTTTTTCCCTGGATCCCAAAACCGGGACTACCAACTTGATTTTTCATTATTTTCCTTTCAATGTTACAATACATATTTATACATGCCGAAGCATCCAATACCATGGACAGAAAACCATAGCGTCCAATACCATGGACCGAAAACCATCGCGTCCAAAAAAACATGTGCGAAAATCATGCACAAAACCATAGGTGGGTCCGCCCAACCTAACATATGGTCCAAAACCAAAAATTTTCGGGGCGCTGCCCCAGACCCCATAAAGTGGGGTTATGGGTGCCCTTCAAACCCCCTATTAACTACGTGGAAAGAATATAACACAACCCAACATAGGTATAAAAGGTTATCCACTTTAGAGAATGCAGAAAGGGTTCATAAGACCAAGCACATCACCATGCGGATCTCCAATCATGTTGGTGAGAAAGAAAGATGGTTCATGGAGGATGTGCATTGATTACAGAGCACTGAATAAAATAACGATCAAGAATCATTATCCCCTTCCTCGCATTGATGATCTATTGGATCAGCTGAAAGAAGCAGTTTACTTTTCCAAGTTGGACTTGCGTAGTGGATACCATCAGGTCAGAGTAGCAGAACAAGATGCATGGAAGACTGCTTTCAAAACAAAGCAAGGGCTGTATGAATGGCTAGTTATGCCTTTTGGCTTAACTAATTCTCCTGCCACTTTCATGAGAGTTATGAATGATGTACTCAGACCTTTTATTGATGATTTTGTAATTGTATATTTAGATGACATTCTTGTTTTCAGTAAAACACGGGAATAACATTTGAAGCATGTAAAGCAGACTCTAAATGTTTTGAGAAGAGAAGATCTCTATGTTAAATTATCAAAATGTGAATTTGGCAAAACATCTTTAAATTATTTGGGTCATATTGTAGGGGGTGGTGAATTGAAGATAAATCCCTCTAAGGTTGAAGTCATTGTGAACTAGCATAAACCCAAATCTGCTACAGAAGTTAGGAGCTTCCTCGGAGTAGCACAATATTGGAGAAAGTTTATTGCTAACTTTTCCTTGATTGCGGCTCCCTTACATGCTTTAACAGGATTGAACAAGGTGTTTCAGTGGGAAGGCAAACAACAGAAATCCTTCGACACCTTGAAAGAAAAAATTAGTACAACACCGGTACTAGCACTGCCAGATCTTCAAAGACCATTTGAGATTGAAACAGATGCTAGTGACTATGCCATGGGAGCAATGTTGATGCAACATGGTAAACCCATCTGTTATCATTCCGAGACATTCAATTTTGCAGTAGTTAATTATCCGACTGATCCAGGTGGATATTGGTGGCCACCTGCCAAGTCCACCTGGACCCCCACCATTGTCTTTCTCAGCATTTTCAGTTTCCTTAATTGTAGCACAACTTACTATTTTTAGCAGTTTTTCGGGTCCTGAACTTCCAGATCCGTTTTGAGGCCCTAAATGACGTTTTTTGGGGAATCCAGGGGTAACATGGGTCCATTCCATTCCAACAATGATAGTACTCGGATAGATATTTCTAACGAGCTATTGTACGCGTCAAACGGAGATCATATGCCAAAGTTACGACGCCGGGAAGTTGATGTACCAATTTACCCCAAACGGGGCCCACAGTTTGGCGTTTCATCTCCCAGGGTTAGGTTTTGGAATGTTAAGGGTTTTCCATTGTTTCTCAACAATAAATAGGCCTTCGAGCCTCATTGTAACACAGTTCAGAGGCATGTAGCCATCACATCTCTTCTCAGAGACAAGCTACCATCGCCCTAGCTGGTTTATTTCCATTTCTGGTTGTAAGCATATTTCAGTATTTTCCATTAATGAAATGAAGTATTATTTCCGCTGCATCTTTGTGTATATGGTTATCTCTGTAATTTGTTGCGTTCCTGTTTAAATCCGGATCAGTGGTATCAGAGCGGTCTGCTTTTTCTCTGTTTTTCTTTGCATGTCCCCAACAAGGTCGGGATATAAGGAGTTAGGGCTTGAACTGGTTGAACCTTTGCAAGACCAGCCTCACAAATCCCGACGGCCTCCCATGGCGGATGAGAAGAAAGACGAGGGGGCAGGAGATCCCATCAAAATCTTGCTCGAAGAAGCCCTCGAGCGACAACGGAACGCGATGATGGACAGCTTTGCCCAGATCCTTCAGCGGCTACCCAGAAGCGACGCATCGGCTTCCAGCAGCTACTCTGGAAACGCCACACCCTTTAAGGTACAAGTTAATTTTGAAATCCCCATATTCAAGGGTCAGATAGACGCAGATGCCGTAGATAAATGGTTAAATCTGCTAGAGGGTTATTTTTCTGTTCATGAATTTTCGAGTCGGGAAAAGATTGTTTTTGCTCTTCTCAAAGCAGCCCCCCACGTCAAAGACTGGTGGGAAACCTACTGCGAGCAGAAGGATGAAAGTACTGGCTCACTATTTTCAGCCGCACCCACCTGGGATTCGTTCCGGGATGCCATCAAGGAGCAGTACTACCCTGTTGGAAGCTATGAGGATGAATACATAAAGTGGACCACGCTGCGGCAGGGAAGGGACCAAGACGTGCCGGAGTTCACCAATCTTTTCCATACCCTTCGCACAAAGTTGGGTATCAAGGATTCGGAGCAACATTTGATACTCAAATACCGTGGCTGCCTGCACAAGTACATCCAGGAAGAAATACAATTCCTAAACATCCCCTCGCTCGGCGCAGCATACCAATATGCCGTCAAGGTCGAGCAGAAGTTTAAACAAAAGAAGCGAGACTTTGGATCTGCGAATCCAAAGCAGGGGAAAGGTGCCCCTAAACCACAGAACAAAGGACAAAGCCAAGGCGGGACAGCCCAAGACAACCAACCGAAGCTGCAAGCAAAGAATAGCGCCGCGAAGCCGAGAAAGGACACTGGAAAATGGTGCGAGTTCCATAAGAGCTCCACTCACAACACAAGTGAGTGTCGGGCCAAGCAGTCACTGGTGGCTGAGCTAAAGGTTTCAGAATCAGATGCATGTTCCGACTCTGAGTCAGAACCCAATAAGGGGTATGAAAAAGGGAAGTAGATCATTGATGCGAATCCCAGCGCCACTGTTGCTACCGTAAAGATCCAGAAAAATGAACCCGAATATCCAGAGGAGGAGGAGCGTCTCTTCCACTCCCAGATGTGGGTAAAGGGCTCCCCGATACAGTTCATTGTTGATAGTGGGAGTCAAAAGAACCTCATTTCGGCAGAGGTCGTGAAGCGGTTGGGCTTACCGACCACAGCACATCCACAACCATACACCATTGGGTGGCTTCACCAAGGACGAGATCTTCGCGTGAGCCAGCAGTGTCACCTTCCATACAACATCAAGCCCTTCACGGATGAGGTATTGTGTGACATTGCTCCCCTTGAAGTTTGTGATGTATTAATAGGACAACCATACTTGTGGAAGCGACATGCTGTGTATGAATCAAGGCCCCGTGCTGTTATTATTACATTGGGAAATAAGTTGTTTAGGATACCAGAGGTAGCACCACCTGCCGCCATCTCTTTGATTACTGCAAAAAAATGCAGTAAGATCATTTCCAAAACCAGGAAATTTGTTTTCCTGATGATACGCCCTCAAGGAAAGAAGAAGACAGTGGCCGCGGCCTCCAAACGGGGTCCCTCTACACGACAACTACAGATGGACAAGATTGTGGAGGAGTACGAGGACATCTTCACCTCCCCGACAGGGGTTCCTCTGTACTGTCAAGTCAAGCACTCCATCGATCTGACCCCAGGTGCGCCGCTACCCAATGGACTAATTTATCGGCGCTCCGTTCTGGAGAACAATGAAATCAAGAGGCAGATTCAGGAGCTCCTGCAGAAAGGTCACATCCGTCCGAGTTCATTGCCCTGTGGGAGCCCGATCGTGTTGGTACAGAAGAAGGATGGGACGTGGAGACTCTGTATTGACTATCGGGCGCTGAACAAGATCACTGTCCGTAATAGGTACCTGATCCCGCGAATTGATGACCTCCTAGACCAACTAAAGGGGGCGAAATATTTCAGCAAGATCGATGTGAAGTCAGGATATCACCAGGTACCAATCGAACCCTCTGATGTGTGGAAGACTGCCTTCAAATCCAAGGAGGGCCTCTTCGAATGGTTGGTCATGCCTTTCGGATTGACGAATGCTCCTGCAACCTTTATGAGGCTAATGGATGACATCTTGCGGCCATTCACCAACTCCTTTGTAGTGGTATACTTGGATGACATTCTGATCTTCAGCCAGAGTTGGGAAGAGCACCTCCACCACATCCGACAGGTTCTCCAAACACTGCGGCAACACAAGCTATGTGCCAATTTGGAGAAATGCACTTTTGGCATGACCCAGGTTCAGTATCTGGGATACATCATTGATGAACAGGGGGTTCATGTCGATCCAGCCAAGATCCAAGTCATTCGGGATTGGCCCTCTCCAACCACTCTAACAGAGCTCCACAGCGTTCTAGGTCTTGCCAGCTTCTACCGCAGGTTTGTGTTGGGGTTTTCTCATATTTCTTGGCCCTTGAGTCAAGTCACCAAGGGAGGGGCTAAAGCAAAGTTCTTTTGGTCTGAATCTCAACAGAAGGCATTCATGGAGTTGAAGGATCGCCTCTGCACGGCACCAGTGCTCGCGTTACCAGATTTACAACAACCATTTGAGGTCGAGACAGATGCCTCTGACTATGCTATTGGGGCAGTCCTTACTCAACATGGACATCCAGTGGCATATCACAGTGAAACACTTTCAGACACAGTCCGGAAGTACCCCACTTATGATAAAGAGATGTATTCCATTGTACAGGCCTACCGACAATGGAAGCATTACATTTTGGGGAAGGAAACGGTCATCCACACAGACCACCGACCCCTGCAGTTCATACAGACCCAAGGGAAATTGCAGAATGACCGCCATCAGAAGTGGTCTAAATACCTGCAACAGTTCCATTTGAATATCAAGTATAAGAAGGGCAGCACCAATAATGTTGCAGATTGCCTCAGTCGACCACCGATCATGGCGTTAACCACCGTGCTCAACTCTTGTGGGCACGAGACTTCTGATTGGCCACTTCTCTACAAAAGCGACCTTGAATTCGGCCACACATACCAGACACTCTTGGAGGGTCGGCATGTTGCAGATTTTCACCTCCAGGATGCCCTATTATGCCACCTCGGTCACCTTTGTGTTCCTTCAAGAGAGCGTGCCAATATGATTTGGGAAGCACACTACAGTCGGGCTGCTGGGCATTTCGGGGTCGAGAAAACAGTGGCAGTACTGCAAAATTATTTCTATTGGCCGAATCTTCGACAGGATGTTGGGAAGTACATCAGATCATGTACTGCCTGTGCCATTGCCAAACCGACCATTAAGAAGCACGGCCTCTATACCCCGTTGCCTACCCCTAGTCGACCTTGGGAATCCATCTCCATGGATTACATGTTAGGCCTTCCTTCCACTAAGCATGGAAATGACTGTGTTTTTGTGGTCGTCGACAGGTTCTCGAAGATGGCCATTATGATGGCCTGCAAGAAGAATATCACAACAGAAGCCACTGCTAAACTCTTCTTTGAATGAGTGTGGGTGCACTTTGGGATCCCACAGTCTATCATCTCAGATCGGGACAGTCGGTTTCTCAGCACATTTTGGTCCAGTCTCTGGTCAATGTTGGACACCAAACTCACGAAGTCCACAGCCTTCCATCCTCAAACTGATGGCCAGACAGAGGTTGTCAATAGGATGATTGTGCACATTCTGCGCATGTATAACTCAAAGCATCCACGCACATGGGACAAGAGCCTCCCCTATGTTCAGAACAGCTACAACCGAGCTCTTCACAGCTCCACTGGCCATAGCCCTTTTCAGGTGGGTTTGGGATTCCAGCCACTATGCCCCATTGATGTGGCCATGCCACTTGCAGCTACTCACATGAATTCAGCTCATGTCCAGTTCCTAACAGATAAGGCCACCAGCTTCATTGAGCGCATCCAACATATTCGCCAGCAGGTCCATGACATTCTTGAGAAATCAAATGCCAAGTACAAGCAGCGACATGATCAACACCGGGTGCCACACAAGTTTCAAGTGGGCGACAAAGTCTGGTTGCATTTGCAAAAGGAACGCCTTACTGGAGCCTATCGGAAATTGAGACCACTCCGATATGGTCCTTACACCATTACTAAGGCTATGGGAGACAATGCATTTGAGCTCAGCATTCCCCCATTCCTTGGCCTGCACCCAGTGTTCAATGTGGACCGCCTTCGACCATACTTTCCACCATTGCTAGACACATCCGACATTGCAGAACAGCTCAAACCCACAGAATTAAATCCAGATTGCATGGAACAAGCTGCAACTGATCGGATCATGGACACACAGATCAAGAACACTCTTCAACAGAATATCCAACTGTATCGAGTTGTCAAAGTAGGCCAACTCCTTCAGCAGGGCAAGTGGCTCACCAGGGAACAAGTTCAGCAAAAGTTTCCTCATCTCATGGAGGAGCTCAACACAATGGGGACCATTGCTTCCTAAGGGGGGAGGAATGATCCAGGTGGATATTGGTGGCCACCTGCCAAGTCCACCTGGACCCCCACCATTGTCTTTCTCAGCATTTTCAGTTTCCTTAATTGTAGCACAACTTACTATTTTTAGCAATTTTTCGGGTCCTGAACTTCCGGAGCCGTTTTGAGGCCCTAAACGACGTTTTTTGGGGAATCCGATGGACCAATGTTGCCCGTTCCAACAATGATAGTACTCGGATAGATATTTCTAACGAGCTATTGTACGTGTCAAACAGAGATCATATGCCAAAGTTACGACCCCGGGAAGTTGATGTACCAATTTACCCCAAACGGGGCCCACAGTTTGGCGTTTCATCTCCTAGGGTTAGGTTTTGGAATGTTAAGGGTTTTCCATTGTTTCTCAACAATAAATAGGCCTTCGAGCCTCATTGTAACACAGTTCAGAGGCATGTAGCCATCACATCTCTTCTCAGAGACAAGCTACCATCGCCCTAGCTGGTTTATTTCCATTTCTGGTTGTAAGCATATTTCAGTATTTTCCATTAATGAAATGAAGTATTATTTCCGATGCATCTTTGTGTATATGGTTATCTCTGTAATTTGTTGCGTTTCTGTTTAAATCCGGATCACCGACATATGATAAAGAATTGTATGCATTGGTACATAGTATGAAAAAGTGGAAACATTGCTTAATGGGCAAAGAAATAGTTATACATACTGATCATCAACCACTTCAATATTTACACTCACAGACTAAGTTGCAACAATCAAGACACTATAGGTGGATGGGTTTCCTATAGCAGTTTCATTTATTCATCAGATATAAAAAATGCATGCAAAATAAAGTTGTAGATATGTTATCAAGACCAATCATAAATGCATCTACTATACTCAAGCATAATTCTGTATTGCATGAAAGCTACATTGAACAATATGCTCAAGATGTAGATTTTAAATATGTATATGCAACCTTAAGTCATGGCAAACAAGTAGAAGAATTGGATTATCATGTTAAGGACAAACTCTTGTATCATTTGGGAAAGTTATGTGTTCCTCAAACTGAAAGAGTTAACATAATCCGAGAAGCACATACTTCTCTAATATCAGGTCATTTTGGTGTAAGTAAAATAGTTGCACAGCTGCAAATTTTTCTATTGGCCAAGAATGCATGAGACAACTTCTAGATATATTAAAGGGTGTACCATGTGTGCTAAAAGCAAGCCCAACAATAGAAAATTAGGCTTGTACACTCCACTTCCAGTTCCTTCTTGTCCTTGGGAAAGTGTTTCCATGGACTTTTGTTGGTGGATTGCCAAATCTAGAAAAGGTCATGATTATTTATATGTTATTGTGGACAGGTTTAGCAAAATGTGTATTTTAATACCTTGTAACAAGCAAATTACAGCTAAACAAACAAAAAAGTTGTTCTTTCAGCATGTATGGGTTCATTTTGGCTTACCCACTTCCATTGTATCTGATTGAGATTCCTGATTTGTTGGGAAATTTTGGTCAAGTTTGTGGGAACTGATGGACACCAGACTGAAGAAGAGCACAACCTTTCATCCACAAACAAATGGCCAAACAAAGCTGGTCAACAGGATAGTGATCCAGTTTCTTAGGGGCTATTGTAGCAAGCATGCCAAGCTTTGGGATGAAAATCTGTGTTATGTGCAACATGCTTACAACTTTACTAAACACTCCTCTACACAAAGATCTCCTTTTCAGACTTGTTTTGGTTTTATACCAAGGTCTCCCTTGGATTTTGTCTTTAGTAAAGACATAGCGGTTGATGGACATAGGGATGTGGACAAAGCCACCAAGTTCATTGAATAGATCCAAGAGATTCACTAGGCAATGTAGGAACAGCTGGAGCAGAGCCAGGCCAAGTACAAGGCAAGGCATGATAAGCATCAAATTGAGCATAGCTTCCAAGCTTATGATCAAGTCTGGCTATACATTAGCAAAGACAAAATACAATGTGAAGGTAAGAAGCTGAAGCCAATGAGGTGTGGGCCTTTCAAGATACTTGAGAAAATTGGTGAGAATGCTTTTCGCCTTGATTTGCTAGCTTACATCACATCTATTCAGTATTTAATGCAGAGAACTTGAGACTATTTGAACCTTCATTGATTGAAGATCCCGAAGAGAAAAGTTAGTTGCCTTCTATTGACGATTTGTTGCTTGAATATCTCAATGAGTTGCAGGAAGATATAGTTATGGACAGGAAGGTGAGAACTATGTGTAGAGGGGATGTTGAGTACCTCAGAATTGGACTCAAAGGTTCAAAATAAAGTAGTGCAAGATGGATAGAGATTGGACAAGTGAGGAAGTTGTATCCTCACTTGATTGGTGCTTAAAAACCAACTTTTGGTGGTCCAAAAGATTTTTTAGTGGGAAGGCGTGATCCAAATGGATCCTAGAAACCCTCCAAAGTCTTCAAAGATCAAAACAGTCGCCAAAAGGATGAACTCTTAGAATAGGCAAAAAACAATATTGACAGCGAAAAACACAAGAAATAGTGGAAAAAAAGTTATCAACAGCAATGCACAGGAGCCGTCAGATCTAGCCGATCAATGGTACAGATCTGATCGGCACATCGCAATCGGTGGTGACAGGAGGAGGTGATTAGGGGCAACCATATAACAGTTGCGATCGCGGTTAGCGCAGGTCAACAAGGACCATCGATCAAGCGCAAAGGTCGACGGCCCAATTCAAATCGCGAAATCGCAATCAGAAAATACACAAGAGTACTTACCTGACAGTCCGGGGCTCATGTGACATGCGATTGCGACAAGTCGCATCGCAAAATCACATCGGAGCAACACCATGGAGCGGGGGCCAATACACGTGACTTGCATATATATATATATATATATATATATACACACACACACGAACCCAATGGAGCTATGAATGCCACTTCACAAATATTTCAAGTCCGCCATCAAACCATTTTACGATATTTTTAATGTTTTCAATGTATTTTTAAATATAAAAGGAAATCCACGAAACAAGCGGGATTTTGGGAGGACCAAAGGTGGTAAGTGGTTTGGTCTGGGCTCTGCTTGAGCCCACACACTAGCTGCCATGTGTCTAGGCTAAGGAGAGAGAAAACCACCTTCATTGGGTGGTTAACCCTCATACGAAAGAGCCGCCTGAAATGAACCATGACCGTTGGATCCAGACCTCCTAGATCAACGGTGGAGATGCAATGTTGATATATAGGTGGACCCAATAGGAGTTATAAGGTGGATTCATAATGTTTCAAGTCCGATAAATGACAATTTGGCAGAGTTTCAAAATTTTGAATGTATTTCTCTGTGTAAACAACTAATGGTTATTTCGAGGATTGCAAAATCCCGATGATCCATTCCATTACAAAACAGGTGGCCACCATCCCTGAAAGTGTTTAGTAATGATTGCTAACGCTCATAGGGGTATCTGAGCAGATAGAGGCTAGGGAGCTAGAGAGCCCGAGAAGGTGAAATGAGCAGAACGTTTCGATTGGCTTTAAAGCCACAAATTTATAGAAAACAGAGCAGGCAGTGCTGAGACATATATCAAACAGAGACAAAGATTCAGTGAGGAGAGTCTGTGTACTCAAAATGGACTTGGGGGATCCAAGTAAAGCCTTATTGTTTTGTATCTGTTGTGAGGCTCGATTTGAGCTCACTATTATAAAACTCTGTTTTTGGAAGACTTAATAGAGAGGTCACCACTGAAGGCTAGACCAGGAGAAGTAGCCCAGGAGTGTTGGGTGAACTCCTTAATAAACTTGTTGTGTTTATATGTGTTTGTCTATTATGTTCTTTAGCTGCTTCAGTGTCTATGTATTTCACAATCTTATCAATCCATTGCACAAAGTAACATAGGAATATCCATGCACATGAGTTTGTAATACCTTAATAATTGTATAAGATCTCATTTTCAGATCAAACAATTAGGAGAATAATTTCCAGTTGGTGCAATAGGATTCCAGGTTTCGGAATTTTGACATAGCCACATTGGTTTTGGGATCTACTACATAAGTAATCATATAGGCATGCATATTTATATTCATCTAATGACATGCTGGTTGCACTGACTTTATGATTATGTTTACACTTAGTATTTGTTTAAGATATACGTATGTTAGGGTAGGATGCATTGCATATTGTTTTTCGCATTAGAACTAACATCATATGATATTTTCATGGCAGATTAGTTGCACTTAGATTAGAATTGTATAAATTTTATCTTCTTGTGGATTTTATGGTCTAATACTAAGCATGGGTGATAATAAGACATCACAAAAACATGTTGCCCTGTGCGCATGGTCTTTGACATGTGAAGGTAACAGGCCTATGG
The DNA here is from genome assembly GCA_031772625.1 of Pinus tabuliformis. NCBI lineage: Eukaryota > Viridiplantae > Streptophyta > Pinopsida > Pinales > Pinaceae > Pinus > Pinus tabuliformis. The sequence continues at coordinate 1,477,475,685 of CM062804.1, forward strand.
TCCCAAGCAATTGTTGGTGTTGTCATGACCTCTCTGTTTGAGTACATTAATGCACTCTTCTGTGAGATCATATCCTAGTTGGAGCCAGATGTTACCCACCACCTGTGGGTAGTATCCATAGGAGAATTTTTTCTCCTAGATGGTCCTCAGCCAGTGGCCAGTGTGAAAATTTGGAAACCCGAATCCTATTGCAGCAACTAGAAATAATTCTCCTAATTGTTAAATTATTTTTTAACAATCTACTTATTGTGTGCTACAACAAATACTGAATCAATCACACCACAACTTGCAAAAATAAACTATGGAAGAAATACTAGCAGACACATATAAAATAACACAATTATTTTTGGACCAATGTCCCTGGAAAAACCCAACTCCAGAAAAACCAATGCAACAACTGAGGGTTTTATTATCATGCAGTAGTGAAATAATATAAGTACAACTAGATGCCGAAACTGGAAATCGTACAGAGAAACACTAGCAAGAAAGATCTAGTGAGGAATTTCCTCACTCCACACGCAAATCTAGGCACTGATCTTAGCTCAAATTGACACGTCCAAACTGGCTTTGCGCAGTCACTATATCACCCTAGCACAGTTGCTCCTACACTCAACTCGGAACAACTTCTATTCAAGCCATTTAATCAGTTTTTGTCTAAAAAAATGTCTCTCTTGGCCTCTGGAACCTCTACCTAGCTTTTGGCACTGAAAATCTGCGTCTCTGTAGCAATTTCAAAATTGCCTCTAGAGGCTACTACGCTACTTTGCGTCAGCCTCACTGTGGCTACTCTGCCTCTCTGCAAATGCACTCACCGGAACTAGAATCCTTCTTCCGATGTCACTGTCCCTACCCTTCTGCTCATGAAATCGAACTGCACAACTGATTTCTTCAAGACCCCTCAACTTCTTCTTATAATCCTCTATTGAGACCTCAACAACCAAGATTATATCTTAACCAATCGCTAGGATTAATTTGAAGTCGATCTATGTGAGTTTCATGAACATTCACACCTTAAGTTAATTAATTTTGATTAATTAGTCATATTCCCAAAGTCTAGACTTAGGAAATAGTTAAAATTTGACTAATATCTAATTAAGTCATTTCTAGGTGGAATTTCCATAAACGTTTTATGGGTTTTGGAGATCTCATGCACTCTAGCCTCTCCAAAAAATTTGGTGGCTAGAACACATCCGATGCCATAGAAACTAACACTCCCTCTTAGCGAGAAATGTGTTCTAGTGTTGTTTCTCCCTGTATCAACACCCTATCTCTACATCATCTCCTGTCACGCTGCTGGTGTCTGATGTTGCTGCCCACCAACTATTGCGTAACTCTAATATCTGTTGCATCTATGTTGCCGTTGGCCTTGCCATACTGTTTCCAACACTGCAACTGCAACTAAAGATCATCCTAAACACTGAATCAACTGTGATTAGTATGATGCATCTATCCACCAAGTCTCTGACTGCTCCTAGTATCTACGTTGTCACTAAGGCATCTGCGCTGGTGCTGACTCTGCACTGCTTCCAACTCACACTGTGCTCCCCAGCATCTCGCTGCAACTAGACTATGCATCCGTCACTCTAGCATCTGATTGCATCAATTGTCACTAATCCATATTGCTATTGAAATACTATGGGCCCCTGTAGAAAGGTACTGAAAAACCACAACTCAGGAAGAACTGGTGCAACAATTGAGGGTTTTATTAGGCAACAGTGAAATAATCTAAGTACAACTAGATACCGAAACTGGCAATCCTACAGAGAAATACCGATAAGAAAAATGTAGTGAGGAATTTCCTCACTCCATAGGAAAATCCAGGCACTCACCTCATCTCCAATTGAGCAGTCCAAACTGGCTCTCCACAGTCACTGCATCACCCTAGCATAGTTTCTCTTGTACTCAGCTTGAAACAACTTTTCCTCAAGCTGTTTGATCAACTGTCGTCTAGGAAAATGTCTTTGCTGGCCTCTAGAACCTTTGCCCAGCTTCTGGCACCGAAACTCTCGATTGTGTAAATAGATGAGAGGCTTATTCATTCCTTTCATCATCATTTGGATTGGACTATCTGTTCTTGAGAATTTCGGCTAGCCTTTTTGATCGATGAATTGGTGTCTTAAATGAATTTCGATGTTTGGGAGATCTTAATATTACATTGGAGCTTTGATTTCTTTGCATCTTGATGATTGGAGTAATTTTTCTATACTTGTGAGTATCATTTTCTTGCTTATTTGTAATTTTGTCTCATGGAATTGTCTATGGAATATTTTTGTTCATGAAGCTAGTGTAGCTGCTCTTTAGCTTATGCAAAGTTGTTGGGCTTGTCTTTGTGAGGGATTTCTTATAAGATCATTTGAAGTATGGAAAATTATTGTCCTAGAGGTACATGAATGTTCATCAATTACCTCGATAAGTCATCATTTGTAATATTAAGAAGTATAAATTTCCCTTTGTAACCTAGTTTTTGGTTAGGCCATACAAGGTTTTTAGGGAACTTCTTGGTTGGAGTTAAGCCTATCTAAACATTGATTTCATTGGACTCCATTCTCCCATTTGGCAAGGCATTGGTCTAACCTTAAGGTGATCACGAAAGAATATTCTTCTCACCTTCTCTTCCTCTTTCTAATCCATAACCTAGTAGGCCTCCCAGGGCATCATCTTAAAATCATTTTAACCATTGAATATCCTCGAAATTGGTCCACTACTATGATAGGGTTTTCTTGATATGTCCTCCAATTCTAACCTTAATTCGATAGTGGAATCCCAAGATATTGCAAGCCCTAGCTTGAAGACCATTCTTCTCCCAAGTTCCTTTAGCTTAGTGTCTTCATTTGGATCATTGCACTTAAATTCAAAAGAAAATTTCTCCTTTGATCCTATTCTAATCCCCAACCTAGTCAACTCTATCCATTGTTGATCAACTCTACATCCTTAACCTAGTTTGGGTCGACTTAAGCTTCTTTATGGTCCCACAACCTTGCAAATCCAACTTCACAAGGATTGCAAAGAAACCCTTTTCTCCTTTAGGATTCTTGTGTCTAGGGCACTTCTTATCAAGAAATACCACTCAACTCTAGATCTAGGTATTCCTCTTAGCCCTTCTAAGAGAGCCATCCATCTTGCTTCCATAGAAACTAAGCCCATTATCTGAGCCTCTCTTGTGAATAGGATTTAGGAAGAATTCTTCATCCTATCATTGATCCACCTATCTTAGTGATTCCTCTGATACCGGGACTCCTCCCGTAGGTGAAATTCTTTAAAGAGCAGGGAGCTTTAGCTGAGGTGATAGTGGGCTATTCCTCCATTGTTGCCACTTGACCTAGTAGTTTCTCTTTAGGATCCCCTCCTTGGATCCCTGCTAGTTTGAGCTGTAATAGGGCCCACAAGGTGTTAACATCCCCTTCCCCTTACCCACACATTGGGTTGGGCCTGAAATGATGCCTTGCAAGTTGATGCAGCTAAAAAGGGGATAAAAGAATAATATGGCCACATACAACATGAAATGTACCACAAAATGCAAAAGGGATAAAAGAATAATATGGCCACATACAACATGAAATGTACCACAAAATGCAAAATATGGTCAGGACAATAAAATTTAGGATGTGGGCAAAATCCAAACATGAGCTCTACCACCTATAATTATGGCGATCACCCTTTTTCCTAGGGCCCCTATGAGAGACCCCTACATCATTAAGGAACCGAAGAATGTCCCATCCCCTGGTGGACAATGAATTGCCCCACCTTAAGGGGGTAATCACAACTATATCTTACACATCATGGTCTCATTCCCTTGAGCCCCGAGTAGTAAAATGAATAAAAATCAATAAAATAAAAAAGTATAATAAAGGGGGGGGGGGTGGAAAAACAAAGTTCGTGGTAACTCATGTACCATGATTGCTCCCTCCCTACATTCATATAGTCAAGGTGTGGGACTCCTTAACATAGCTACCCTTCCATGCAATGTGGCTTGGAGCACTCCCTTTGTCCCCACTCTCTTCCATCATTATTTCACATGACACCTGCCATTTGAAGGATGTACCTTGGATGTGACATTTCGTTAGAGGTTGAAACCATCTAATAGGGTCATTCTTTAACCACTCCTACCCAGGGAGGTAACACTAGTATATGTTTAAAGCCCCAAAGTTGGAAGGGAAACCCACTATGAAGTTCTCACTTCTGCCCTTGATTAACAAGCCTATTTACTCAATTTCACTAATGAATCATTGTATTAGCAGGTGAGGAGATGCATTAGATAATATATAGGATTGCAGGTGGGTTTTCATCCTGGAATTGGCCTCCCTATACAGGATACAAGCCCTCCAGATGATCAAAATGGCATTTGTAGGGTGAGCGTTGAGAGCCATGGGCCTCCATTCATGCATAGCATTGATTGCCACACCATGGGTTTCTTTAGCACAACCATTTTCTTGTTCATGCCCCAGTTATTTGAGATGATGATGCACTTGGACTAGGTTGCCCTAGCTGGATACACATTGCACCCGACACTTAGCAGTTGATCCAAGGCACAAAAGAGGTTATGTCTTTCCTAGGGAGACATGGGAGGTCATGTGTCATCTTCTAGCCCTCATTAATGGAACATCAACTTGGACTTGAGCCACTAGGAGACCCATGAGACCCATTTGGAGCCCACAAAGCCCAAATAGGGGTTTGGAGATATTTTTTCGCACGAGGGTATCACCTTCTTCATTATGACTTTTTAGGCCCTCTTACACATTTCTAGCACAAGAGGCCTCAACATTGCCCCTCTAGGTCTCCATGCATGTATGTCGTCAGCCTTGCATGGACTTAGGAGAGAAATTTATTTTAATTTTAAAGTTATCATTGTTATCTTGTAACCATAGGTGGGTTACTTATCATATTAGGCATATGGAGAGGCTTTGTCATTTAAAATTTGAACTCATAACATTTGTATAAATATATGAGAGCTCCTCTCATCTCAAATCATCACACTTGGGATTTTCGCATAGCTCATTAGAGATTTAAGACCTACAATTTGGAGAAGGATTTGAATGTTTAATGGATAAATTTTGATCTTTGGATATTTTCTCTATGTTTATTGGAGCCTCTAATGTCTTGTTGATGGATGGATATACTTCACATTATCCTGTAAGTGCTCTTGATGATGTAATTTCTGATTTTCGCTAAGTCTAATGCATGGAATATTGTCCCTTGATGAAATTTTGTGCCCTAGCTATTGAACATTGTTCTAAATTTGTAATCTTGAGAATTTTTTTGCATGTGTTTATCATTGATAATGTGAAAAGAATGTTCCTATTGGATACTAATTGAATTTAATCCATGAAACTCGATTAACTTGATTGAAGAGGGTAAATGTTTGATGGGGTGGTTAGGGCTTCCTCTTTTGGTCTCCTTGAAGGACAATTTGACCAAATTAAAGTTCCCAGGACTCCAACCTCCCAATGGTCTAGGCACTAGTCTTGTCCTTTGATGATCACTCTTAAATTTTCTCCACAAAGTTATCTTTCTTTCTTTGTCCCGTTAAGGATGGGTTGGCTCCCCTAGGGCTTGGTGTGAAATCTTTTGGAGGAGTACATTTTGAATTTTGTTTGGATATAATTGTTCCTTTGTGTCTCCTCTAGTGGTTTCAAGTTTTGGTGGAATTCCCACGGTGATTCTCCATATATTTGATGCCCTAGCCTCACATCAAGAGGCAAACATAGGAGCTAATCCTTCAACTTGGGGATTCTTTGAAGGAATTTGCTCTAGTACTTGTTGAAGTAAATCTTACATTGACTTTTATCTTATCTACCTTGACCTTGGATGCACTCATATCTCATCATAAATATCAATCCTAGGTCTCATGTAGCCATCTTTCAAAGGGGTTTCTTTTGGAAGGTCTTACTATCTTCTCCCAAAGCTCATACTTTTGTTGAACCCTCCCATTGGATGAGCTACCTTCCCTCACTTCAAACCTATCATAGACATACATCTATCACAAGTGAGTAATACGGGGACTCCTTTCAGTGAAAATATGAAAAGAGTAGGGGACTTAGGCTGTGGTGATAGTGGGCCTCTATCGCAAGTGTTTTTGTTCCCTCTAGCTCTTTCCTCTTTAAAAGGCCTGTTATTTTGTTCAACAACATTTCTGTAACCATTGTCGGGGATACAAAGCATGTCTTTATCGAAAATATAGATCAAATATTTGGAAACTCCACTAGAAGAACGAAGCCCTAGTTCTTCACTAAGTTTCAAGGTTAATGATTGTAGGGTGAAGCAAGCATCTCTCAAGGCATTCTAAATTCTTGGAAAATCCCCATGGATTTGTTATGAAAATCTTGAGGAAATGGCTCCTTGGGATCCACATGATGTTGATATTTTTGAATTCTTATATATAAAAGAAGGAAAATGGGATATTGGTCATTGTTTTGAAAATGATCCATGATGAGACTATTTTTCCTCCATCCCCTTATCCCTCCCATCATGTGCCTAAACACATTAGGGAGGCATCTAAACGAGAGTTCGTGAAGTTGGTCATTGAATCATCTATCCTTCACCTACAAGAATGGATTCTATGTGTTAGTTTTTGGTAGCATCGGATGTGCTCTAGCCATGAAAATTGGTGGAGAGACTAAGGCAATGAGTTCTAAAGAACATGGAAACCGTTTGGTGAAATTCCACCTGGATTGTATTTTATTAAAATAATTAATATTTTTAATGGGTTCCTAAGTCTAAACTTAGGAAAATTAAAATATTAATGGGTATTAATCAAAATATGGGTGAGAATGATCTAGAAGGTGGATCAAGTCAAGTTTTAATCTTAGCCATGTATTGGAGACTTAATCCCGTCCGTTTATGTCTCAATGAGAAATGTTTAAGAAGGAGGCTTAGGGTTCATTTAGAAACACACAGGAGATAAAGAATTGATTTGGAGTTCAATTCCTAGGGCTAGGAAGCTGAGCAGTCGAATTAAGTGATCAGTTGTAGTAGAGGGGCAGGGATAGTTCGGGAGTACTGACAGAGAGGTGGAGAGAATCTACTGGAGGTAGCGTAGCAACTAAGAGACTAACACTGGGCCAATCTGGGCCCACGCAGGCTTGACACAGAGCCAGAAGGGCCAGCGCAGAAGTAGAAGCTACCCTCCACGCAGAAAGTCGGAATTGCTGGGGAACTGCCGAAAAATCTGATGCAGTAGGCAGAAGAGCCAACATAGAGCTAACGCAAAGCCTATAGGGTTGACGCAGGGCCTCTGCAAGGCTAGTGCAGAAGTAGCTGGGGTTAGCCAGTTTTACTGCCAAATTAGTCGGAATCTGTCGGGTGAAGTGAGGTAAAACTCACTTAGTTTTTCTACCATTGTATTTTCTTTGTCACTGAATTGCTGGGAGGGCATCCAAAATTTGTATTCAGAATCACTGTTTAATAATAGAAAACCCTCAGAGCTTCTACACCATTTTTCCTGCATTGGGTTTTTTCCGGGGACTATTTTGTCCAAAAATAACTATCCTATGTATCTTGTTCTTTGCTCAGTTTTATGTTTCATGTAAACAAATTTAAAGTAGTTTAGGATGCAGAAGTAATTTTCTTCAGTATTCAAGAGAATAACTTGGTAATGCATATTAAAATCAAGTAGGTGAAGTAGATTCAGATTTGTTTCAGTAGGGGTTCCTTGAGACTAGGAATTTTCAAAGTTGCAAGATGGATATTTTCCTTTCTTTTCTGACCTTGTAATGAATGATTCTCTTATTTTCCCAACTCCCACCCTTATCCTTCATCATATTTATAATTCAAAAAAGGATGTGATGTTTTGATTCATATGAGTAAAGAAAGTTATGTCGATATAATAATATGTTGGTTGCAATGGTTATATGACTATAATTTTCACATGGTTTACATGCCATGCATGTTATAGTAGGATGCATTGCATATTGATTTTTGCATAGCTAACATCAGCATATCATGTTCTCATGCTAAATTAGATGCATGTAGATTAGACTTGCATTTAGGATAAATTTTATTTCTTGTATGGTTTTATTATTGGATGAAAACATGGGCGATCAAAGCACGCCTAGGACACATGATTTCTTTGTTTGTTTGTCTATGATGTGCACGATAACAGGTCTATGGTCCCAGAGGATCATTGATGTTCTCATTACCTCCACGTTCAAGTACATGGATCATGCACTTTACTGAGAGCTCGTGTCACAATTGGAGCCAGATGTTACCCACCACCAATGGGAGACCCCACAGGGAATTTTTCTCCTATATTTGTCTTCAACTAGCAGCCAACATCCCCTCGACAACCATTTGACAGCTTTGATGTGATATCTTTCTTTGCCATCTGAGCTAGTCATTGTGTACTCTCGCTCATATGTCATGATTGTATGTTTGAAGGTGGGCCATCCAATCTTGAAGGTATGATTTTTCATTATGTAATTGGGTGTTTATGCTTGTTTTTCTTGGGCACACTTGGGCATGGATTATTGGGAGACTTGAAAGAAGGAAGGGTTTTTATTGTAGTATTGTTCCCTTACCTTAAGTAGGGGGTTAATCTTGAATCCTAGTCCCGTGGGATCTCCTTTATTGTCTAGTAGCATTAGGAAGGGCACAACATGGGAAACCCTAATTTGGTTGTGTGGTCCCACTTCCTTATACCCTATATCTCACTCCTCTCCACTCATTACAAGCCCTTTTCACATTTTCCCTATCTGGATCCACATTTTTCCATTGGGTCTTTCCCACACCTTGGGTCGGGCATAAAATGATGCCTTGCAGGTTGATGTAACTAAAAAAGGATAAAACATAATATGGCCACATACAAAAAAAAATATACCACAAAATGCAAAAGGTGGTTAGGACAATAAAATTTAGCATGTGGGAAAAAGCCAAACATGAGCTCTACCTCCTATCATTATGGCCATCACCCTAGTTCTTAGGGCCCATATGAGTGCCTTGTTCATCATTAAGGAACCCATGAATGTCCCAACCCCTGGTGGGAAATGAACTACCCCACCTTAAGGTCGTAATCACTACTCTATCTTACACATCATGCTCTCATCCCCTTGATTCTCGAGTAGTAAAATGAAGAAAATTTAATAAAAGGCAAAAGGAAAATCAAGGAGGATGGAAAAAAAAACGGCCATGGTAACTCGTGTACCGCAATTGCTCCCTCGCTACATTCATACACTCATGGTGTGGGCACTCCTTATCATAGCTACCCTTGTACCATAGCATGTGGCTTGGAGCCCTCCCTTTATCCCCACTTTGTTCCATCATTATTTCACAAGACACCTGCCATTTGAAGGATGTATCTTGGACATGTAAGTCCCTTATAGGTTGAAACCACCTAATAGGGTCCTTTTTTAACCATTCCTACCCAGGAAGGTAACACTAGTACATGTTCAAAGCCCCAAATTTGGAAGGGAAACTCACTATGAAGTTCTCACTTCTACCCTTGATTAACAAGCTTATTTATTCAATTACACTAATGAATCATTGTATTGAAGGTCAGGAGACACATTGGACCTTACATAAGATTGCAAGTGGGTTTTCATCTTGGACTTGGTCTCCCTATATGGGATCCAAGCCCTCTAAAGGATCACAATGGTAATTGTAGGGTAAGCATTAAGAGCCATGGGCCTCTATTTAGGAAGAGAATTGATTGCCACACCATGGGCTTCTTTAGCACCACCATTTGCTTGTTCATGCCCCAGTTATTTGAGATGATGATGCACCTCAACCAAGTTGTCCCAGCTACCTACACATTGCACACAACACTTGGCAGCTAATCCAAGGCCCAGAGAAGGTTATGTCTTTCCTAGGGAGACATGGGTAGGCATGTGTCATATTCTAGCCCTCATTGATGGATTATTGATTTTTAGGCCCTCTTACACATTTCTAGCAGAAGAGGCCTCAACGTTGTCCCTTTAGGCCTCCACGCACATATGACTTCAGACTTGTGTCGGCTTAGGAGGGAAATTTAATTTAATTTTAAAGCTATCATGATTGACTTGTAACCATGGGTGGGTTACTTAGAATATTAGGCTTATGGAGGGGCTTTTTGATTTAAAACTTGAAGTCATAATATTTTTATAAATAGGTGAGAGCTCCTCTCATCTCAAATCATCACACCTGGGATTTTTGCATAGCTCATTAGAGATTTCAGATTTGTAATTTGGAGAAGGATTTGGATGTTTTATGGATGAATTTTGATGTTTGGATATTTTCACTCTCTTCTTGGAGGCTCTAAATGACTTGTTGATGGATGGATATACTTCACAATGCACATTATCTTGTAAGTTCTCTTGATGGTGTAATTTCTGATTTTCGCTATGTCTAATGCATGGAATATTGTCTCTTGATGAAATTTTGTGCCCTAGCTATTGAATATTATTCTAAATTTGTAACCTTGAGAACTATTTTGCATGTGTTACTCATTGATAATGTGAAAAGAATGTTCCTAATGGATACTAATTGCATTTAAACCATGAAACTCCATTAACTTGGTTGAAGAGGGTAAATGCTTGAAGGGGTGGTTAGGGCTTCCTCTTTAGGCTTCCTTGAAGGATGATTTGACCAAATCGAAGTTCCTATGAATCCAACCTCCCAATGGTATAGGCATTATTTTTTTCTCGCGGTGGTCACTCTTAAATTTTCTCTACAAAATTCTCTTTCTTTTTTGGTCCCTTTAAGGATAGGGAGGCTCCCCTAGGGCTTGGTGAAAAATATTTTGGAGGAGGACGTTTTCATTTTCATTTGGATAAAATTGTTCCCTTGTGTCTCCTCTAGTGGTTTTCAAGTTTTGTTGGAATTCTCATGGTGGATTCTCCATATATTTGATGCCCTAGCCATCACATCAAGAGGGAACCCTAGAAGCTAATCCTTTAACTTGGGGACTCTTTAAAGGCATTTCCTTTTCTCGTATCTATCTTCACCTTGGATGTACTCATATCCAATCATATATCTCAACCCTAGGTATCATGTAGCCATCTTTCAAAGGGGATTCTCATGGAAGGTCTTACTAGCTTCTCCCAAAGCTCATACTTTTTTTGAACCCTTCCATTGAATGAGCTACCTTCCCTCACTTCAAACCTATCATAGACGTACATCTATCACAAGTGAGTAATACTAGGACTCCTCCCATCGGTGAAAATCCGAAAAGAGTAAGGGACTTAGTTGTGGTGACAATGGGCCTCTATCCCAAGTGTTGGTGTGCCCTCTAGCTCTTGCCTCTTTACAAGGTATGCTAGGTTATGCAACAACGACCCCTACAATTATAAAATAATGTGCAAATAACAATTCCTTGGTTACAGTCTCACTAAGTAGCTCATAAAGTGATGAAACAACCATCCATGAGTTAGTTGAAATGATCAAATCGTGGTGTAGAAGGGTCGTTGGAAGGCCGAGATGAGTCCTAAAGGTACTATAATGAGGGGGAGGGCTCCATAAAAGATGAAAAGGGGGGTTTTCCCATTAATATCTTTGCAAATAGTCATGTTTTTCTCCCAAGTGGCTCTGGGGCACAATTAATGGTCTCATGGGTCCCCTGATGAAAAATAAGCCTGTAAACTGCTCCAAAGGGCATGGAAAATGGTTATTTCCCTCCCATGTCTGAAGGATGAGACAAACATTCTCTCAGCCTCGGATCAACTACCAAACCTTGTATATACTTATAAGCCAACAAGGGGCACTTATAATATCACCAATTTTGTGACCATGGGAGTCACTAAGGAATTTTTCCCACTTTTAGTAATATTAATTAAAAAGGGGGAAATATTATTGGAGAAAAGTGGATAGCATTATTTTATTGGAGAATAGCAACAAATTGTTATTTTATTAAATGGCAGAAGAAGTAACTTAGTGGAAAATGGCCCCCAATAATAAAATAATATTGAAAAAGGAGTCTAGAGGCACGAGGAGAAATTATAAAAGGAGGATAGACTCATTTTGTGGATTATCTTTTGGCTATTACACTTCATATTTCATCTTATCTTGGATTTGTTTAGCACAAGTGTCAGAGTGTTATTTAGCACCAAAAATTCCAAGTGGAATTCCACCCTCATTTCAAAGAACTTCAAGTGTCTCCCTAGTGAGGCAATTTGGGGAGCTCAATTCAGAGCTTCCATTGGACATCATTGCAGGAGTTTATTCAGTAGTGCATTTTTCTTGGGTGCAAAGGTATTTGGTGGAGCACATTGTGGGAGCAAGTGTGGGTTACAAGCTCCGAGATTTTGCAAGGAATTTTCTTGTTGTTAGACCAGAGTTTGGACAACGATTTCTCATGCTGGATTGGAGTCTATTACCTAGGTTGAATTTTCTATCTTTTGGCAAGGCCGCAAAATCTATTAATCAAGTGCTACACAGGGATTTAGAGAAGTGGAGTTAGGAGAGATAAGGATTGGAGATAGGAGGTTTATCTCAGTGGAGAGTTTAATTAGATCTAGGAGAAATTTCTTGTGGTAGGTTTGGGCATAATTCAGTAGTATCAACACAGTGGGGCGTTTTCTAGCCAGATTGGGCAATTCACACTTAATGGGGGTCACCGGGGGTGGGTGGATTCATCCCAAACCCTTTAAAGATTTTTTTGGGTTTATTGAGAGAGTCTCTGACTAATTTTATAGAATTTTCTGGGCGATATTCGGGTCTGAAATCCCCATTCTTACAGTAGGGTGTGTTTAGTCAATTTAGTGTTGTCTAAATTGCTAGTATTAATTGTCAACCCGGGGCTCGTAAGCTGATGAAGTGAAGGTGTACTATATGTACTTAAGTAACCTCTTAGAGTTTTCTTATCGTTGGGGGTGTTGTTGTGGTTAATTATATTCCTAAGATGGAATGATGATTTATAAACAAGTGAGTGATGGTGTGTGTGTAGTGTGAATCCTAAATGAGTGAGAGTGTGTGATTAGTGATTTCTAACTACTTGCTTGAAAGGAAATGCTTGAAAGAAATAAATGACTTGAAAGATCTTGAAATAACTTTGAAAGCAAATAACCACTTCCAATGGCACTAGACACCATTCATGCAGCTGCAAATAAAAGAAAAGAAAGTCACTTTTAAAACCAAAGATAAAGATTATCTCTCTCTAACTCGCTGCTTCAAACACATGTACTGTGTAAAGCACGGAAAGAAAGTAGCTTAAGTTGAATTAGAAAAGTGATTAAAAATGGGAAAAATCTGCTTTAAAGACTAATGATAACGTTTTTCTCTTTCTAACTCTCTACTTCAGCCATATGTACTATGCGAAGTATGATCAGAAAGTAGTGAAAGAATAGTCTAGAAAGCTCTTAAAACCAAAAATCTACTTTAAAGACTAGTGATAACGTTTTTCTCTTTCTAACTCTCTACTTCAGCCATATGTACTATGCAAAGTATGATTAGAAAGTAGTGAAAGAATAGTCTAAAAAGTACTCAAAGCCAGTTGCAAGTTAGTGATATTCTGATCTTAAAAGATAACAATTTATGATAGAAGATCATTCATGTGTTAGCAGCTCCTTGAGAAATAAGATTAAAAATCAGCTATAAAAACAAAGGCAGCAGCTTGAATTTGTCAACTTCAAATACCATTAGTTTGTAAAGCAAACACACACACATAAAAACAAATCCCGGGCTAAAAGAAACCTGCAAAGAAGTAATACTGATTAGCGTGAAAGAAAAGAAAGCAAATAAATGAAACTATACATGCTTAAAGGAATGCTGAATGAGAAAATAAGTAAATACTGAACATAAAATACTTTACAGAGGCTAAGATGAACAGGGGCCCTCTATTCATTCAGCCACAAGAAAACTCAGAGATCTGGAAGCTTCAAAACAGTACTATGTCTATTCCTCCATTTGCAAAAGTGTACAAAACAGAGTGCTAGAATAGCACTAAAAAAACAGAGTTCACAACGCTCTTAAAATTAACACAAGTTCAGAAATTACAACTGATAAAAAGTCTATTGAGCGTACGCAGACGTAGCTATTTATAGACATTTCTAAGATAGCCTAACACGTACATCTACTAACTGAAAAACAACTAACTGTAATGCGTAATTATGGTTCCTGGACACATCATATGGCTGCGTGGACGAGCTGGTGCTTCTGTCGTCATGGGCAATGAATCCCATGTTGGATCATGTCCCCTACCATCTGCAAAACGTGGACAAGTCACCGTTTAAGCTGACGTGACCTAGCAGCTCACAATCACCGTTAAACAGCCTTTAGTTGACCGTATCTTGACCAGCCTTGACCAGGGGTAAAGACGACGTGGATGGCTGCAAAAATGGGACAGGAACCTCGAGCACGTTGATACCTAAGTGCCCATGTGGCTCATCTGGCAAACTGACACGTGGAACATTGCGTTTAACAAAAAGGCTGCAGGATCATCAGATAGCTGCAGGATCATCGGATAGCTGCGGGATTCCTGCAAGTAAGTCAAAATCTAAACAAATAGTCATCCATTAGCAAAACTTGCTTGATCATGCTTAACGACACCTAATGTAATGATCTGGGTGGTTTTATAGTGAAAATGAGGCAAAAGTGAAGAAAAGATGAGGAAAAACTGAGGAAAATGGTAGACAAGTAGGTGTAGAGTAGAGGCTCTACATACCCCCACTCCGAGGGTATTGCATGTCCTCATGCAATGAAAACACAACTCAATCCACCTGCTGGGATGCCTCTGCTAAGACATCCAATCTCCTCTTCTTCCTTTGTGTGGAAACATTAACTTTTGGTCTCTTGAACATGCATCTGAATTTCAAATTGATTAAGGCTCTGTTTAGCCTTCTACATTTCTTCTTGAGTCTGCTGTTTTTCTTCTGCCACATGCCCATGTGAAGCAAGGTGTTATCTTGGATTGCTTTGGCAATATCAGCTTGCTGCTTCATTTCTTCATTTCTCTGCTTAATGTGGCGGTTTAGCACCTCAAGTTCATAGATCTCTTGTTTGAGTAAGTCTATTTGCTGCTCATGAGGTATGACATTACTTGGGCCAGCAGTGTTCTGCTCCAATGTTTCAAAATAGTTGTACACCTCTTGTTGAACTGGGTCAACAATTGGTGACTTCCTTGGACTGTATTCATGCTCAATTTCAGTTTCAAACTCCGGCTGAAATGGACTGTCCTCCCTTGGAGGAGTAGCTGCCTCACGTTGTGGACTATCCTCAAGGTCTGTTTTTATAGCACCCTTCTCAGGTGTGCTTAGATCAATGAAAAGTGTCCTTGTGGCTTTCCCTTTATTCTGCAATCTGCTACTCCTTCTTACAGTGGTAATACTCTGTGTTTCTTTTTGTGCCTTTTTCCTTGGTTTTTGTACTTTTACTTTCTTGGAGAGGGCAATTTTCTCATGGAGTTTAGCTAACCTTTGTGCTAAGGGCTGGCTATCTCTTTCTTCATCACTAGAATGCTCTGGAGTCTGATAAGTTTCTTGAATTATGGATTTTCCCTTGTCTTGCTTTTGTTTCTTTTTATCTTCTCTTCTCTTTTTGGCAGCTTCTTTGGCAAGTTCAGAGAGGGTTTCTGAGATAATCTCTTGAGCACTGTCCTCAGTAGGTTCAAGCTCAATCTCAGGTTCAGGATGATGTACTTCTATTTCCTCTACAGTTTGTCCTTGAACAGTTCCCTCTAAGATATCAGTCTCAGAGGTACTTTCTTTTCTTTTCCTTCTGCTTTTCCTAGGTATAGAAGTTTCTCCAGGTTCTTCAAAATGATTCCTTACAAGAAATTTCTCCCATGTGTCTTGTTTTGCTTTTAATTGTTCCTCCACTAACAACTTAACAAGACTATGATGACAGAGGTATGCTTCAATGTTTCGTGGATTCCGTTGGGCCATGGAACACATTTTCCTAAGGCTTTGGAATAGAAAGTAGGGAAGATTTATATCATGTTCTCCTTGAAATTGCAGCATAATTTTACCATGATAAACGTATAATACCCCAAATCTCCCTTCACACGTGAAAATTTTTTGCACTAACAACAGTAGAATTTTCCATTCTTCCTTAACATGAGAGATAGGAATTCCTTTTGTGAAAACACTTGTATCCATACCTGGGTTTTTAAAAATCCGCTTCCATTGTTGATCCTGGACTACCCGGTTTTTGAACTAACGTTCCCCGGTTTGTGGAAGAGATGTAGCCTTTGCTATGCTTCCCTCACTGACTGCAAATGTTAAATCACCCACCTCTACTTGACTGTCTTTATCTTTGAATGACCTTGCAAAGGCTTTTGTTACTTCTTTGTGGTAGCCTTTAAACTTCTTGATGCACTGTAGCCAATTGGCTTTTTGCAATGCCTCCTCAACTTGAGGATATGCCTCCAAGAATTTCGAACCTTCTGGTTCAGCCCTTAAAATTTTTCCCATTGACTCCTCAGCTCTGTTTAAAACATGACTTTGATGGTGGCTTTACACAGTAAATCCTTGGTTCTTGTTCAGACTTTGTGGAACAGAGGATATATGGGTTTAGCAACAGCCTTAGACACAGAGAATTCACGGCTTGAACAGAGTTAGATGGTGGATAAACAGCGTTAACACAGTGAAACGGTGGCTAGCGGTCGTAATACAACCGTAACATACGTTTACTGGCTACACGTGTTCACTGTTTCTCAGAATGAGCAGAGAGGAAAAACAGAGTATGGTTTATGGAGGCAATCGTAGTGAGTGAAACGGAATGAGGGGGATGAGAGAATGGAACAGCATGAAATGGAGTGTTATGAGCGTAGAGGGTTTCGAAATAATGAGTGAAACGGCTAGATTCTCAGATTTTGGTTGTAAGTTAACACATGGCTGTAGGATGAGGACTGAGAGAGTCGTAATACGGTAGGTTACGTCATTAGGGTAAAAAAACCTTAATGACAAAAACAACCATATGTGATTTCAAAAATCGTGGGTATCATGAACTGATAGACGTGGAGGATTCGTGGATATGTGGTCGCGTGGTAGAGAAAATGGGTAATCATTACAATTAGTGGCCAAAAATACATAACCCAGAAAATTCTGCGTAATGAAATAACTATAGGTTTAAGATTTTAAAACATACCTCAGATCCGCATTTGATTTGCCTTCTAATAATTTGCCACTAAACCTGTGTCAACTTTATTCATGACTCTTTCCTCCTTGTTATTGGTGATTTCTGAACTGTGAAAAATTTCTCAAACAGACTGTATTTCTTTGTGCAGGTGCAGAGGGGCTGCAGAAAGGCTAAACGGCTGCAGAATTGCCAAATAGCTGCGGGAACTGCAATAGTGTCCTCCAGCTGCATAAAATAACCTTAGTTGTCTGAAAAACTTTTATTAATGAAATAAGATGGAATGAATGAATGGATGAATGGGTGGAAAATAGTGAGGTGAAGTGAGGATGGTGAGATGATATGAGATGGTGAGATGGAATGGCGAAGTGAGATGAAAGAGAGAGAGAGAGATTTTTTTTTTTTTTTGGAAAACATGAGGTGTCAGGTGACCCTGATTTTCACCTCATGTTTTCTGCATGAGACTGCCAATCAGAGATTGGTTTTCAGGCTCATACATTTATTATTTTTTTTTTCTTTTTTTTTTTTTTTTTTTTTTTTTTTAATTTATTGAACTAAAGTTGAAAGAAACAGAGATTAGGCTAATGGAGGAGAAGAATTCTTCTCCACCAGCCTCATTTCAGAATCGCCTTGGAACAACTTAACAAACTCCTCTTTTGAAAGTGGCTTATGGTAAACTTTCAACCGGTGGCCATTCACAATAAAGGGAGTTTGAAGTTCGTCAATAGTCTTCACTCTAACTGCTCCATTATTGAAGATTTCATCAATCTCATATGGCCCAAGCCAATGAGTTTGAAATTTTCCTTTGAAGTCCTTAAATTTTGAATCAAACAAGAGTGCCCAATCACCCTTTTGAAACTTCTTTTCTTTGATATGTCGATCATGCCATTTGATTCTTTGGTGCTGAACTAGATCGGTCCTTAGAATTGCATCTTGTCTCATTTCATCTAGTTCATTTAACTGGTCCATTCTGTGCTTCTGGGCTTCTGATAAGCTCATCCCCAATTGGACTGCTGTCTTGAAGGTCTTGATTTGGAACTCAATGGGGAACAGGACTTCCTTCCCATAAACAAGTTCATAGGGAGAATGTCCTGTGGTGTTCCTCCACGTAGTTCTATAGGCCCATAAGGCTTCAGGAAGCCTTTCTGCCCAATCTCTTCTATGAAGATGAACAGTCTTTGTGATGATGCTTTCAAGAACTTTATTTGTAGATTCTACTTGACCATTCGCTTGCGGATGGTATGGAGTAGATGTTCTATGCTTGATCTTATACTCCTCCATCAGCTTCTCCATCATCCTTGATGTAAATTGGCTCCCCTGATCTGTTACAATTTCTCTTGGGACACCAAAACAAGTGAAAATATCCTTAAAAAGAAATTGAACAACTGAATTTTCAGTAGCAGAAGTCAATGCTATAGCTTCTACCCACTTAGTAACATAATCAGTACAAACCAATATATATCTGTTTTGCTTGGATGGTGGATTAATTGGTCCAACAAAATCTAGAGCCCATTTCTCGAAGGGTTCGATGCATACCTGTGGCTGTAGTGGCATTTCATTTGAAAGAGTTGGTCTCCCAACTCTCTGACAACTGTCACACCTTTTAACATATTGCTTCGCATCCTTAAAGAGAGAAGGCCAATAATATCCTAATGAAAGGATTTTATAAGCAGTCCTCTTATCAGCAAAGTGTCCGCCACAAGGTTCGTCATGACATGCCTTAAGGATGTCAGGCATTTCATCCTCCCGTACACATCTTCTGATCATCAAATCTGGCCCTGTTCTGAACAATTCATTAGAAATCCAAGAATAATGTGAACTATCCTGAATGATTTTCCTTTTCTCATTAGGAAATAAATGTAAAGGTAACTTTCCAGTAACTAAATAATTAGCAATATCAGCATACCAAGGGGTTTTGGTAGTTACTGCAAACAAATACTCATCTGGAAATTTATCCTCTACAGGAGAGTCCTCATTAGTGTTTTGGATTCTAGACAAGAAATCAGCTACTGTGTTCTGTTTACCTGGTCGATCTAACACAGTTATGTTGAATTCTTGTAAAAGCAAAAGCCATCTTGTAACTCTACCATTAGTGACTGGTTTGTTCATGAGGTATCTAATGGCAGAGTGATCAGTGTGGACAAAGGTTTCATAGCCGGTTATATAGTGTCTAAACTTGTTTATAGCATGAACAACGGCTAGAAATTCCTTTTCAGTAACAGTGTAATTTAACTCAGTAGGAGTCAAATTCTTACTTGTGTAATAAATGGCATAAGGGATCAAATCCTTTTGTCCCAAAACAGCTCCTAAAGCTGTATCTGAAGCATCAGTAGAAATGTGGAAAGGGAGTTTCCAATTTGGACCCCTTAGAATGGGTGCTTCAGATATTCTAGTCTTTAAAGCTTCAAAGGCAGATTGACATTCAGGATCCCACTTAAATTCACAATCTTTAGTAAGTAGTTTGAAAAGAGGGGATGCTATCTTAGTGAAGTTTTCAATAAATCTTCTGTAATAACCAGTAAACCCAAGAAAACTTCTAACATCTCTTTGGCAATTTGGAACAGGTAACTTAGAGATGACTTCTACTTTAGATCTATCAACTTTGATTCCATCTCCTGAAATATGATGTCCTAAAACAATCCCTTCAGTAAACATCATAAAACACTTTTCATGACTTAAAGAAAGATTTGTTTCCTTACATCTTACCAGTACTTTTTCCAAATTTGCCAAAGCTTCTTCAAATGTATTACCATAAACTGTGAAATCGTCCATGTATACCTCTACACAATCATGAATCAGATCTGAGAAGATTCCTAGTACAGCCCTTTGAAATGTAGCAGGTGCATTGCACAATCCAAAAGGGAGTACTCGGTAGGCAAAAGTTCCCCAAGGACAAGTAAAGGTGGTTTTGTCTTGATCTTCAGGTGCTACCTGAATCTGATTGTAACCACTAAAACCATCCAAGAATGAGAAATATTTTTTACCTGCTAAAGTGTCTAGTACCTGATCAATAAAAGGTAGAGGAAAATGATCCTTTAAGGTTGCCTTGTTCAATTCTTGATAGTCAATGCAAACTCTCCATTTACCATTCTTTTTGGGCACTATAACCAAGGGAGAAACCCATTGGCTATCTGAAATGGGGTAAATGAAGTTTACCTTGAGCAATTTCTGAAGTTCTTCTTTCACAATTTCCCTAAGATTTGGATTCATCCGTCTTTGTGGCTGCCTAATAGGTCTGCTGTTTTCTTCAATATAAATGTGATGAATACAAGTCTTAGGGTCGATTCCTTTCATGTCAGTATATTCCCATGCAAAGGCAGTGGAATGTTTTTGCAACAGTTTAGTTAATATTTCTTGTTGTAGTCTTTCCAAGTTCTTGTTAATGTTTAATGTTTTTCCTGGAAAGATTTCAACTGTAGAACTACCAAACTCTTCCATTGAGAAGAGAGACATCTGTCTAGAGGAGAGATATTCAATGTTTGCATCTAACTGAAACTGTGAAGAGTCATATTCTAAAGGTATCTCAAAATTTTCTAATGTATTTAGAATTTGACTGTCCTCACTAATCTCAGAGATGGTTAGAACAGGTTGAAGAGTATCCTCAACATCAATCCACTCATCTTCTCCTATTTCTGTTATTGCCTTTGCGGGAGGATACAAGTTGAATTTCTTGGTAGAATTACCATCTGATATATACATGTCTCCAGACCTACAACTTATGAAAGCATCAGCTGTGGCCAGCCAAGGTCTTCCTAAAATAAGAGGATGTCCTCCTAGATTGTTCTTGGGAGTTAAAATCATAAAATCAACTGGATATTCCCAAGAGTCTAGTGAGACTGGAATATCTTCCAATACACCATCAGGTTTAATGATTGATCTATCTGCAAGTTGCAACAAAGTAGGTGTAAAGAGAAGGTTAGGAAGTTTTAACTGATCCATGGTCTGTCTACTCATGATGTTGATAGCGGCTCCTAAGTCAATCAAGGTATTTGGGATTTCAACCCCATTAATATGAGTTTTAACAATAGGGCTACCGGGATCCACATATTTTTGCATGGTAATTTTACCCATCATAATGTCTGCAATTTTTCCAACTAGATGTATCCTTTTGGTATCTCTGGTTCTTTTTATTGTTTTTTTCAAACTCAACTCCTTTATCGTCTTTGCTAGAATGGGAATCTCCTTAATGGCTGTTAACAAGGGAATCTTGATACAGACATTTTTCAATTCATCTAGAAAGCTATAGTCAGGCAACCAAATCTGCTTCTCCACTCCTTTGTCAATTTGTAATCTTTCAGGAAAAGGAGGAGTAGCTGAAGATGTGGGTTGCTTTACTAAGGGAGTTGATTCTTTTTCTTTTTCTTGAATGCTTGGGTTTTGAAGGGATGCTTCAGAACCCTTATTGACTTTGAGAGATTCTTCCTCGGAAATGCTTGGTTGTTGAGTACTTATAGAAGGTTGGTCTAGGATTCTACCTGATCTGAGTTGTACCTCATTGAGAGGAACAACCATATAGGTAGGGAATGGTTGACCTTCCATGAGTGGTTGACCTTCCATCACATAAGCACTTTGAGGATTCCTATTATTGGGGTTTGGTTGAGGTTGAGAAGGAAGTTGATTTGGCCTTTGTTGAGATTGTAGCAAGAGTTGAGAATTTTGATTTTGTGGAGGAGGTTGTTGTTGTTGAGGGAATGGTAATGACAATTGTTGACCTTGATTTGGAAGTTGGGGAGCTTGCTGATTTTGAAAGGATTGAGGATATTGATAGAATTGGGCAAATCTCCCATAAGGATTTTGCATTTGCATGCTTTGCAACCATGCTTGGAAAGGATTTTGTGGTTGTGACCAAGGTTGTTGCCAAGGATTCCAATTTGGTGGGGGTTGGAAATTCATAGAGTTGTTAAACCCTTGATTTTGCTGCCCCTGCCAAGGTCTTCTTGCAACAAAACAAAGAGATTCAAGCGTACTTGGATCTTCTTGAAAGACTGCTTTGAGGCCAGGGATTGAAGGACATTCCTTGGTCTCATGGGTTTCTGAGCAAATTACACAGGTTTCCACAACTTGTGCTTCCAAGGGACATTCCCTTAAAGCATGCTTCTTTCTACACTTCGGGCAAAAGATAGTCATAGCCTCGGCTTCTGCTTTTTGTTTATTTTGAATCTTGAGGGTATCAATTTGTTCACTAAGACTCCCTAAGATGTCAGTTTTAAATTCATCTAGCATATTACCGATTTCAGCCCTACTCACTGATCCTGTTGCAGATTTATTTGCCCTAAGGAGAGAAGGATCTCTAGGCCCTTTTTGAGTTTTTGATTTGCCCCTTGAGAGATGGATACAAAGTTTTGCTATATCATTGAGAGAAAGTTGAGAAATATCCCCCTTCCCCATCATGTTTAAGATATCTATCCATTCATCCCTAATGGCTTTTAATAAGAGGGCTTTTAAGGTCTCTTCATCCAAGGTACTCATTTTTGCTCTTTTTAAATTATATTGAAATCTCTCAAGTAAATCTTCTAAGCTCTCATCTTCTTTTTGCATCATTTTAAAAACCTCGTCCTTGTGATTAGTAGGCATACAATAGTCCAAATACCTATCCAAAAAGGTTTGTTTCATTTCATCCCAGGTCCTAATGGATTGAGTAAGTAACCCCATGAACCATTTCAAAGCTTGATCTTTTAATGTTGATGGGAACAGTTTGAGTTTCTGAGTATCATCCAGATAGTCATAGGTTCGACACACAACTTCAAATTCAAACAAGAATGTTTCAGGGTCCTCAGTTCTTAACCCATGAAAATTTGGGAGGACGGATGGTGATATGTTTTTCATGGTGGCTCGGGAGTCCTCATTAACAATGGGAAACCCAAATGAGTTATCCCCATCTCTATTTCCTCCAATGGGACCTCTACCTCCTCCATTGTTATTGTTATTTCCTCCTCCTCCTCTACCTCTACCTCTACCACCTCCTTCTTCCTCTGCCATGATGATTCTCCTAGGGATTTCAAAATCTTCTGGTTCTTCTACAAAGGGTGAATGAGAAGAGATTTCTCCTTCCTCTTCAGGTGAGTCTATTTCCTCAATTACAATTGGTTTTCTTGTAGGAGAAAGAGAAGAGTCTCTTCCTAGTTCAAACTCAATAGAAGGTGTAGGAGAGTCAAATCTTGGCTCTTGAATTTCAGGAATTCTAGGACTAGGAGTTTCGGTTGGAGATAAGGGAGGTGTCTCTTGTCTATCTCTTGAAGCAGATGGACTTGTAAAAATTGAACTTCGAGCTCTAGCTAAAAACCTTCCCCTAGAATCTCTAGCTCTATGCATGTCATTTTTTATTTTATCTTCAAGACAAGTTAAATAGTTCTTTTTCTGATCTTCCAGTTCACTCTAGGTGCAAGAAGAGAGCATACTCAAGAAACTATTAAATCAATAACTTTCTCCTTTCTGATCCTCCAGATCACTTCAAAGTGCAAGAGGAGAGCATACTTAGATAGGCTATTAACTTCTTTTCTTGAAATTTTATGTTTTTTTTTCTAAGAATATGGCTACTTAATTTCACTTCCCCGGCAACGGCGCCAAAATGTTTAGTCAATTTAGTGTTGTCTAAATTGATAGTATTAATTGTCAACCCGGGGCTCGTAAGCTGATGAAGTGAAGGTGTACTATATGTACTTAAGTAACCTCTTAGAGTTTTCTTATCGTTGGGGGGTGTTGTTGTGGTTAATTATATTCCTAAGATGGAATGATGATTTATAAACAAGTGAGTGATGGTGTGTGTGTAGTGTGAATCCTAAATGAGTGAGAGTGTGTGATTAGTGATTTCTAACTACTTGCTTGAAAGGAAATGCTTGAAAGAAATAAATGACTTGAAAGATCTTGAAATAACTTTGAAAGCAAATAACCACTTCCAATGGCACTAGACACCATTCATGCAGCTGCAAATAAAAGAAAAGAAAGTCACTTTTAAAACCAAAGATAAAGATTATCTCTCTCTAACTCGCTGCTTCAAACACATGTACTGTGTAAAGCACGGAAAGAAAGTAGCTTAAGTTGAATTAGAAAAGTGATTAAAAATGGGAAAAATCTGCTTTAAAGACTAGTGATAACGTTTTGCTCTTTCTAACTCTCTACTTCAGCCATATGTACTATGCGAAGTATGATCAGAAAGTAGTGAAAGAATAGTCTAGAAAGCTCTTAAAACCAAAAATCTACTTTAAAGACTAGTGATAACGTTTGGCTCTTTCTAACTCTCTACTTCAGCCATATGTACTATGCAAAGTATGATTAGAAAGTAGTGAAAGAATAGTCTAAAAAGTACTCAAAGCCAGCTGCAAGTTAGTGATATTCTGATCTTAAAAGATAACAATTTATGATAGAAGATCATTCATGTGTTAGCAGCTCCTTGAGAAATAAGATTAAAAATCAGCTATAAAAACAAAGGCAGCAGCTTGAATTTGTCAACTTCAAATACCATTAGTTTGTAAAGCAAACACACACACATAAAAACAAATCCCGGGCTAAAAGAAACCTGCAAAGAAGTAATACTGATCAGCGTGAAAGAAAAGAAAGCAAATAAATGAAACTATACATGCTTAAAGGAATGCTGAATGAGAAAATAAGTAAATACTGAACATAAAATACTTTACAGAGGCTAAGATGAACAGGGGCCCTCTATTCATTCAGCCACAAGAAAACTCAGAGATCTGGAAGCTTCAAAACAGTACTATGTCTATTCCTCCATTTGCAAAAGTGTACAAAACAGAGTGTTAGAATAGCACTAAAAAAACAGAGTTCACAACGCTCTTAAAATTAACACAAGTTCAGAAATTACAACTGATAAAAAGTCTATTGAGCGTACGTAGACGCAGCTATTTATAGACATTTCTAAGATAGCCTAACACGTACATCTACTAACTGAAAAACAACTAACTGTAATGCGTAATTATGGTTCCTGGACACATCATACGGCTGCGTGGACGAGCTGGTGCTTCTGTCGTCATGGGCAATGAATCCCATGTTGGATCATGTCCCCTACCATCTGCAAAACATGGACAAGTCACCGTTTAAGCTGACGTGACCTAGCAGCTCACAATCACCGTTAAACAGCCTTTAGTTGACCGTATCTTGACCAGCTTTGACCAGGGGTAAAGACGACGTGGATGGCTAGAAAAATGGGACAGGAACCTCGAGCACGTTGATACCTAAGTGCCCATGTGGCTCATCTGGCAAACTGACACGTGGAACATTGCGTTTAACAAAAAGGCTGCAGGATCATCAGATAGCTGCGGGATTCCTGCAAGTAAGTCAAAATCTAAACAAATAGTCATCCATTAGCAAAACTTGCTTGATCATGCTTAACGACACCTAATGTAATGATCTGGGTGGTTTTATAGTGAAAATGAGGCAAAAGTGAAGAAAAGATGAGGAAAAACTGAGGAAAATGGTAGACAAGTAGGTGTAGAGTAGAGGCTCTACAGGGTGTATTGCTGATTAGTTGGTAAATTTACATCATTTTGTGGGTTCAGTTTTGGCTTGGATTTGAGCTAAACACTTTCTGGGTATTTTTGGGTATGAGGAGTGGAGCCCATGGCTACAATTTCAGGGTAATCCAGGGATTCTTCAAAGTAGAATCTTCAGCCCCATTCTAGCAGTAGCAATAGTAATTTCTTGGGTAGTGCGCGGTACCAGTTTGGGCCAGTATTTCCTCCAGAACAGAGTTGTCTCACCTAGGTTTTGCATAGCTTGCAATAGCAAGCCCAGGTTCCATTTTCCTTACTCATTGTACTCATCATTCTCAAGATTAATAAATTGGATTAGTTGTTCTGCTTTATTTTCCTGGTGTTTTGATATGCATGTGCAATATTTGTCTATGGTTGTTGTTCCTTATACATGTTTTTGTTATTTGTTGTAAATTTTCAATTTGGAATATTATAGTGGTATCAAAGAATGATCTTGACCAACTGTGGGGAAGCTAGCAAGATCATGAAGGTGTTGGGAATGTAAGCACAATTATGGGGCAAACCATAGACAAACCCATGGCTCAAGGAAGATTTAGTATGCAAGAATTATGGGGTGGAATCTGCTAGAACGATGAGAGGATGACCCAGTTGAGGAAGGTGGCAGTCCAGATCCATCCTCATCCTTAAAAAAAAGACACTGGAAGTGCGCAAGCCATGGGGGTGCATCTATTCACACCATGTGCATTGATTTGGGGTAGCATCAGAAGTGCTCTAACCATAAAATTTAGTGGAGAGGTTGGGGCACATAAGATCTCCAATACCCAGAAAGGGTTTGGGCATATTGTAAACAGATCAAGAGACATTAAAATAATTAATATTTTTAATGGAGTCCCTAAGTCTAAACTTAGGGAAAATAAAATATTAATGTGTATTAATATGAATCTATGTTAGAATGGTCCAAAAAGGCATGCATCAAGCCAAATCTAATCTTAGTCGTTGATTAGGGACTTAATCTCGGTCGTTGAGATGTCAACAGAAAAAGTATAAGAGGAGGCTTGAGGGGCACTTGGAGAACACACTGAGGGAGACCAGTCAATTCAATTTCTAGAGCAGAGTTTTCTTAGAAATTGAACCATTGGTCTGGAAAGCAGTCAAGAGGCAGCAAGTACGGAACAGGGAGATGGGAGATCATTGCAGAAGAGGCAGAAGTAGAGCCAGAGGAAATACATCAAGCCCTTCACGGATGAGGTATTATGTGATGTTTCTCCACTTGATGTTTGTCATGTATTATTATGTCAACCATACTTATTGAAGCGATATGTTGTGTATGAGTCAAGGCCTCGTGCCGTTATTGTTACTTTGGGAAATAAGTTGTACAGGATGCCGGAGGTATCATCGCCTATCGCCATCTCTTTGGTTACTGTAAAACAATGTAGTAAGCTCATTTCCAAAACTGGGAAATTTGTTTTCTTGATGATACGCCCTCAAGGAAAGAAGAAGATGGTGGCCATGACCTCCAGACAGGGCCCCTCCACAGGAAAACAACATATGGACAAGGTTATGGAGGAGTATGAGGACATATTCACCTCCCCCACAAGGGTGCCTCTGCATTGTTAGGTCAAGCACTCCATCGATCTGACCCCAGGTGCGTCGCTGCCCAATGGACCAATCTATTGGTGCTCTATTATGGAGAATGAAGAAATCAAGAGGCAAATTCAGGAGCCGATGTAGAAAGGTCACATCCATCCAAGTTCATCGCCCTGTGGGAGCGCGATCGTGTTGGTACAGAAGAAGGATGGGACTTGGAGACTATGTATTGACTATTGGGTGCTGAACAAGATCACTATCTAGAATAGGTACCCAATCCCACGGATTGATGACCTTCTGGACCAACTGAAGGGGGGAAATATTTTAGCAAGATCGACTTGAAGTCTGGCTATCACCGGGTACCAATTGAACCCTCCAATGTGTGGAAGACTGCCTTTAATGCCAAGGAGGGCCTTTTCAAATGGTTGGTTATGCCTTTTGGGCTTGACAAATGCTCCTGCAACCTTCATGAGGTTGATGGATGACATCTTATGGCCATTCACCAACTCATTTGTAGTGGTATACTTGGATGACATCCTGATCTTCAGCCAGAGTTGGGAAGAGCACCTCCACCACATCCGATAGGTTCTCCAAACACTGCGACAACACAAGATGTGTGCAAATTTGGAGAAATGCACATATGGCATGACCCAGGTTCAGTATCTGGGATACATTATTGATGAACGAGGGGTGAATGTGGATCTAGTCAAGATCCAAGTCATTCAAGATTGGCCAGCCCCAACCACTTTGACAGAGCTCCATATCTTTCTGGGTTTTGACAATTTCTACTGCAGGTTCGTGTTGGGATTCTCTCATATCACTTGTCCCTTGAGTTAAGTCACCAAGGGAGGAGTGAAAGAATTCTTTTTTTGGTTTGGATCTCAATAGAAGGCATTCACAGAGTTAAAACATCATCTCTGCTCTGCACCAGTTATCACTTTACCAGACTTGTAACAGCGATTTGAGATCAAGACAGATGCCTCTGACTATGCTATTGGGGCAGTCCTTACTCAAAAGGGGAATCCAGTGGCATATCACAGTGAGATACTTTTAGACATAGTCTGAAAGTGTCCCACTTATGAAAAATATATGTATTCCATTGTGCAGGCTTTCTGACAATGGAATCATTACATTTTGGGGAAGGAAATGGTCATCCACATAGACCACCGACCCCTACAGTTCATACAGATGCAAGGGAAGTTGAAAAATGATCACCATCAAAAGTGGTCCACATACCTGCAACAGTTCCATTTGAATATCAAGTATTAGAAGGGTAGCACCAATAATGTTGTAGACTACCTCAGCTAACCATCAATCATGGCGTTAACCACCGTGCTCAACTCTTGTGGGCACGAGACTTCTGATTGGCCACTTCTCTACAAAAGTGACCCAAAGTTCGGCCACACATACCAGATGCTCTTGGAGGTTCAACAAGTTCCGAATTTTCACCTCCAGGATGCCTGGGTATGCCACCTAGGACACCTTTGTGTTCTTTCAAGCAAGAAAGCCAAGATGATTTGGGAAGTGCACTACAGTCGGGCCACTAGGCCTTTCAGGTCGAAAAAACAGTGGCAATACTGCAGAAGTATTTCTACTGGCCGAATCTTCGACAAGATGTTAGGAAGTACATCAGATCCTCCACTACCTGCGCCATTGCCAAACTGACCATCAAGAAGCAAGACCTCTATACTCTGCTGCCTATCGCTAATCGACCTTGGGAATCCATCTCCATGGATTACATGTTGGGCCTTCCTTCTACTAAGCATGGCAATGACTGTGCTTTTGTTGTCGTTAACAGATTCTTGAAGATGGTCATTCTGGCAACCTACAAGAAGAATATCAAAGTAGAATCCACTGCTAAACTCTTCTTTGAATGAATGTGGGTACACATTGGGATCCCACAGTCTATCATCAGATCGGGATAGAAAGTTCCTCAGTACATTTTGGTTCAGTCTCTGGTTGATGCTGGACACCAAGCTCACTAAGTCCACAACTTTCCATCCCCAAACTGATGGCCAAACAGAGGTCGTCAACAGGATGATTGTACACATTCTGTGCATGTAAAACTCAAAGAATCCACGCACATGGGATGAGAGCTGATGAGCCCCAAATTTGGTAACTTGTTGGGCTCATTTGGCCTAATTATCCTTGTTCAATCCTTCATTTTTCATAGCTTATGCATTATTTTCAGTATGTTTATGTCATTTGTACGGATAAGGGTAGTCACTCTTCCTAGGTGGCTAACACGTGCTCATTTCAGGTTTTTTGACACATGTTGGAGCAAAACTGAGCAATCATGGGCTAGAAGACAACCAAGCTTGGGGTGAGGATTCGTAGGGGGTTGTCTATGGGATTAAATAGCCTTCCTTGGGATCTTCACCCCCAACTCCGAGCTCCAAAGGCCACCAAAACCAGATCTAGAAGGCAGCCAAGCAGATTTTGGAAGGAGCTGTCTACTCACAGTTTGGATAGCCAAGTCCCATAGATTTAGGAGGCCAGCTAGGGCCCTCATGGTGTATAAATGTTAAGGCCTCAGCCTTCGTGAGGAACTTTTGGAAACCATTGCATATTTTGCACTACAGTGCTGTTAGCTCTACTTTGTTATCTTGTAGCCATTTTGGGCATAACTCTTGATTTATGACTATTTTTTGATAATGAGAAGCAGTCCGATTTTATATCAACTCTGAGTTTTCTATAGGAGCCATAGCTCTCAGGGTTGGGCCCAACCTGAGAGCCTAGGTCTTCCTTTTTGTACTGTTACCTTTCCTTTATGCATCGTTTTTCTCCTTTTATGCATTTGAAACGTATTTCTGTTGGGCATATTTAGTTGGGTTGGTTAAATAGGTCACTATTTATGAATAGAATTGCTTCAAATGTTTAAAATGGATTGGTAGGATAATAACAGGAATAAGCTCCAAAAAAAAGGGGTCAACAAAACTCTTTGTTTTGCCTCATCCTTATTGGATCAGGGGCTGGAACTAAAGAAACAGTGCTGCCCCAACAAAAACGCTAGTTTGCTTGACCATGTAATCCTTAGTGTACTATTTTCATTTGCAGAAGTTAGTTATGTGTTCAGATCTCTGAAATGTTTCTTTGCATTATTGATGTACATGGTTTTCTTTCCAAATAAAGCTGTTGTTCATTCATTCTATTGACAGTTAGATTAGATCAGCTAGGACTTTGATTATTTGTAAGACGTTGTTGATTCGGTTAAATGTACATTGTGCAGGGCATATCTACCACTCTCTCATCTGCCTAAGCTTCATTAGAGCCAGCTGTTCCATCTCCTATCTAGGTTCCTCATCTCACATCTGTCCTCTTGCCCACGTAACCCTATCTTTTTGTGCAATCATTGTTTCAGCCTTATTTGAGCCAATTTAACCATCTACATCTTCTCACCACTCCATCCACCAGTCCCTGGGCCACTTCAGACCCCTATCCTACCTCCATATCCATTCATGCATCTTCCGTCACTCACTCATCCTCCAAAATCCAATTTTTAAAACATCCTGTGGAAATTTCTGAACATCCTGTAGAAATTCCTGAACATCCTGTAGAACCACTGCAGACTTCTTGTAGAAGCTCACAAATGAGGTTTCTTGATAGCCAAACTTTGTGAAACTCTCTGGAAGGTTGTTAGGGACTCCTTAGACCCTCTTTGAACCTTCCCAACCTCTTCCAAGCATTTCTCCTCCTTGATCCACCCCTGCACAGTCAAAGAACAGTGAAAGCATATGCATGATGAAACTGACGACTTAATCAAAAATACAAAAATATGTTTTCTTCAGATAGAGGTAGTCTAGAAACGTGTATTTTACCTTCATAGAAGTAATGGCATCTCTTTCAGTAGTTTTCATTCTCTCCTTTGCATCAGTGGGACTAGCTGGTAAAATTAGGGTTTGCGTTTTCCTCCAGTTTTTCAATCTCTTTTCACAAATAGATTAGCTTCCTTCGAGTTAGCATTCATCCATAAATTAAAAAGCTTCTTCTAAGAGCTCATAGAAGTTGGCTTAAGCTCCTAGCGGACTTGTGCCAGCTGACCAAGTGACAGCTGCGGCAAGAGCTAGTACTTGTGCATACAGCACCGTCGCTTCCAAGTTTGTTACGAACTACTGGGTTGATAAAATTAAAGAAGGGAGTTCCAGGAGTTGCAGCATTATTGCTGCAATACTGGAGCCCACCATCTTTTTGGCGCCGTTTCTGGGGACGCGTGAGAGTATTTGTGATTGCTGCTTTGCTTCTATTTTCCTGCTCTCGCCTTCTGCTAAATAGTTTATTTCATTTCCATTCTGCAATTTCATTTATGCAAAAGTAAAGTAGACACTTCCTACTTTCATAGATTAGACTTTCAATTCTGCAAGCGTAACATAGAATTTCAATTCTGCAAGCATAAAATAGAATTTCAATTTTGCAAGCGTAGTCTAGTATCTCTTTCTCGCAATTTGATTTCAGCAGAGTAGATTAGTCCTTTCCTGCTTTCATTTCAATTCCGCATTTTCATTCCCGCAAGATAGATTCTAGTTAGTTGCAATTCCATCTGTTTCAGTTTTGCAGATACAAGTAGAGAAAAAGAAAAAACAACCAAAAATCCTTTCATGCCTCGTAGGAACAGAGATAATACCGGAAAATTCCTACCCAACACCCCCACCACTTCACTGAGTCACCCTTCTCTCTTCTTTGGTGGCAGTGATCCAGAAGAACCTATAGGTGAACCTCCTGAGATATACGAAGATCCTATAATAGAAGAAGAGCAAGAAAACATTTCTATTGAAACCATGGCTGACAACAGAAATGGTGGAAACGATGACGAGAGAATAGAAGGTACCTTCCCCATCCGAGAGACTAATGGGGACATGAAAATGAAGAACATAAGTCCCTCGGCCTTACCTCATTTCCATGGATTGACCACTGAAGACCCTGATACCTTCCTGTTTGAGTTTGTTGTCCTTTGTCGAACCTATGATTATACGGAAGATGAGCAAAAATTGAAACTCTTTCCCTCTACCCTCAAGGATGTAGCATTACGCTGGTTCATGGGGTTACCTGGAAACAGTATCACCACTTGGGCTCAGATGCAGCAAGCTTTCAATACCAAATACTGGGACTACTGTAGGTCCAAGGAAACCAAGGGAGAAATCTTTTAGATGGCCATGGGAATTGATGAGCCTTTAGAAGATTACGAGGAAAGGTTCCAACTTAGCTATAAACGGGCCAGGTGCACACTTGACCCTGAATCCCTAAAGCTGGTTCTACTCCGAGGAGTCCCTGAAGACCTTCTAGATACCCTTCACATGCTAGCCGGGGGAGACATCTACCAACTGCCTTATGAGGACATAAAGACTGTGTTTAGAAACCACTCTAGGGCAACCCGGAAAAGAGGTAGGGGAAACCCACTTTCAACTAGTACCACCTTCTCCAAGCATGAGTTTGCTAACCAGATGGAAGACCTCAAGAGTGAGATGAGACAGACTATTGCCATGCAACTTGATACCTTTCGAATTCAGCAAAAGAAAGAGGAAGCTCAGAGGGCTTTGGCCATCTTCTGTCCCAGGTGTACGAGGAAGCACCCGAAGAACGAGTGCCCATTGCACTCAATAGAGGTATGTTTCGTTTGTGAGGAGGACCACCCCACAAACTAATGCCTAACCTTACCAGGATTTAAAGCCATATACCAAGGGACTGAGGCACCCATTGAACCTCTCTACTTCCTCAACCAAAGGAGGCCGCATGGACCTAGACCTTACCAGTAGGGGATGCAAGGGACATCCCAAGCTTATTATAACCCCAACCAGTCTGCTCACATGCCTTCATGGGGTCCCCTTGCTCATCCTGCCTGGTCTGCACCTCCTCCGTGGTCTTATCCTCCTCAATACCATGCTCAACCCACTGCTCATTCGTTTCACTCACATGTCCAGCCACAGCCTCAGTGGAATGCACCTCAACCGGGTTGGAGGCCCCAGTACAACACTCCTCCAGCCATTTTGCCTCCCCCACTAGCTCAACCGAAACCATTACCTCCTGCTCCTCCAAGACAACCCCAAATGCCTGCTCAACCGAACCCGAACCCCAACAACCGACAGGCCCAGCAGGTATATACTGGGGAGACAACATGTCCTACCTATGCTGTGGAGATCCAAGAGATCAACCTGCGATCCGGGAAGACTCTTCCAGATCGCCAACCTCCTCCCCCAGAGGACGAGGAAGACAAACAGGAAAGTGAACCCAAATCCATTCCACCCTTTCCTGAGAGACTAACAGTGACCACACAACCAAACTCAGAGGAGACTGAACTTCTAGGGGAACTGAAACAGTTGTGTCTGAAAATACCACTTCTCTAGGCCATCAAAGATGTACCGATATACAAAAAATTTGTTAAGGAAAAGTGTTTCAGGCACCTAGGCAGGCGAAAGAGAGATGCCTCAACTATCAATGTCATAGGACAACTGTCCGATCTTATGTTGGGGCAAGTAATCTGTCCAAAGTATTTGGATCCTGGGAGTCATGTAGTTGATGTCCACTTCAATGGCACCATTATCCCCCATACCTTGATTGATCTAGGGGCTGCCATTAATGTGATGACCAGGGACACCATGCTTAAACTCAACCTTCAGAGTTCCTTAAGGAAGACCTCCACAGTCCTGCAGTTGGAAGATCGCTCCACTGTGACTCTCGAAGGGATTGTGGAGGATGTCTTGGTCTCTGTTGACTCTTGGGAGTAGCCTGCGGACTTCTTGGTCCTTCAGCTGAAGGTAAAGCTTACTGGATACCCCACTCATTTTGGGAAGGCCTTGGTTAGCCATTACGGATGCTTACATAAGCTGCTGAGCGGGAAACATGACCATCAAAAATGGTCCTATGTCCAAGCAGCTAGTCCTATACCCTCCTGCCCAACCTCTGTTAGAGCATGACTTACCACTTTGGTTGGAAGAAGGAGATGAGGATGAGGTCTACTCTGCAACCTTGTGCATGATAGAAACCACTAGGGGAGGTCCTCAAACTGAGGATGATTTGATTGAGACGTTGATTTAAAATCCACCTCCCAGTGCTCTCTCCTTAGAAAAATTGGTGGAAGATACCCAAGCCAGCACCTTAGTGGACCTCTGTGTGACTGATCCAAGCTCTCTCAGAGTTAAGAATTTGGAGTTTGGTCCCGAAAGAACTCTAAAGATCAGCTCCTCCCTATCTCCTTCCCAGGAGAAGGAGCTGTGTAGCTTACTAAACAATCACTTAGATGCTGTCGCTTGGAGCTATAAGGAGATGAAAGGAGTCCATCCTTCGGTCTGTACCCATCACATCTACATAAAATATGATTGTAAACCAGTCAGGCAGCCCCAGAGGAGAATGGATCCAGCCCTTAAAGACATTGTCAAAGAAGAGTTGCAAAAATTATTGGATGCAGGATTCATCTACCCTACCTCCGATAGTGAGTGGGTTTCACCTCTAGTGCTTGTGCCCAAGAAGAACGGGAAGTGGAGAATATGTGTAGATTACCGAGAACTTAACAAAGCCACCAAGAAAGACCATTTCCCTTTTCCTTTCATAGATCAAGTGTTGGATGGACTGGCAGGAAAGAAGTTTTTCTCTTTCCTAGATGGGTTCAGTGGGTATAATCAGATCCAAATCAGCCCGGAGGACCAGGATAAGACCACCTTCACTTGTCCATGGGGTACCTTTGCCTACCGAGTCCTTCCCTTTGGGTTATGCAATGCCCCTGCCACTTTCCAGAGAGCTGTATTGAGCATCTTTGCCAAGTTGGTTCATGATTTGGTGGAAATCTATATGGACGACTTTACTCCTTATGGGTCCAACTTCCAAGAAGCATTGACTAATGTGGGAAAAGTTTTAAGCAAATGCATCGAGATGAACCTATCCCTCAGCCCTGAAAAATGTGAATTCCTGATGACTGAAGGGATTGTGTTAGGTCATACCATTTCTCGCCAAGGATTACAAGTGGATCCTAACAAAATTGCTCTCATAAAAAAGGTTCCACCTCCTTAGAAGGTAAGAGATGTTCAGAGTTTCTTAGGCTTAGCGGGATAATATAGAAGATTCATTAAAGACTTCAGTAAGCTAGCCTCGCCATTGTTTGGCCTCTTAGCAAAAGATGTTGAGTTTAAATGGACTGACGACTGTCAGAGGGCTCTGAATGAATTAAAGGATAAGTTGGTGTCCGCCCCGATCTTAAGAGGTCCAAATTGGGCCCTACCTTTCCACATCCACACTGATGCCTCGAACAAAACCATAGGGGCAGCCTTAGGACAAGTTGAGGAAAAACTTCCATATGCCATATACTTTGTCAGCAAAAACTTATCCAAGGCAGAATTGAATTATACTGTAACTGAGAAGGAGTTCCTGGCCGTGGTCCATTCCCTGAAAAAGTTCCGACACTACATCACTAGCTATCAAACATTTATACATACTGATCATGCTGCAATTAGATATTTAATGAATAAACCTGATGTGAATTCTCTTATTATTAGATGGTTACTTTTGTTGCAACAATTTGATTTGAATATAGTTGAAAAACCAGGTAAAGAAAATGTTGTTGCTGACTTCTTAGATTGGATTTACCTACAGGTGAAGAAGGAATAGTGGATGACCAGATGCCAGATGAAAATCTGTTTGCTATCTCAGTACTCTCTCCCTGGTTTGCTAATATACCAAACTACCTGGTCTCAGCACAGTTCCCTCCACATCTATCCTCAAAGGAGAAGAGTAGAATCGTGAGGAAGAGTGCCTCATTCACTTGGATCGAGGGAAACCTGTTCAAACTTGGCCCTGATTAGATCTTAAGGCGTTGTGTAAGGGAGGAGTAAAATTTGGAATCCTCCTAACCTGTCACGATGGGCCATGTGGAGGATATTTTGCAGCCAAGAGGACTGCCTTAAAAATTCTACATGCAGGCTACTATTGGCCCACTCTTCATCAAGATGTTAGAAGATATATCAGCCAATGTGACCAATGCCAAAGGATGGGGAAACCAACTCCAACGGAAAAAATTCCTCTCCAACCTCAAGTGACTCTTGAGCCATTTGAGAAGTGGGGTATGGATTTTGTGGGTAAAGGTCTTACATCATTATGTGCACAGACTATCTGACAAAGTGGGCAGAAACCAAGGCAATCAAAGCAGCAATAGAAGAAAAGGTGGCAGAATTTTTAAGAGAAAACATCTTCTACAAATTTGGCTACCCAAGAGAGTTAGTCACCGATCAAGGAAGCCAATTCACCTCCAACTTAATTGAAGACTTTCTCACTCATCACAAGATCAAGCATCGGACTTCCACCCCATAGCATCCTCAAGAAAATGGGTAGGTGGAAGTCACCAATAGAGCATTAGAGGGGATTTTGACTAAGGTGGTGAGAAGCAGCAAAAAGGATTGGGCAGATCGCATGGTTGAGGCCACTTGGGCCTACAACACCACTTGGAAGACACAACCAGTTTCATACCTTATGAGCTGGTCTATGGGAAGAGAGCTTTGCTGTCAATCGAGTTTGAGTACAACACATTGAGGATGGCAGCTCAGCTGGACCTAGATCTCAGCCATGCTCAATAAGAAAGGTTATTGCAGCTGAATGGGTTAGATGAACACCGAATGCAGGCCCTCCTCCACTCAGAAATGGTTCAGCTTCAAAGGAAGATATGGCATGACTAGCACCACAATGACAAACAATTCTAGCCGCGAGATTGGGCGCTGCTGTATGATTCCAGACATAAGGATTTCAAGGGGAAGCTGAGGACAATATGGTTAGGACCATATGTAGTGGAGAAGAGTAATGACAATGGTTTTGTCCTTATCCGGACCATTGATGAAGAAGCCCTCCCCATGCTCGTTAATGGGCATCGACTAAAGACTACAGGAAACCTCTTTCGAGGCAAGAGTTCATCAAACTGTGGAAAAATCAGTGCTGGTCATAGAGAAGGGTTCTGCCTCTGTTTTGGGCACACCCTGAGCATCATTATACATATAAAAAAAAAAAGGAAAAGAAAAAAATGCAATAAAAAATATCCTTGGGTGAAAACCTTTCTGAGGTGCCCAAGGCAGATGGTAGGGGTGAAAACCTCATTGAGGCGCCCCTGCTGTCTCTCTGAAAAAGAATTGGAATAAAAAGATCCTTGGGTGAAAACCTCTCTGAGGCACCCAAGGCAGATAGTAGCAGTGAAAACCTCATTGAGGCACCCCTGTTGTCTCTTTAAAAAAAAAAAAAAAAAAAAGACAAAAAGAGAAAAAAAACAAAAAGAAAGGAAAAGGAAAAAAGAAGAAGGAAGAAATAGAGAAAAAAAAACAAGTTTAATCTCTGGAAATTGTTGCAGATTGCAGGAACACAATGCAAAAAGGAGGCCTATCAACTCGAGGACAAGGGTCCCTACCAAGCTACCAGGCAACCTCACATACACTCCCTCCATGAACACTCATTTTTTTCAAGGTTTGGTCACAATCTGGTCATGGTTTAGCCTTCTACAGGAAGCTACAGGACTTTCTACAGGAAGATCTGTATTTCTACAGGAAACATCCTGTAGAGCCTTTGGGCGGGCCAAGACTGATTATGAAGAAGAATTTGAAGCTTGAAGTCCGTTGAGGAGGCATGCAACCACTCTTTTCTTCCATCCTCCACTTGTTTCACCTCCTTTCACCACCATTGTTGCCATATAGCTGATTATACTTGCACAGTCATACCAGAACTTTGTTTTCTCAGATGAAAAAATGTTGTTTCTAAGTAGGAAATAAAGCATGTAGAGGCTCGTACACTTTACCTGTCAAGGCGATCTTAGAACCTTGCACCTGTGAACATGACTCAATTATTTCGGCATGCACCCCAGGAGGAGAAACGACTACAGGATGTCCTACAGGAATCCTGTAGCAACTGATCCGGCTGGAGCACATACCATGGAGACACCAGCAGCTCATGAAGCCGGTGCATGCAGCATACACCACCAGGAAATTGGTTCTCAGGGTCTCGTAGCCAGCAACAGCCAATGAAGAGGAGCTCCAGCACCCGTACACGAAGCAGCAACAAGCAGATCCAGCATTCCTCGTCCTGAAGCTTGAAAAAACCCACGTCCACGGCCGCACAGGTAAGTTCCTAACCTTATTTCGTCAAATTACATAAGCTATACTCTAAATGCGCATGATTGTGAGAATTAACGGATTGAACAAGTCGGGTAGCCATTCAACTGGCCACCACAACCAGTCCGACAGCCTCGTAGGATCCGAATGGGCTTGGTTATGTCGAAAAGATGGGCAATTGACACGTGGGAAGCGTCCAGTCGGAGAGAAGTGGAAGTATAACAGGAATGGTGGAGGTGAATGCAGAGGAAAGAATTCGGCGGTCAGGGACATGCCGAGGAATGATGGCTATGACGTCGGCCAACAGATCGACTGGGACAACTCACCCCCGCGCCATGAATTCTACAGCAATTCAAAATCGGCCGGCTGAATAACTTATGATACATTGCAGTCATTTACTCACAACCGTTTTACAGCCGAGTACGCATCCTCAATCCTCTGCAAGTTGTTAGCCCAAGTTCTCGGCCTGTTCCAATGTCCTGTTGCTGCTTAGAAAGTCCAAAACCATTGTAACGTTCTCCAGAAGCCATGCATGATTTCTACAGGAAGCTGCGCTACAGGGAGCCTGGCATTACAGAGAAGCTTGGACTATTCAGGGTGGCAATTCTCAATGAGGTAGGCCTGAACATAACTTTCCCATGCAAATAATTCAAAAGGTGGTGAATTCGACGTATTGAGAGGGTAGGGAAAATGTGAATAAAGTCTGTCTATGAATTGAAAAGCCGTTTTCTTATCGCTGCATGAGATTTTCTTCGTAGTCTGCATGCGAGATTTTCTCCAGGGTTTTGAATTAAAATCCCTCCTGTAGAAAAAAATTGAGACACTTTCAAGGCTTACCGGTGGAAAATTGTGAATTTTATATGACTGTATGCATAACGGAGACGTAGCTCTACGCTCTGTGTAGAAAAATCCCGAAGCTCTCCTTCTGTACATGAGCAGGCAAGTTCAGAACAACAAAAACAGTTTTTTACCATGCCGGGAGGGTTCATTAGAAAAGAGCCTTCGGACTCCAAGAAATTACGGGAAACCCCTGAGGTGGTGGACTTGTTTTCCCGTGCACGCTGGAAGTCATTCTGTGACAAGCTTCAAGGTCACGATGACGAAATTACAGAATAATTCCTAAGGTCCTTGAAGCCGAAGTCAAAGACATTGGCCATTGTCAACTTCAGAGGATTGACCCTCAGACTCACCCCACAGCTCATTATCAGAGTAACTGATCTACCGATGGGGGTACCCTGGGATAAGGAGGAGAGAAAATTGGGTCAGAAAGCTAAAAAAGAGTTCTTCTTGCCAAAGGAACAATTTTCAGAGGACAAGAATGGAGTTCGAAGAACTAGCCTACAACTGTTCTGGAGTGAAGTCAACCTCCAAATTATGAAGTATATTACGTGTGAGGGGTGATTTAGCATCATGTATGGCTATCATTTCCGGTTGCTCACAGAACTCAAGCACCAAA
The DNA here is from genome assembly GCA_031772625.1 of Pinus tabuliformis. Taxonomy (NCBI): domain Eukaryota; kingdom Viridiplantae; phylum Streptophyta; class Pinopsida; order Pinales; family Pinaceae; genus Pinus; species Pinus tabuliformis. The sequence goes on from CM062804.1 coordinate 1,477,515,218, forward strand.
TGGTGACATCCGAATTTTGGCCGAGGAGCTCACTTCCTCCAGCAGCGAGGAGAAGGATCACACTCAAGCAGAAAAGAAAGCTAAAGGACAAGAAACCCCAGGCAAAACACTAAAGAAAGAACAGAAAGGAACGCAAGAAAAAGGCCAAACTGCCAAGACAGGGGGTGGTAAAATTACACCAACACCCAGGGAGAAGAGACTACAGAGTAGGGTAGAACGGACTGAGAAAGTCCAAGCCAGTGAGGGCACCCCTAAGGAAGCCTCAACCAAGCTTAAGGAAAAAGCACCCTCAGCCAAGCAGGCTAAAACGATGCCATCCGCTTCTACAGGAAACCAGAAGGATATTTCTACAGGAAGTTTAAAAACAACTTCTACAGGAAGACAGAAACCAGCCATTACAGGACTTTCTACAGGAAGTCCGAAAAAAGGACAACAGAAGGAGAAATCGACCGAAATTTTAGCTAGGGAGGAAGCAGCTGCGCTGACCGCCCTAGGTACCTCTCCCAAGCCAAAGGAAAAATGAAAGAGGGAGATTCCTCTGTATTTTAAAGCAAGAAGGAGTGTGAGAATTAAGACTGGCAGACCCCAGCCTCCATCAAAAGAGCCGATCACAATTGTGGATACCCCTACCACACCAAGGGATAGGTCCCCCTCCAAGACATCCATTACTTACGAGCGGGCGAGCCTGAAAACATCCTCATGGAGGGAAAGGATGGAGAAACTAAACCCGGAAGCCTCTCTACAGGATGCCAAGGCGGTTCTATAGGAAAATTTGGCTAGGCTAAAGGAAACCCAGAAGATGGAGGAAATAGCAGCTAAGTCACCACAGGAGGAGGAGAAGACCGAGGTCATCATGGAACTAAGCCCCCAGCCTAGCCTGGGCTCTTATTATAACTTTTTGGAGGCCGGAAAAATTATTCCTCAAAAATTCATAGTGCCATTATTTCTAGCACTAGAGGAAGAAAGAGTATGAACCCACACTTGGATGAGGATCACTAAATCCAAGGGGGTAGTAGATATAGGGCCTCTAGAGGAAAGGCTCAAAGAAACACAAAGGGAGTTGGCAAGAGTACGGCATGTGGAAAGCTCCCAACAGGCCAAGTTAAGAGAAGAGAATGAGCTGCTTAGACAGCAGCAACTACAAGGGCAGAGGAAAGAAGAGGACACAACAGCCAAGGACACCACAGTAGAACCTCAAGAAAAAGAAGGAATGCAAGCTAATCTTGAGGAACTAAACCGGCAACTACAGGAAAGGGAATTGCAGGAAGGCATAGAGATACAATCTCTAAAATAGTAGATGCAAGAAAAGGAGGCACAACTGGCTTGCATGGCCAGTTGGGCAATGGACGCTCTGCAATGTAGGTAGCCGGCCAAATCCTATGGTCTATACCTAAGGGATCAGTGGCTGCAATTGCAAATTAACACATTGGAACAGAGGGGTATCTCCCAAATCCAAAACCCCCAGCAGTTCATGGATTTATGTAACAACAGTTCATTAGAAGACAAGGCCAAGCTATCAGAGTTCTACCTTCATAATTTGGCCCTTCCAAATGTAACCTCATGGGACCCCAACACAGCAGCAGGGGATATGCAGCTGATGGCAATGACCTCATGGTTAAACCACGAAGAAAAGAGAGTGGCAGAGGTGAGAAATGTCATGAACCGAGAACTACATGAACCACTGCTGATTAGAGAAGAGCCAGGGGACCACAACATTGATATCAGCCCACCAGCACCTAGCAACCAACTCTAAAGCTTTATTAGAGTACATGGATCGGCAGGCTCAGGCCATAGCACACTTCAAGGATATGGAGCGATTATTAGGGGACAATTGTGTTCATGCTTGCACCCGTAGGTGGAACACATTGTCCCACAGCCTCAAAATCAGGGAATATCACACTCCAACTAGAATGAGGGAGGCCTTGGCATGAGTGCCTCTCTACAAGAAGTCTATGCAGAACCTCCAGGCCAGCTGGATTGGCCTCAAGCTAAGTCCACCTTTGCTTTTGGGATTGTTAGAAGGAAGCACAGAAGAAGAAGAGCATAAGCAGTGGGAAGAGGTGGAAAGGAAGGCCGAATTCCATGACAGTGAGGAGGATACTACTTCAGAAGCTTGGGATGTGAGGGTGGCGATTAAAGCAATGAAAGACGAGGAGCTAGACTAGTTGCTCAAAGGATGAGCAACCCTTTTAGCAGGGGGATGATGATGAGCCCCTAATTTGGTAACTTTTTGGGCTCATTTGGCCTAATTATCCTTGTTCAATCCTTCATTTTCATAGCTTATGCATTATTTTTCAGTATGTTTAAGTCATTTGTACGAATAAGGGTAGTCACTCTTCCTAGGTGGCTAACACGTGCTCATTTCAGGTTTTTTGACACATGTTGGAGCAAAACCGAGCAATCATGGGCTAGAAGACAGCCAAGCTTGGGGTGAGGATTCGTAGGGGGGTTGTCTATGGCATTAAATAGCCTTCCTCGGGATCTTCACCCCCAACTCCGAGCTCCAAAGGCCACCAAAACCGGATCTAGAAGGCAGCCAAGCAGATTTTGGAAGGAGCTGTCTACTCACAGTTTGGGTAGCCAAGTCCCATAGATTTAGGAGGCCAACTAGGGCCCTCGTGGTGTATAAATGTTAAGGCCTCAGCCTTCATGAGGAACTTTTGGAAACCATTGCATATTTTTCACTACAGTGCTGTTAGCTCTACTTTGTTCTCTTGTAGCCATTTTGGGCATAACTCTTGACTTATGACTATTTTTTGATAATGAGAAGCAGTCCGATTTTATATCAACTCTGAGTTTTCTATAGGAGCCACAGCTCGCAGGGTTGGGCCAAACCTGAGAGGCTAGGGCTTCCTTTTTGTATTGTTACCTTTCCTTTATGCATCGTTGTTCTCCTTTTATGCATTTGAAACTTATTTCTGTTGGGCAGATTTAGTTGTGTTGGTTAAATAGGTCACTGTTTATGAATAGAATTTCTTCAGATGTTTAAAATGGATTGGTAGGATAATAACAGGAATAAGCTCCAAAAAAAAGGGTCAACAACACTCTTTGTTTCGCCTCATCCTTATTGGCTCAGGGGCTGGAACTGAAGAAACAGTGCTGCCTCAACAAAAACACTAGTTTGCTTGACCATGCAATCCTTAGTGTACTGTTTTAATTTGCAGAGGTTAGTTATGGGTTCAGATCTCTGAAATGTTTCTTTGCATGATTGATGTACATGGTTTTCTTTCCAAATAAAGCTGTTGTTCATTCGTTTTATTGACAGTTAGATTAGATTAGCTATGACTTTGATTATTTGTAAGACGTTGTTGATTCGGTTAAATGTACATTATGCAGGGCATCTCTACCACTCTCTCATCCACCTAAGCTTCATCAGAGCCAGTTGTTCCATCTCCTAGCTAGGTTCCTCGTCTCATATCTGTCCTCTTGCCCACGTAACCCTACCTTTTTGTGCAATCATTGTTTCAGCCTTCTTTGAGCCAATTTAGCCATCTACACCTTCTCACCACTCCATCCACCAGTCCCAGGGCCACTTCAGACCCCTATCCTACCTCCATATCCATTCATGCATCTTCCCTCACTCACCCATCCTCCAAAATCCAATTTTTAAAACATCCTATAGAAATTTCTGAACATCCTGTAGAAATTCCTGAACATCCTGTAGAACCCCTGCAGACTTCCTGTAGAAGCTAACAAATGAGGTTTCTTGATAGCCAAACTTTGTGAAACTATTTGGAAGGGTGTTAGGGACTCCTTAGACCCTCTCTGAACCTTCCCGACCTCTTCCAAGAATTTCTCCTCCTTGATCCACCCCTGCACATTCAAAGAACAATGAAAGCATATGCATGATGAAACTGACGACTTAATCAAAAATAAAAAAAAAGTTGTTTTCTTCAGATAGAGGTAGTCTAGACACGTGTATTTTACCTTCATAGAAGTAATGGCATCTCTTTCAGTAGTATGCATTCTCTCCTTTGCATCAGTAGGACTAGCTGGTAAAATTAGGGTTTGCTAGGGTTTGCGTTTTCCTTCAGTTTTTCAATCTCTTTTCACAAATAGATTAGCTTCCTTCAAGTTAGCTTTCATTCATCAATTAAAAAGCTTCTTCTAAGATCTCATAGAAGTTGGCTTAAGCTCCTAGCGGACTTGTGCCAACTGACCAAGTGACAGCTGCGACAAGAGCTAGTACTTGTGCATACAGCACCGCCGCTTCCAAGTTTGTTATGAACTACTGGGTTGATAAAATTAAAGAAGGGAGTTCCATGAGTTGCAGCATTATTGTTGCAATACTGGAGCCCACCAAGAGCCTTCCCTATCTCCAGCACAGATATAACCAGGATTTCGAAAGTTCGACTGGCCACAACCCTTTTCAGGTGGGCTTTGGATTCCAGCCACTATGTCCCATTAATGTGGCTATACCATTTGAAACTAATCAAGTAGATTCTGCTCATATCCAGTCAGAACCCGATAAGGCAAACAACTTCATTGAGCACATCCAACATATCCACTAGTAGTTCCATGACATTCTCGAGAAATTAAATTCCAAGTACAAGCAGCGACATGATCAACATCGAGTTCCACATAAGTTTTGGGTGGGCGAAAATGTCTGGTTGCATTTGTAGAAGGAACGCCTTACCGGAGCCTATCGTAAACTCAAACCACTCCAATATGGTCCTTACACCATTACCAAGGTTTTTGGTGACAATGCATTTGAGCTCAACACTCCCCCATTCCTTGGCCTACACCCGATGTTCAATGTGGACCGCCTTCTACCATACTTCCCACCATTGCTGGACACATCAAACATTGCAGAAAAACTCACACCTACAGAGTTAAATCTAGATTGCATGGAACAAGAAAACACTGATCAGATCATGGATACGCAGATCAATAACACTCTCCAGCAGAAGATCCAACTGTATCGAGTTGTCAAAGCAGGCCAACTCCTTCACCAGGGCAAGTGGCTCACCAGGGACCAAGTTCAGCAGAAGTTTCTTCATCTCATGGAGGAACTCAATGCAATGAGGACCATTTCTTCCTAAGAAGGGAGGAATGATCCAAGTGGATATTGGTGGTTGTGTGCCAATTCCACTTGGATCCCCACCATTATTTCTTTAGGTTTTTCAGTTTCCTTAATTGTAGCATAGTTTACTATCTTTAGTAGTTTTTTGGGTCCTAAACTTCCGAAGCCGTTTTGAGGCCTTAAACGACATTTTTTTGGCAATCTACTGCCAATGATTTTCTATCTAAATTCATCTTTTCCATCGTAGTCCTCAGAGAGATCTTTCCAATGGGTTATCATGCACATCAAACAGAGATAATATGACCAAATCGCGACCTCGAGGAGTTCGCTGTCCAACTCACCCCAACGAGGCCCATAAACTCTTGGTGTTACATCTCCTTGGGTTAGGGTTTTGGTTTTTTAGAGTTTTCTCTTATTGTTCAATAATAAAAAGGCCCTTGAGCCTCATTGTAACACAATTCAAAGGCATGTATCTACCACATCCCTTCTCAGAGATAAGCTACCATCACCCGAGCTAGTCTTATTTCCATTATGTTTGTAAGCATATTTCAGTATTTGATATTAATGAAATGAAGTGTTATTTCTACTGCATCTTTGTATTTATGGTTATATTTGTAATTTTTTGCATTCCTGTTTAAATTTGTATCACTACTTGTTGTTTTCATTTTGTTTTCCTTGCTTACTATTTTTGTTTTCATTCCTTTGAGTTGCTTAATAGCTTACTATTTTTGTTCCGAAAATAAGTGTTGCCATCTATTGCGTTCTATATTTTGAATGAGTATGTGGCTAAGATAAGAAGAGACTTGTGACACTGTAGCACTTGGGTATTCTTGTGTCCATCTTCTCTATGCTTGGTTATAACCTTCGGCTGATGAAGTCTTGACGGAAAATACAAGTCGTATGTAAGGCAAGTTTTGGTCCAACCATGAAATTGTGTCCACATTGGGAAGCCCCATGCCTACATTCATCCTTCTACTATGTGTGTTCAAGCTCATCTGACTAGTAGAAATGGAGAAGGGGAAAATCTAAACGAGCAAACCTATGTCAGAGGTCTTACATGCTTCTTTGAAGGAACAACCTCTTATGCTCTCAATAAGTCGGGATACCTCTTCCACCCCAAAAATAAATAAGTGCCTATGCACAGCCCTCTTAAAAAATACAAAGGAAAAAGAATAGAAAGGTTTCCTACACATAGAGGTGAAGCATGCAACTCCACCGAGGTACTGACCAGGCCCGTTGGTAGTGGAGCAATGCATGTGTTCCTCTATGACTCCGTCAGAGTACTGTCCAGGCGTGTTGGCAACGGAGTAACACCAGAGATGAAAACTTATACTCTGAAAATCTTCAACTTGCGAGCTAAACTACCCTTCCCGATTTTTAAACACTGTGATCAAACTGAAATTTTTTATTGTGTTTGACTGAGTTGGCAAAAGGTGAACCATGTATGTCCATGGGGTAAGTGGGGAAGCCGAAGTAACCTGCACAATGATTGAATACTCCCAAAAGACCAAGGCCCTGTGCTGACAATGAACCAAAATAGAGAGGCTGGAGTTATACTAGTGTGTCACCAAGTGTTGTAGTGGCTGCAACACCCTCCACAATTTTTGCATGCATCTAATTTCAAAGCCTCCTTTGATATTTTTGCTTGATGACTACACGCACTCAGGTTCACTCCATGAGCTCATGTGATTTTTTGCACCCACCTTGCTTGATCATTCCACTGACAACTTTTGCATGCTGATATCAATGTCATGCTTGCGACCATGTTCTAGTCATACACAAGGTCTTCGCTTCACGTGTACAAGTGCTTTTTATGTAAACATTTGTTGCGCTTACACACGGAGTCACATACACTGTCACACAAGCATACTCACAGTCGCCCAAAGATCAATCACAGGCATCACGCTTGTTGCTCACACCATTGGCTAGTCATGTTGAGCATGTGTTTCTGGATGGTTTGAGTCATCTCGTCATCAAGTCATGTAAGTGTGTGTTTGCAAGATCACTCATGCACCTTTTCACTCGTTCAAACACTTAGTCATTTTGTTGAATTTTTTACGATCGGATTCCCCTCTGACAGTTAGAACTTCACCCTGCCATCGAGTAGATCGACTTTCACCCAGAACAACACAGAAGCACCAAGAAAGCCATTTCAAGTTGTGCTTCCCACAAGCAAATCAATCAACCTTCTTGCTAATCAACCAGAGAATTTGACCCAGCAGTCACCCTGGGACTGATTCCCCTCAAAAATTGCGCAGAGGTTGCAAACCTTTCTCGCTGCGCTGACTCAGAAAATTACACAGATGGGTCAAACAGACACCTAGTGCCTGCCCCTGTCTCCCTCAAAAAATTATGCAGTTTTTCCAGCCAACCATCCAGTCAGTCGATCGGCTGCTCACTTGGAAAACTGCGCAGTTTTCATGAGCAAGCCCTTAGCTACCCAACAGTCCGCTCAGCTCAAAAACTGTGCAGAGGTGATAAACAGGCTAGCCTCACAGCATCAACATAGTTTTCCCCACTAGCAGTGTTAGAGCCTAGATTTACCTCAAGCTGAGAAAGGTAGGATCTAGGACCAACATCAAACCACGCTTAACCTGGTAGCTAGCCCTACTAGGTCGAGAGAGGGCTCTCTTCGAGTCAATCTCAGCAAAATATGATCACTTAAGGCTTGAGATGACTAATATAACTACTGAAATTAGGCTAGGTATATGTGAAAAAGGGCTTGATTGAATTTGATGATGTTTTGTTGGTTCAAATGGAAAGGCAATTTTGGGCCTTGGGAATGAGGTTCAGTCTTGCAGAGATGTCAATGGGGCAAGGTAGGCAACTGATTTTGGCACTTCAAATTGAATGAGATGGAGGGATTAGACAAGTGAGGAGTTGAAGAGGGAAAGAGGAGCCATGGATCCTCTCCAAACAGCTGAAAACATCAAGAAACTAAAGCAAACATCAAGTAGAGCACTGCAATTTCAATGGATTCTACTTACACTCTTGTTTGATTTAGTTAGGAAGAAACAAGATAGATAATGTCATACATAACACATAAGTAAATTAAAATTACAAAGAAAAGCACTGTACCAAAACAAAATGCCACAGGGATCCCAAAGAGTGCTGCAAACCCTGGTCTCAATTCCTTAGCCAAAATGCTTATATGAGTGTACAATGAAGCTCCTTGCTTTCTCAGGAGTCCAACCATGCTAATGACTGAAAAACTAAGATATAGGAAAATAAAAACTCATCCTAGCCTTTAGGGTTCAAGCTCATGAGTTTAGGATCTATTCCAACTAATTCTAAACTGAGAACTACAAATTAGGCAGTGGAACAGCTTGCCTCTAGAAACTAGGGAACTGATTAATTCAGTTGCAAGCTAACTTTTTATGGATGAATCTACCTCCATGAGTGAAAATTTGACATAATTACATAAATATCCATCCATTTACATTAAATTACATCATAAGTTTGACATTAAGAAGGAGAAAAATCAAACTATCAAAATCTAGGCAAAAAATAGAGTATACTTGGTCAAACTGAGCAAAATTTCCCCTATGCGCCGCGCTGATTTCTCTATGCATAAGGCCTGTTTGCAGCCACTTTTGGAGGCCTTAATAGTGTCCAAATTTTCTCCAAGTGTGTTTTTTGGAAAGGTATACCTGCCTACTTTCCAACCCAAGTGGAATTTTTTAATTTTTCCTCCATTTGCCCCTCCACAATTGAGTTCTCCCAACACTGCTTCCTTTGTGTCAAAATAGGGGCAGTAAGGTCATTTTTTGAGTGTTTTTGACCTTTTTGAGGGCTCAAAACCTGTCCAAATTTCTTGTCCATTAGTAGGAAAGCATATTTTTACATTACAAATCCAAAAATGCTGAGTTTTTTCATTTGGAGGCTCCCATCAAAAGTGAGCGCCAAGTGGCGCGGCACATAGAGCAGAAATTCCTGTTTTTTGAGCAAAAAATTCCAAAAATGCAAAAAGTGCCCCAAATTTTTTGGAATTTGGGCTGAGTCTTCTCCATCAAGCATTTTGTTGGGCTAAGGAAGCCTCAACCAATATCTGAAGTCTATCATGCTCCTTTCGCCTCTTTGATGCCCTTTTCAATTTTGTCTTTAGGCTCCTGATTCTCGCCTTGCAGACTTTGTTTCTTGCCATGTAATGATAAGCCATATGCCTCAAAAATGTCTTCTCCCTGTTGGCCTTCTCTAGCATCCTTTTCCACGTGCAAGTTTTTCCTCTCAAGCCAAGATTTGCGCTCAGCTTGAATTTCCCTTTCAAGTGTTGTCAACTTGGTTTTCCTTCTCTTAGCAGCTTGTCGGTTGCTTGCATGTTTTTGAGCTCCATGGATGAGTGGGACTGATAAGGGGAGGATTTGATGCTAGCTGTAGGTTTTTTGGGAATGAAAGGGTTTAGGGAATAGTATTTAGGCTTTGAGATAGCAATTAGGGTTTGGGGATATTTGACTATGGTTTGGGAATAATGGGATTAGGTATTAGGGTTTTTAGTTTTATGGATATGGGGGATAGTTAAATGGGTTAACGAAAATAGAAAATAAGTGAGGGAATAAAAGGTGAGGGAGTGATGGCAACAAAAACAAATTTACAAACCCTAAGAAATCATGTTTTGAACAAAAGTTGCAAGGAGGTAGGGTTTTGAAATTTTTTCACTAGATCATTATAAACATCTTAAGACACACTTTCATTGGCATTTGGAGAGTTGTTGAATTTCTTTGGACCAGAGGAAACCAAGAAAATTGAGAATATGGATGAATTTGTGGTGAAAATGGCTTGCAGCTCTATGTGCTGCGCCACAAACCCAATGCACCACGCCCCAAACCCAATGCGCCTCGCCACCAAACCCAATGCATAGTGATTTTTGAAAGAGACTTTTGGAAGCCTTCCCGGTGTCCAAATTGGGTGCAGGATAGCTCGTTGGAAATATTATTGAGTCTACTTTCCAACCCGACTATAATTTTTCAATTTGGAGTTCATTTTCCCTATAAAAAATCAAATCTCCCAAGACTGGTCAAAATGTGCAAAATGAGGCTGCATAAAGGCAGAGTGTTGTTGCAGTCAACTTTTGAAAGTCTTCCTAAACTCCAAATTGAGTTCATGATAGCTCATTGGAAAGCTATTTGTGTCTAGTTATCATTTGGCCAACCAAGCTAGGAGAAATCTTGATTTTCCCAAGGTCATTTCAAAGGTGCATCAATTCTCCTGAGGCAACTGTATTTTTGACATTTATTTAAAACCATGACACCTGTGTAAAAATTTAATGAGGTTTTTCTTCCTTGGCCTATTGGGACAAACAAATCTCTCAATTTTTCTAAATGCATCTTTCCTTTCTCAATAACATCATTTGATTAAAACCTACCCCAATGTGTGGAATAGGGGATTTGTCGAAATGAAGTGAAATGAAGGGGATAAAGGGCTTCTAAATTCTTTGAGAAAATTTTGGGAAGTAGGGAGGGATGTTAGAAAGTAGGGGAAAGTATAATTTCAAAGATTGAGTGAGGGGAAGGGGTCCAAAAGGGCAAAACACAGGCCTAGTCTAGAAATTGTCAAGTTGTAGCAAGAAACTAGGGTTTGTGTGAAAATGAGGAATTTGGGGGATCTCAGTGATGGGAAGTGTTTAATAAGGTACATTAAGGATAGGGGAAGGTGTATGAACATCAGGATACAAGTTTTGTTGATGATTCGACCATCCAAGAGAAATCACCTTCAAAACCCTAGGAGAGGGAAATGAACCTTACCTAGGCCCAACTAAAGCATGAACAAGGTGTAAAATGACCCATTGGAACCTGACATGATGATGACAACCCTCTGAATGATGGTACACTCATCTGAATGGTGACATGGACCAACATTTGGACAACTTTGGAAGGAGTAAAAGCAAACCATAGACCTAATACCTAGTGACCAAATTTTACTTGAAGACTCACTGAAATGACAAAATTTGACCTTGACACCTTAAAATCACTTTGTCAGAGCATGTTTTATCACTGGAGGAATGCTGCAAATACTAACACTAACAAGAAACTCCTATTAGGTGACTACCATTTCCCTCCAGGAATTGCATAGTTTTTGCTGCCAAGCTCCAACAGCTGATTGTCGGTTCCCTCCAGGAATTGTGAAGTTTTTACTGCCAAGATCCCATCAACCACCAACCAGTTCCCTCTAGGAATTGTGCATATTTTTTCTGCCAAGCCTTCTCATAGCCCAAAATTATCCTCTAAAAAACTATGTAGTTTTTCCCTCTAGCTAAGCCAGACCCCGCAAACAGTCATTGTCGATCTGAATTGCCCATCTCCATCACCCAGTTACTGTTGTGAAATTTTCACCAGCAGTACTGAGAGCCTCCATCCCAGCTCACAACTTGCAACCTTGTCTCCTCCCTCGGTCACCTGCATCCAAAACGATCATGAATTATGGTAGACTAGGAGTTTTATGGATTTGATGTCATCTTGTCATGAGTGACTACAGATACAGGTACACGAACAAACATGGCGTGGCGACGGATGGGATGAACAAAGAGAGTACATGCAAAAGGACATGTTTTCCAATGTACGAACAAAATGTGCATGCAAAGAGATGTGCTCACGCACGAGCAAACATGCAAGATGTGTTCATGGGCAGACGGATAGACGAACATGCACTTTTCGCGAACGGGCGAACCTGTCAAGCATGCCAACATGCAAGAAAGGAGAAAAGTGGAAAGGCAACATCAATCAAACCCAATGACCATAAAATACTCCACGTAATTTTCCATGTGGAGGTGAATCTGTGGCACACCATGAGGACATCCATCACCCAACAACACTACAGCTTGACATGCACACAAGAAGCAACACAAGTGTACCAGCACTTTCATGTTGAGTCTTGTCATGAGTCATGTCATCCACATCTCTAGTGTGGGCCATACTGTGAATCAATGTAATGTAACGTGGAAGTCCAAGAGACCCACTTGTCATATGAAGGGTCATGTAAAGTCGAAAGGTCATGGAAGTCAAACAATCATGAGAGTAGTCAAACAGCCACAAGGGTCACTTTCACCCTTGGCTATAAATACCCCATCATTTGTACATGTAAAGGACTTTTCACCTTGGCTCCTCCCACATAGCCTTGAGAGTTTGTAATATTTTCTTTGAGGAGTAAGTAGTGGCTCCAATGTGCTGCCCACGGGGTTAGTGATGTATGATGTAACAATGTGTCTTGGAACTTTCGCTTAATTCAAAAGCTTCCTAACAGGCCAACACTTTTTCACACATGTATTGTAATTGTTGCAAGAATAATCTTGAACACTTGTAATGCATGTTTATTAATGTGTGTTTAACACTTGACCTTATTCACTTGTTGTAATACATATATATTAATGAAAATGTGTTGTATGAGTTGTTAACGTTGTCCTGCTCGTGTTGGTTACCTCCTCGGACATCAGAAAGGCCTCTCACATAAAATTTCTATAACAACCATCGCACTCACATGGACTCCTCCATTGTGTGTTGTACATGTTATCTTTCGTTGTGTGTTGTGACTGCTGCATCTCTGTCGACTGCTCTTCTGGAAGCTGTGCACATCCTGTTGTGTTGTGTGTTCCTAACAGAGTTGGGGCTTCCTACCATCTGACTTGGGACTCACTCCCACCCTCTCCCTCTACAATGAAAGAACCATTAACACAAGAAACACTAGAAATCACTAAGCACACGAACCTCACTATTCAAAGACAAAGATGACCACTCTCCTGTGCTGACAAGAAAGAGCTGAGGTAAATGATGAGCTTCATAAATGGGTAATTATATGGGCTCATTTTACCTCCTAACCTAGTCAAATCAACCATTCTCTTAGCTTATTGTATGATTTTCTGATTATATTTATGCTTATAGAGTGAGTTGAGTTAGTTATGATGCCATGTGGTCTAACATGTATTTAATGCAGATTATTGATGGATTTCAAGGTCAAAGTCAAGGAGTTCATGACCAAATGGCAGCAATAACTCAAAGTAGAAAGAGGAGAGGACTTATAGGAGGGAATCCCCCTCATTGATTACTCCTCACTTCGAATGCCCCTTCATTCAGCTCAAAGTACAAGCAACCAAATCATGCACTAGAAGGCAGCCGAGCAAGTGGAGGATGACTAATAGTTATCTCGAGTTTTTGAAGCCAAGACTCCTTGGTTTTAAGGAAGCTATTGGTAGCTTCACATGTATAAGTAGAGAGGCCTAGGGCCTCACTAGGGTCAGATTTTGAGCTTATTATTTTGTGACAGTTTCATGTAAACTTGCTATTTTTTTATAATGAAGATGGAATCCTTTTTGAGCTAGCACTGAGTTACCTCAGAGGACTGATGCTCTCGGGTTAGGGCCCAATCTAAGCAGCCAATCTTCTCTTTAATTTTATTTGTATGCTCACTTCAGTTCGTAGATTAATTTGATGTTAGATGTATTTCTTTCATGGTTAAGAATAGGTTGCTTTTGATGATTTAGTAGTTTGCTTCCATTTGTGACTTCTGAAGTAGGTTGACTAGTGATCAGAAAAGATTAAAAATGTTAGAAATAGTGCCTTGGCCCCTCTTCCTCCCTCTGGGCCCATGACTCAAGGAAAAGACCCTCTTGCTGCCCCAAAAACAAAGATTTTCCTCATTCATAGGACTTCTAGTGTTTGCAGCTTTTTAGTAGGTTAATAGTCTAGTTTTGCTTTGCTTCAGATCTTCCTTATCATGTTCACTTCCTGATTTGCAATATTTCATTCATGCTTTCCTTGCTTGCATCATTTCTTATCATTTCCTTTCATAGGTCATAGTTTAGATCACTTTAATGCAAAACTCTATTTTTCCTAGATGCACTCATTTCATTGTTTGCTTGATCTTCTTGGTTAATTGTTAGTTCATTTGTAGTAGATCCCTTCCAGTAGTAGGCCAGCTTATCAACAACCATATCCTCCATCTGATCCATGCCCTATAGGTCTCCTAAACCTCACCTCAATTCTGCCTTAGTTTCCTACATTTTTCATAGAACTTCTTCCTCTCTCCTTGAGCAAACTCAATCATCCCTCTCTCTCTTGATGGTTCATGGTAGACCTTAGGAGCCCTAACACCTCACCCCAACCTTCTTCCACCTTTTCCACCCGCTCTCACACCCTTAAAATAGTGGAAATTTCTCTCAGCCTCCTCCTGTAGGCCTCCTGTAGTTTCCATGTTTTCCTCTTGTAGTTTCCCTATGTCCTCCTGTAGTTTTTCCCGTAGGCTTTCTTTTGAAGGCCAAGTGTGGGAAAATCCTCCAAAAGGCCACCTAAGACCTCCTAGGACCCATCCAAACAATATTCCATCTTCCAAAGCTCCAAAACCACCATTTAACGTCACCTGTTCACTGCCACACTCACACACAATAAATTAGATGCATGTCAAATTCACATAAAAAAACATAAAAATCCAAAAATATGTTTTTTGCTTATTTACTTCTAGAAATAGCATGGTTAGATTTTGTTTTCTTTCTTGAGTAGGTAATGGCCTTTCTTTCATGGTTTTGATAGTGTTTTTTGGCAAAAGTAGACTTAGCTTGCTAATTAGGGTTTACTAGTCTTTGCTTTACATTCCAGTCTTTCTCCTTTCTATAATTAGAATAGCTTCGATAGAGTAATCCTTCTTTTATTTCATCACACATAAAGCTTCTTATGGAATCTATAGAAGTTGGCTTGGGCTCCTAGTGATCTTGCGCCAACTAACAAAGTGACAACCTGTAGTGAGAACTAGTACTTGTGCATACAACACTGACGCTTCCAAGTTTGTTACGAATTACCGGGTTGATAAAAGTAATGTTGGCAGCCCAAGAGTTGCAACATTCTTGCTGCAATACTGGCGCTCACCACTTTTTGGTGCCATTTCCGGGGAAGCATCAGAGTATTCTGTGATTATTGCTTTCTTCTATTTCTTCTTGCAACATTCTGCTAATAGTTTATTTCAGCAAAAGTAGACTAGTCATTTCCTTTCTTTCAGTGTTGCATCTCCTTTCTTTCATTTCCAATTCTGCAAATTTCATTTCGGAAAAAGTAGATTAGCCATTCCCTTTCTTTCAGTTCTGCATTTCCTTGCTTTCCTTTTCAATTCTGCAATTTCCATTCAGCAAGTTCATTTCAGCTAGTTGTAATTTGTTTTGTTCAATCGCAATTTCAGTTTTTGGAGGCACTATCAGTGTGGGGAAAAAGAAAAAAACCAACCAAAAAGATTTCCTTTCATGCCTTGTAGGAATAGATATAACTCAGGAAAATTTTTGCCCAACACCCCCACTTCTTAACACAGCCAACCTTCTCTCTTCTTCGGTGGCTGCGATCAGGAAGAACCCTTAGGTGAACAGCCAGACATATTTAAAGAACCTATAGGGGAAGAAGAAGAAGAAAACATTCCTCTAGAGCCATTGGTTGAAAACAAAAATTCTAGGGGAAATTGAGAAAAAATAGAGGGTACCTTTCCCATTCGAGAGACCAATGGGGGCACCAAAATGAAAAATATAAGTCCTTCAGCCCTACCTCATTTCCATGGTCTAACTACAGAAGATCCTGACACCTTCTTGTTTGAGTTTGTTGTCATCTGTTGAACTTATGACTATGCAGAAGATGAGCAAAAGTTGAAACTGTTCCCTTCTACTCTTAAGGATGCATGATTACGCTGGTTCATGGGATTACCTAGCAATAGCATCACAACTTGGGCTCAAATGCAGCAAGCCTTTAACAACAAGTATCGAGACTATTGTAGGTCAAAAGATACTAAAGAATAAATCTTCTGAATGACCATGGGAAGTTATGAGTCCCTGGAAGACTAGGAAGAGAGGTTCCAACTCAATTAAAAAAGGGTCGAGTGTACACTTGACCCTGAGCCTTTGAAGTTTGTCCCGCTCAGGGGAATCCGGGAAGACGTTCTAGACACCCTCCATATTCTGGCCGGGGTAGACATCTACCAACTATCCTATGAGGACATAAAGATTGTTTTTAGAAACCATTCTAGAGCAACCAGAAAGAAAGGTAGGGGGTTCAACCCATAGCCAGTACCTCTTCTTCCAATTCATCCATTAAAGGTGAAATTGGAAACATGCTGGAAGATTTCAAGAGTGAGATGCTATAGACTCTTGCCATGCAAATGGATACCTTACATATCAAAAGAAAGCAAGAGGAAGCAGAGAGGGCTTTAGCCATTTTTTGTCCTAGATGCACCAGGAGGCATCCTAGGAATGAATGCCCATTGAACTCTATAGAGGTCTGTTCAGTCTATGAAGAAAATCATTCTACAGATAAGTGCCCTTCCTTGCCTGGTCTTAAAGCGGTATACCAAGGGGCCGAAGGAGTCACTGAAAAGATCTATTACATAAACCAAAGGAGGCCGCATGGAGCTAGACCATACCAGCAAGGGATGTAAGGGACATCTCAAGCATACTACAACCCTAATCAAGTCACCTCCATACCTACTTGGGCCCCCCTTCTCATCCTTCCTGGTCCACACCTCCTCCTTGGTCCTTCAGATCTCAATATCATGCCCAACCAACCACCCATTCATTTCAATCCTATGTTTAGCCGCAACCTCAGTGGAATGCACCTCATCAAGGGTGGAGGCCCCAATACAACTCTCTTCCTGCTCTTCTGCCTCCACCACTTTCCCAACCAAAACCATTACCTTGTGCTCCACCAAGGAAACCCCAAATGCCTGCCCAACCAAATTCGAACCTGAACAATAGATAGGCTCAACAAGTGTATAGTGGGGAACCATCATGCCCAGCTTATGCTTATGAGACTATCCATGACAATCCAACCTACCCCAGAAGAGACTGAACTCCTGGGAGAATTGAAACATTTATGTGTGAAGGTACCACTTCTCCAAGCCATAAATTATGTACCTATCTACAACAGGTTGATCAAAGAGAAGTGCTTTAGGCATCCAGGAAGGTGCAAGAGAGATGCCCCAACCATCAATTTCATAGGACAACTGTCTGACCTGATGTTGGGACAGATAATCTGTCTAAAATATTTGGATCCTAGAAGCCCAGTAGTCGATGTCCACATCAATGGCACAATGTTCCCACATACCTTGATTGATCTGGGAGATGCCATTAATGTGATGATGAAGGACACAATGCTCAAACTTAACCTCCAGTGCTCCTTGAGGAAGACCACAATGGTGCTCCAGCTAGTAGACCACTCCACCGTGACCGTTGAGGGGATTGTGGAAGATGTGATGTTCTTCGTTGATTCTTGGGAGTACCATGTTGATTTCTTAGTTCTCCAGCCAAAGGAAAAGCTCACTAGGTATCCTCCCATTCTGGGAAGACCCTAGTTGGCTATAGACGATGCCTACATCAACTGCCGAGCTGGGAACATGACCATCAAGAACGGGCATATGTCCAGACATTTGACTCTATATCCTCCTACCCAAACCTTGCTAGAACATGATATATCTCTCTGGTTGGAGGAGGAGGATGAGGATGAAATTTATTCCGTGCCACTTTGTGCATTGGAAATCGCCATGGGAGGAAAATTGCAAGATGAGGATGATATGATTGAAAATTTGATTTGGAATCCACCTCCCATTGTATCACCATTAGAAGACATAGTAGGAGAAACCCAAAACAACCCCTCAACTGATCTCTGTGTGGCCAACTTTACTTCTCTCCATGTCAAAAATATAGAATTTGGCCCAGAAAGAACATTGAAAATCAATCCATCCTTATCTCCTTCCTAGGAGAAGGAGCTATGTAACCTACTGAGGAAACATCTAGATGCCTTCGCTTGGAGTTATAAGGAGATGAAGGAAGTTCACCCCTCAGTATGTACTCATCATATATACATCAAGGAAGATTACAAGCCAGTCAGGAAGCCTCAAAGGAGGATGAACCCAGCACTTAAAGATATTGTTAAGGAAGAATTGCAGAAATTGCTAGATGCAGGATTCATCTATCCCATTTCTGACAGTGAATGGGTATCTCCTTTGGTGCTAGTGCCAAAGAAAAATGGTAAGTGGAGAATCTATGTTGACTATTAGGAACTGAAAAAAGCCACTAAAAAGGACCACTTTCCTTTACCTTTCATAGATCAAGTGTTAGATGGTCTGGCAGGGAAAAAGTTTTTCTCTTTCCTAGATGGTTTTAGCAGGTACAATCAGATTAAAATCAGCCCAGAAGACCAAGATAAGACCACTTTCACTTGTCCTTGGGGTAACTTTGCATACCAGGTCCTTCCTTTTGGTTTGTGCAATGCTCCAGCTACTTTCCAAAGAGCGGTATTGAGTATATTTTCTGAACTGGTTCATGATGCAGTAGAAATATACATGGATGATTTTACTTGTTATGGCTCTAACTTTCAGGAAGCTTTATCTAACCTAGGAAAAGTTCTAGATAAGTGTATTGAGATGAACCTATCCCTTAGTCCAGAGAAATGCGAATTTTTTATGACTAAATGGACTGTGCTAGGTCATGCAATATCTCAACAAGGGCTGCAGGTGGACCCCAAAAAAATTGCCATCATCCAAAGGATCCCACCTCCTCAAAAGCTGAGAGATGTCAAAAGTTTCCTAGGCTTATCCAGATATTACAGAAGATTCATTAAAGACTTTAGCAAGATAGCCTCTCCTTTGTTTAGCCTCCTAGGCAAAGATATTGAGTTCATATGGTCAGGAAACTGTCAAGAAGCCCTAGATACCTTGAAGAGCAAGCTCGTGACTGCCCAAATTCTCAGAGGCCCAAACTGCCCTACCATTTCACATTCACACAAATGCTTCAAACAAAGCAATATGAGCAGCCTTAGGACAAGTTGATGAAAAGTTACCTTATGCCATAGACTTTATAAGAAAAAACTTGTCAAAGGCAGAGTTAAACTATACAGTGATTAAGAAGGAACTCCTAGCTATCATGCATTCCTTAAACAAATTCAGACATTATATCAAAGGCTATCAAAACTTTGTGCACATTGATCTTGATGAAATTAGATATTTAATGAACAAACCAGATGTAAATGCTTGCATTATTAGATGGTTTCTTTTACTGCAACAGTTTGATTTGACAATTATTAATAAGCCTGGTAATGAGAATGTTGTTGCTGATTTTTTGTTTAGAGTGAATTTTCCTGCAGGTGAAGAAGGAATGGTGGATGACCAAATTCTAGATGAACACCACTTTGCTATATCAGTAATCTCTCCATGGTTTGTTGATATATCAAACTACTTGGTTTCAGTATAGTTCCCACCACACCTGTCCTCCAAAGAGAAGAGCAGGATAGTAAGGAAAAGCACCCCTTTCACCTAGATTGGAGGTGATCTCTTCAAACTTGGCCCAGACCAGATCTTGAGAAGATGTGTCAGGGAGGAAGAAGTCTTTGAAATCCTCCTGACCTGCCATGATGGGCCCTATGGAGGTCATTTTGCAACAAAAAGAACCACCTTCAAGATATTGCAAGCAGGCTACTAGTGGCCCACTCTTCATCGAGATGTGTGGAGATACACGGTCCAGTATGGTCGGTGTTAAAGGATGGGGAAATCCACTCCAAAGGATGACATGCCCATGCAAACTCAAGTGACCTTTGAGCCATTTGAGAAGTGGGGCATGGACTTTGTGGGGCCTATCAACCTCCTTCAAAGTAGAAGCAGTACATCATTGTGTGCACTAACTACCTGACAAAGTGGGCAGAGACAAAATCAATCAAAGCAACGATATAAGAAAAAGTAGCTGAGTTTTTGAGAGAAAACATATTCTACAAATTCGGGTATCCA
The DNA here is from genome assembly GCA_031772625.1 of Pinus tabuliformis. Classification (NCBI taxonomy): domain Eukaryota; kingdom Viridiplantae; phylum Streptophyta; class Pinopsida; order Pinales; family Pinaceae; genus Pinus; species Pinus tabuliformis. The sequence continues at coordinate 1,477,534,971 of CM062804.1, forward strand.
AGAGAGTTGGTCACAGACCAAGGCAGTCAGTTCACTTCCAACCTGATTGAAGACCTGATCACACATCATAAGATCAAGCACAGGACTTCTACCCCTTACCATCCACAAGCCAACTGGCAAGTGGAGGTCACTAACAGAGCTTTGGAAGGGATCCTAACCAAGTTAGTGAGCAGCAACTGAAAAGACTAGGTGGATAGATTAGTTGAGGCCACTTGGGCCTACAACACAACATGGAAAACCACCACCGGGTTCACACCCTATGAACTAGTCTATGGGAAGAAGGCTTTGATGTCAATAGAGTTTGAATTCAATACCCTAAGGATGGTAGCTTAGCTGGACCCAGACCTTAGCCATCCACAGAAGGAGTGATTACTTCAGCTTAATGGATTGGATGAATACAGATTGCAGGCCCTCCTCCACACAGAGGTAGTTCATCTTCAGAGAAAGATATGGCATGACAAGAATATCAAGGAGAAGCAATTCCAAGAGGGAGATTGGGCACTACTCTATGATTCAAGATATAAAGATTTCAAAGGCAAGCCGAGGACAAGATGGTTGGGACCCTACACTGTGGAGAAATGCAATGACAATGGTTCAGTTCCGATCAGAACCATTGATGATGAAGCCATCCCCATGCTTGTCAATGAACATCGGTTGAAAGTCTACAAGAAACCCATCTCCAAGTGAGAGTTCATTGAAGATTTGAATAAAACAGTGATGGTAGTGGAGCATGTTTTAGCTTCCACTTCACCCACTCACTGAAGAAAAAAGAAAAAAATAAAAGAATAAGGACTCAAGTGAAAACCTCCATGAGGTGCTTGAGTCCCATCATTGGGTTGAAAACCTCTTCTGAGGCGGCCCAATGATGTCAAAAAAAATGGAAGAAAAAATAATAAGATCCCTGGGTGAAAACCTTCCTTGGAGGCACCCAAGGCAGGCAATTAGGGTGAAACCTCTCTAAGGCGCCCTAGTTGTTTCAAAAAAAAAGAAGAGAAAAAATGATTTTTTTTTTATTCCATTGCAGGTTTGCAGGAGGACTATAGGGAGCAGAAGAAGGTGCCAAGGGAACCCAGACATTCATGCCAGCACCCATCTCACCTTCTCCGCACCTTCCTCCATCATATTTGGCATCTCTTTCACCCCACTGTACTTTTTTTCCAAAACTGTGTTTTCTACAAGAGGTTCCTGTAGGAATTACAGAGAACCAAAAATGTCTACAAAAGGAAATTTGAGGGACTAGGAGAGCTTCATGAGGAACTTATCATCTCTCTTACCACATTCAAGCCTCCTTGTTATTATTTCCAAGCTTGCATCACACCCACAAGCATCATTTCTTTTCCTATCCAAGAAAAAGCACAGAAAAAACAGTTTTCCAATATTGAAAAAAAACAAAAAAAAAGGAAAAAAGGCACCAATAATCATACCTGAAGCTTACCTATTTCCCCTCCATCATGCATGACACCTCTGGCATTATTCTCGAGCTCCAAGCATAAGGAAAAGCTAAAGTTTCAAGGGGAGAAGCAGCTACAGGAGATCCTATAGGAATATCTGTAGCAACTGATCCCATAGAAGTCTAGCACCAACAGCGGAAGAGTGCACATCTGAAGGTTTGAAAGGCACATGCATCCCAGCTCCAACAAAATAAGACCCTGCAAAAATACACAACCACACATTAGGTAGCAGAGACAACATGCATGGAGAAGAATGAAGGCATGCAGCAGAGAGAGCCACAACACCTCATAGCAAATACACTCAGATCACAAATAAGTAACTAAATCGCTCCTCTATTTGAATTTGTGTAATTAGGAGTCATACAAAGGCAACAAGATGGTTTAGATTGAACGAGGGAAAGGTGGCCACTTAACCTGGCCACCTTCATCTAATTGACTCCACTCATCCGAGATGTCACCCACACGTGCGCATAGTCAACTCAAGAAAAGATGCCAAGGACAGGTAATGGAGGAAGTGTAAAGTATGATGCAATAATGAGGGATGATTACAAGGACGGGTCATGATGACAAAGCAGGTGGGGACCAACTATCCGAGTATGGCCAACGTACACCTTGCCAGCTCAGCACTCATAACTGAAAATATCCATAAAGGGTAATAAGCACTCCTCCCTAAGCATTCTCACCACCTTTTCTTCATTCTCTCCTCGTAATTTAGTTACAACAACCTTCTTGTGCCCCCACAGCCTCTTAAACACCATCCTCCATTGATTTCCTCTCAACATTTTCTACAGGAAATCTACAGGAGGGACAACGGGCTTCTACAGGAGGGGCAGTGAGCCATTTTGAAGGGAGAAAACACGGTTTTTGGCACGAAATTCAGTCTGAAGAGGTAGGATTCATGCATTCTCCCTGTTGAATCTCAATATATGAAAGAAGTGGTCTCGATTTGAGGGTGAAATCAGTATTTAGGAGGGCAGAAAATACATCAAAAAAAAAACTCTTTGTCTCCACCTCCATATTTGTTTTTTTACAGGTTGTATGACAGGAGGGTTTATGAGGAGGTAGCCCACTAACTCCACTAGGCTCCATGCACATCACCAATTAGTGTACATATTCACAAGGGAAAATTGGATGAACTTCTTTGAGAAATTCTTAGGGTTTGATGAGGAGATTTACCAGGAGTTTTCTCTCTCTGGTCCCTCACACAAGAACACATGCCACTGTCACCATTAGAGGCCTCTCCATCGAAATAACCCTAGAATTCATCAGTAGGGTCACTACCCTTCCTCTTAGGTTGCCTTGGAGTAAAAATAAAAAACCTATTGGCCAGGCTGCCAAGAAGAAATTCTTCCAAAATAATGAAACCCCTGTGGAAGATAAAAATGGAATTAGAAGGGATAGTATACCATATCCCTGGGATGAGGTCAGCTACCAAATAATCAAATACATTTCTTGTGAGGGGAGGCACAACATTGTCTATGGTTATAATTTCAGAATCCTCCATGACCTGAGGTATGGCATGAATACCCCAGCACCTCAAAAGCTCAATATTCCTTATTTTCTCCTTCAGTCCCTCATTGAATCTAGCACCAAGGTACAAGCAGGAAATTCAGGGCAGTTAGCTCACCATGGCTTAATCAAACTCCTAGTAGAGGAAGCCCTCCATACCTTTACACTCCCTATAGCATGGGAAGTTTTCCGAAACATGACAACTGAAGATGGCATTAAAGCATTAACCTACGATGTCAATCCTATTGGCAGCGAGGAGGAATAACAACAAGGAGGAGAAGATGAGGCCAGTGGTGGCAGAACAAAGCAAGCAAGGAAGGAGGAAGGAAAAGAAACAAAGGAGGGAAAAGTTGAAGAGACAGAAAAAGAGACAAAAGAAGGAGAAAAGGAGGCAGAGAAGGTAGAGCAAAGGGAAGAGTCCCCTGAGACCTTGGAAAGAGAGGCAGAAACTACCCTCACGGCCCTCAATACACAAGTCAAGCCAGGGAAAAAGAGAAAAAGACAGACCTCCATGTATTTCAAGGCAAGGAAGAGAAAAAAGATTAAAACAGTCAAACCTCAACCCTCTTCAAAGGTTCCAATTACTGTTGAAGATTCACCATCTGCCAAGATGAAAGAGTCTCCCTCCAAGACACCTATCACATATGAAAGGGGGACTCCAAGATCTTCTAAATGGAAGGGAAATGCAGTACTACAAGACCCAAAACTAGAGCTACAAGAGGCTGAGACAGTTCTACAGGAGACACTGTCTAAACTACAGGAAACCAAAATGCTTGAGGAAAGGATGGAAGGATAGCCAAAGGTGAAGGAGGAAGCAAAGGAGCTACAAGAGCCTGACCCCCAGCCTAGTCTTGCCTCCTATTACAATCTACTTGAGGGAGGCAGAATAATCCCACAAAAAATTGCAATTCCATTGTTTTTCAAATTGGAGAAAGAAACAGTCAGAACACATAGGTGGATGAAAATAGCTAAGTCCAAAGGGGTTGAGGATGTTGGCCATATGGAAAACAAAATTAGGGAAATGGGTAGAGAATTGAGTGCTCTTGGAGACAGAGAAGCCATCACAAGAAGCCACCTGAAAAATGAGAATGAAATCCTAAGGAGGCTGCTGCAATAGAAAGAGACTCAGCTGGCATACATGGCCAGCTTATCCATGGAGGCATTACAATGCAAGACACCAACCAAATCTTATGGCCTCTATCTAAAGGACCAGTGGCTTCAATTCCAAATAAATACTTTGGCACAAAGAGGCATAATGCCTTTCCAAGACTACAGGCAGTTCATGGACCTGTGTGACCAGAGCATCTCGGAGGATAAAGTAAAGATGGCAGAGTTCTACCTACATAACATGGCCCTCACAGACATGAATGTGTGGGACCCCAATGCCAAGCTAGGGGACCTGCAATTAATGGCCATGGCCTCATGGATGAACCATGAAGAATTGAGGGTAGCAGAAATAAAAAGATTGATGATAAAAGAGCAGAATGAGCCATTAATGATAAGAGCTGATCCATCAGATCCTATGGCACTCATCAGCACACACAACCTTCTTTCCAATGACCCTCAGATTGCCCCTAAATATCTAACCAATCAGGGACAAACCATTGCACACTTTGAAGACATGAAAAGGCTACTTGGGGATGATTGTGTGCATGTATGCATGAGGGGATGGAACACCTTACCTCACAGTTTTCAGATAAAGGAATACCATTCTCCAATGAGGCTGAAGGAGGCATTGAAAAGAGTGCCAATGTACAAGCGCTCCATGCAAAGGCCGAAGGTCAATTGGATTGGCCTCAAACTGAGTCCTCCACTCCTATTAGGCATGCTAGAAGGTAGAAAGAAGAAGAAGAGGAGGAGCAATGGAAGGACATAGAAAGAAAGGCAGGGTTCTATGGAGAACATGAGCAGATCACATCAGAAGCCTGGGATGCTAGGGAGGCCACCATGGCCATCAAAGATGAGGAGCTTGACTAGGTTGGTCAGAGGATGAGAAACACTTTCAGTAGGGGGGTGATGATGAGCCTCATAAATGGGTAATTATATGGGCTCATTTTACCTCATAACCTAGTCAAATCAACCATTCTCTTAGCTTATTGTATGATTTTATGGTTATATTTATGCTTATAGAGTGAGTTGAGTTAGTTATGATGCCATGTGGTCTAACATGTATTTAATGCAGATTATTGATGGATTTCGTCAAAGTCAATGAGTTCATGACCAAATGGCAGCAACAACTTGAAGTAGATAGATGAGAGGACTTATAGGAGGGAATCCCCCTCATTTATTACTCCTCACTTCGAATGCCCCTTCATTCAGCTTGGAGTACAAGCAGCCGAATCATGCACTAGAAGGCAGCCGAGCAAATGGAGGATGACTAATAGTTATCTTGAGTTTTGGGAGCCAAACCTCCCTGAATTTAAGGAATTTGTTGGTAGCTTCACATGTATAAGTAGAGAGGCCTAAGGACTCACTAGGGTCAGATTTTTTCTTATGTAAACTCTGCTCAAATTTCTAGCTTATTATTTTGTGACAGTTTCATGTAAACTTGCTATTTTTTTATAATGAAGATGGAATCTTTTTGAGCTAATACTGAGTTACCTCAGAGGGCTGAAGCTCTTTGGTTAGGGCCCAATCCAAGCAGCCAAACTTCTCTTTACTTGTATTTTTATGCTTACTTCAATTCGTAGATTAATGTGTTGTTAGATGTATGTCTTTCATGGTTAAGAATAGGTTGCTTTTGATGATTTAGTAGTTTTCTTCCATTTGTGCCTTCTGAAGTACATTGAGAAGTGATCAAAAAATATTAAAAAGGTTAGAAATAGTGCCTTGGCTTCTCTTCCTCCCTCTGGGGCCATGATTTGAGGCAAAGACCCTCTTGCTGCCCCAAAAACACAAATTTTCCTCATTCATAGGACTTGTAGTGTTTGCAGCTCTTTAGTAGGTTAATAGTCCAATTTTGCTTTGCTTCAAATCTTCCTTATCATGTTCACTTCCTGATTTTCAATAGTTCTTTCATGATTTCCTTGCTTGCAACATTTCTTAGCATTTCCTTTCATAGGTCATAGTTTAGATCACTTTAATGCAAAACTTTGTTTTTCCTAGATGCACTCATTTCATTGTTTGCTTGATCTTCTTGGTTAACTGTAAGTTCCTTTACAGCGGATATCTTCCAGCATTAGGCTAGCTTATCAGCGATCACATCCTCCATCTGATCCATGCCCTATAGGTCTCCCAAACCTCACCTCAATTCTACCTTAGTTTCCTACATTTTTCATAGAACTTCTTCCTCTCTCCTTGAGCAAACCCAATCATCTCTCTCTCTCTCTTGATGGTTCATGGTAGACCTTAGGTGCCCTAACACCTCACCCCAACCTTATTCCACCTTTTCCACCCACTTTCACACCCTCAAAATAGAGGAAATCTCTCTCCGCCTCCTCCTGTAGGCCTCTTGTAGTTTCCATGTTTTCCTCCTGTAGTTTCCCTGTGTCCTCCTATAGTTTTTCCTGTAGGATTTCTTTTGAAGTCCGAGTGTGGGAAAAGCCTCCAAAAGGCCACCTAAGTCCTCCTAGGACCAATCCACACCATCTTCCATCTTCCCAAGCTCCACAACCACCCTTTAATGCCACCTGTTCACTGCCACACTCACACACAATAAATTAGATGCATGTCAAATTCACATAAAAACACATAAAAATCCAAAAATATGTTTTTTGCTTATTTACTTCCAGAAATAGCATGGTTAGATGTTGTTTTCTTTCTTGAGTAGGTAATGGCATTTATTTCATGGTTTTCATAGTGTTTTTTGGCAAAAGTAGAATTAACTTGTTAGTTAGGGTTTACTAGTCTTTGCTTTACATTCCAGTCTTTCTCCTTTCTGCAATTAGAATAGCTTCTGTAGAGTAATCCTTCTTTTCTTTCATCACACATAAAGATTCTTTTGGAATCTATAGAATTTGGCTTGAGCTCCTAGTGATCTCGCGTTGGCTGACCAAGTGACAACCTGCAGTGAGAACTAATACTTGTGCATACAGCACCGACGCTTCCAAGTTTGTTACGAGCTATTCGGTTGATAAAAGTAAAATTGGTAGCCCAGGAGTTGCAGCATTCTTGCTGCAATACTGGCACTCACCTGAAAATATTTAAGATAATGACAACCGGGCCATCATATCGGATGGGAATCCAACACCAAACAGTGTGCGGTTTAGTTGGGACTTCATAACGGGGTGAATTCTTGAATGTTGGCGGGTCCAGCACCGTCAACAAAATGCAACCAAACTTTTTTGCCCACCTGAAGCTTATGTGGCACTTGATTTTGATCATGTTTTTGTTTGTACTTGGCATTGGCTTTATCCAGGATGTCATGAACCTACTAGAGGATGTGCTAAGTGCGTTGAATAAACTTGGTGGCTTTATCAGCTTCATACTGAACATGAGAAAATTCTTCCTGTGTAGTTGTAAGAGGTCGTGCAACATCAATGGGACCCAATGTTTGAAATCATAGGCACACTTTAAATGGGTTTTGGCTAGTCAAGCTATGGAGAGCTCTGTTATAAATATGTTACACATAGGGAAGACTCATCCCATGTTTTTGGATGCTTAGAGATGTACATACGTAGTATATGCACAATCACCCTATTGACAACCTTTGTTTGGTCATTAGTCTCGGGGTGGAATGCAGTTGACTTGGTGAGATTGTTGTCCAAAAATGACCAGAGGCTCAGCTAGAATGTGCTTAGGAACCTACTACCTTGATCTAATATAATGGTCAATGATATCCCAAAATTTACCCACACTCATTCAAAGAATAGTTTGGAAGTATCTTCTACTATGATACTCTTCTTAAAGGAAACTAATATGACCATATTAGAAAATATGTCGACGAACACAAATACACAATCATTGACATGATTGGTAGAAGGAAGGCTAGACACATAGTCCATCAAGATGGATTCCCGGGGCTGGGTAGGAGTAGGCAAAGGAGTATACAAGTCTTGCTTCTTAATGGTTGGCTTAATGATGATATAGGCAGTGCAGGATCTGATGTATTTTCCAACATTCTATTGGATATTTGGCCAATACAAATACTTCTATAGTATTGCAACTATCTTCTCTACACCAAAGTGTCCCTCGACTTGACTATAGTGTGCCTCCCAAATAATCTTGGCATGCTCGCTTGAAGGAACAAAAAGGTGCCCCAAGTGACATAATAACACATCTTGGAGGTGGAAGTCTAGAACTTGCTTGCCATCCATCTAGTATGTGGTGAATAATTCTAGATCATTTTTGTAAAGTTGTAGCCATACAGAAGTCTCGTGCCCACAAGAGTCGAGGATAGTGGTCAGTGCCACAACTGATGTTCAACTAAGGAAATCGACAAAATTATTGATGCTACCCTTCTTGTACTTAATTTTCAAATAAAATTGTTGCAGATATGTGGACCATTTCTGATGGCAGTCATTTTGAAACTTCCCTTGTGTTTGTAAGAATTGAAGAGGTTGGTAATCTGTGTGGATGGTCGTGTCCTTCCCTAAAATGTAATGTTTCCACTACCATCAAGCCTACATGATAGAATATACATCTTTATCACAGGTGGGGTATTTCCAAATTGTAATGGAGAGTGTCGCACTATGATAGGCCACAAGAAGCCCTTGCTCTATGAGAACTACACCAATAACATAGTCAGACGTATTTGTCTCAATTTCAAATGGCTGTTGCAGGTTTAGAAATGTGAGTATTGGTGCAAAGAAAAGGTGATGCTTCAGCTCAATGAATTCCTTCGGTTGGGAATCAAACCAAAAAAACTTGTATTTCACTCCGCACTTGGTAAATTGACTCAAAGACCAAGTGATATGAGAGAATCCCAACACGAACCTTAGATAGAAATTGGCAAGGCCCAAAAAGCTGTGAAGCTCTGTTAAAGTGGTCGGGGTTGGCCAATCCTGAATAACTTTGATCTAAGCCAAATTCACATGCATGCCTTGCTCATCAATGACGTAACCCATATATTTGTCCTGGTTCATGTCAAAGGTGCATTTCTCGAAGTTGGCACATAGTTTGTGTTACTATAGGATTTGAATGATTTGTCGAATATATTACAACTGCTCTTTCCAACTCTTGTTGAAGATGAGGATTTCATCTATATATACAACCACAAATGATTTGGTGAAGGGCTACAAGATGTCATCCATTATCCTCATAAAATTTACTAGGGCGTTTTTCAACTCGAAGGGCATGACCAACCACTCAAAAAGCCCTCCTTAGATTTTAAGGTGGTCTTCCATAAATCTTGGGTTCTATTGGAACCTGGAGATAACCAGTCTTCATATAAATATTGTTGAAGTACTTGGACCCCTTGAGTTGGTCAATAAGGTCATCAATCTGTGGGATTGGATATCTGTTTCTGACAGTGATTCTATTTAATGCTGGATAATCAATGCAAAGTCTCCGGGTCCCATCCTACTTTTGTACGAGTACAATTGGGCTCCCAAAAGGTCACCAAGTTGGTCGAATGTTCCCCTTTTGTAGCAACTCTTGGATTTTCTGCTTGATTTCTTTATTTTCTAGAATAAATCGGTATTATATCGACCAACTGGGTAGAGGTTCTCCAAGAGTCAAATCGATTGAATGCTTGAACTAACAATGCAAAGGTACCCCTGTGTGTGAGGAGAAGATGTCTATGTACTCTTCCATGACCTTATCCACTAGCTTCTGATGCGTGGAGGAACCCTTTCTGGGGGCCATGGATGTGGCCATGATCTTCCCCTTATTTTTAGAGAGAATTAGGAAGAAAAAAAATCCTAGTCTAGGAGATGATCTTACTACATTTCTTAACAGAGACCAAAGAAATGGTGGTCGGCACGGGTACCTATGGTATCCTGTATATTTTTCTACCCAAAGTAATAATAAAAATGTGAGGTATTAACTCATACACAACATGACACTTCCACCACTATGGTTGGCCTAATAAAACTTCACAAAATTCAAGAGGAGAAACATCACACAATAACTCGTCCATGAAGAGCTTGATGTTGTAGGGAAGGCAACACTACTGGCTAACATGAAGATATCTTCCCTGGTGGAGACACTCGATGGTGTATGGATGTGAGTGTGGTTTGATCAGTAGGCCCAAATGCTTAAGGACCTCTATCTAGATGAGGTTCTTTTGGCTCCCACTATTGATAATGAATTGTAGCGGAGAACCCTTCACCCACATATGTGAGTGGAAGAGGCACTCCCTCTCCTGTGGGTCTTTAGGCTCAATATTTTGGAGCTTGGTAGTGGCAACAATGGCACTAGGTTTTGCATCAATAATATTCTTTCCCTTGTTGTTACTCTTGTCAGGTTCCAACTCAGAGTTGGAACGTGCATCTTAATTTGAAGCTTTTAGCTTGGCCACTAGTGACTGGTTGGGAAGACACTCATTTGTGTTGTGTGTGGGGTTCTTTAGAACTCAAACCACTTTGCGGTGTCCTTATTCATCTTCATGGTGCTATTCTTTGCTCGCAACTCTGATGGGTTGTCTTGGGTCACTCCACCTTGGCTCTGTCCTTTGTTCTTTGGTTTGGAGGTGCCTTTTCCCTGCTTCATTTTCACAAATCCAAAGTCTTGCTTCTTTTGTTTAAATTTCTCCTCGATCCTCAAAACATATTGGTTCACTGTGACAAGCGAGGAGATGTCCAGGAACTCCATTTCTACATGGATGTATTTTTACAGACTATTGAGAAATATATAGGGAAATAGTTAGGATGATTTCTCTATTCTTGATAACTACTTGTGATGTATTTTTACTTTTTATTTCTTATTGACTTCTTCTGTTATTATTATGTTTTTTATTATCATAAAAAATCTACCAAAATAATAAGAACAATAGTACACAAGAACACAGTCTATAGGCTACAACCCAGGTCCAAAACCTCTCCACTTGAGAGGAAAACCCGTAAATATCTTCTCTTCTTATATATTCTTCAATTTACAAATTCCAATATCTCTAGACCAAGACCAATTCCAACCTTCTTGCTAATGTGATTCCTTTTTGTAAGTGAAACATACTTAAATCTCTTCTAGCCACACAACTTTCGACCCCCAACTTTAGATTTTCGGCCTCTAATGCAGGTTTGAAGTTTTCGCCCCTACAACTGCTATTGCATCCACATGTGTGAGTGAAAATTATCCTTCAAAGGCCTCCCAACAAATTCACTTGACTTGCTTGCTTGTCTAGGGCTAGGGAGTGACCTAGTAAGCTCCTCTTCCAGAAAATTTGATCTTCTTCTAGCAACTTGAAAATTTTGACCTTGAAGCAGCGAACCCTAGATATTCTTCTTTGCACATGTGAGAGAGAATTAGCCCAAAAAATTATTCCCTTGTCATTCTCCTTCTTCGCTATCCTTCTTTCTCTTCTCCTTCACTTAGATGATGAGAAGTGAATGTGTGTCCAAGGGAGGCCAATTTCCTTCCTTTATATAAGCCTCTAAGGTGGATGAAGCTCCTCAAAATAGGTTGACTTCTTATTTGGCAGGTTGACTTGCTCTTGGAGGGTATTCTGGCACTTTTAAATTCAAAAATAATTCTTTTTACACGTCAAAATGTACTTGATGGAAAATTCAACATATGATAATGAATATTTTGACTTCTTGACCTAGGACAAACCCTATAAGTGCTCAATGGGTGCTTGACCTCTAAAATGAAAAACCTTGAGCATTAAACCCATGCTTCAAAATAACAATAATAACTTTCCTTTCATTTTACAATATACAAAAATAATAAGTACATTTCATATTTATGAAGATCGAACCTTGTTACAAATTTTTCAACACTCCCTCTTAACTAGGGAGATTTTCATAAATGGTACATGGGCATTCTAAATCTAAAGAGATATCATAAGAAGAGCCAAATTGGTAACCCATTTGTTTATCATCATATGAACCAACATTGTCACATAATAAGGCCTTGACTAACAACTCTATCTCTCAATAAGATCAGAGAACAATTCTGGTGAGACCAATGATTTATATACACCTTTATCATTGTCTCTCAAGGTACATACTCCACAGGGGTGTTCATAGGGTATGACCTTCCAAGACTATTCTTATCTTAGATTGCCAAACCTCAAAGGATATCAGTCCTCTATGACTACTCTTATCTTGGATGTGCTACCTCATCCTCAAAGAGTATCAGATGCCAAATGCTTGCCCAATCCTCCATTATTTCTTCCCAAGTGAAGACAAGAATGGCGTGTTTGTCTCTCCCTCTAATATAGGGAGGATATCTCAACTAATCCAAGCTTGTCTCTCAAATACATAGGCTTCTTACTAGAAAGATATTTTTTCAAGATGTTAGCTACCTATTCATTAGTGGAGATATACCGTAGTTTCAACAGACCATCCTGCACCATCTTTCGAATGTGGTGATACTTCGTGTTTATATGCTTTGTCTTTCCATGAAACTCTAGGTCTTCATAAAACCTTATACAACTGGTGTTATCACAATGTGTCACTGTAGGGTGCATTGGTTCAAAAAATTCAGACAACAACTTCCTCAACCAGACAAATTCTTTTCTTACCTCATAGGTTTCAATATATTCAGCCTCAACACTAGTCAAAGCAACCGCTTCTTACTTTTTTCTCATCCATGACATCATGGAGGATCCCAAATTGAAACATCCTCCAGTAGTGCTTCTTCCATCTTGCTCATTGCCTCCCCAGTCATAATCTGTATATCCAATCAAGTGGATATCATTCCTCTTATCATACTTTAGGCAGTAGTTGATTTCCCTTGTATATATCTCAGTATATGCTTGGATGCTATCCAATGATCACGGTTCAACTCAGCTTGGAACTTGTTGAAAGGCCTCAGATTACTGTTGCCCCAACATGGGGGATAACCACCTAGTCCGAACCTTAAGACAACACCTTTTCCATTTGAAGTGGTGGCTCCGACTGGGGATAATGGGACCAGTTTCCCAGTGTGGGTTTTAAGATGAATGGGTGGTTCATGAGCGTTCTCAATAGAATAATGATAATCTAAATGACCTATTCTATCATGTAAATATCTAACTAACTTATTCTAATATAAACCTGGGCATTTTTGTGTGGTATGCGATCTACAAAGGTATCTGCTTAACATGTGATAATAAAGATTAATCACACATAAACAAAGATGATAACGTATAATATAATTTCTTTGAAGAAATAGTTATTCAAAGAAATTTATAAAATATATCGCATATATGATGATTTATGTATGAAAATCAATCATTTCAGCTAGGCATCATATAATAGTGCAATTAACGCTTAACAGAAAGAATAAATCTCACATACGATTCATGGAAATAAAGTGTTGTCACTAATTAAAAGAAAGAATAAACAATCATACACGATAATAATTCCTTATGTGTGAAGTTATGATCATTTAACGAATGACATGGACCAACTCCTTTCTTCAAATAAAATTATCTCCCAAGAACACAATAGTGCATCAACAAAGGAAAGTAGTCTGATATCTAAAAGAAACAATCATGTTCCATAATTTCACCAAAGCATTCACAAACTTATAATAGTGCATTCTCTGCAAATGCTTTTTGATAAAATTCTAGACCCTTCTCTAAATGCATGTGAAGGGTATAAATACTATTCTAACTAGTGTGCAAAAATTTAGGAGGTTTCAAACAACCTTCCTCCTAACTAGTTAACTAACTCTAAAAATAAACAGTGGCTTGATGAGTAGAACTAAGATGATGACTTTCTGTTTGCCAGCTTGTCCTTCAAATCACAAATATCGGTCATCGATTTGAGTTGAGGAGGTGCACCAAAATGTGTCCTGAGCTATCCTATGAAAATTGCATCGGTGAGAGGTGGTAACATCCGTTGAGTCAAATGAAGTGAACAATTGAGGGTCATGATCTAGCTGTGCATTTTTACGAGGTATTTCCAATACGACTCCCAGTTAGTCTTGGTCAATTTTGTGATTGCCTCCCTTTGATTCTTTTCCTTTTGCTGCCAGTATTTATGCAAAAAACCCAAATCGGACATTTCTTTTAGGCTTCCTTCCTTTAGCAAGTTGGTGATAAACAGAGTGTGGTTCACTGCCTTGATTATCTTCATCGATACCCCGACTGCCCTTGCCACTGTTAGCTTATCTTTCTTGATTCTTGCATCCCAATATGTGAAAATAATGTCTTTGTGAGTCTCCTTGATTTCAGGCAGATTGGCTTTCCTTCTGTCTTTTGTTTCCTGCCATTCGATAAACTCCGAGATTCTGGTGTTGAGATCAGTAAACTCGGTTCTCTGATTGATCGCCTTATCTGTCACCTAGTCACTAGTGGTCAGATAAGGAGTAATGTGTGACATATTTTGGCACAAATGGTCCTGTTGTTTCATTAGGAGAGAATTTAGTTCCAGAGCCTCTTTAACAAACTCCTCAGTGGTGGGAACGTCTCTATATATTTCCATGGCTTGCTGAAATTCCTGGAGTTGCATGTTTTCAGCTGACATATCGACTTTGTGGCTTATTTTCAGGACTCCATGCTCTGTTGCAAGTGGGAGAGATGCTCAGTTGCTTGCTTTTCCACACTTGCTTTCAATGTTTCGAGCTTCTGCTCGAGCTATGCAATTCTCTCCTCCTTTTCTCTCAAAAAATTAGAGACTTCATTGGCTTTGTCCATAGTGGTCGTTGCCTATGCTCCCGTGAACTGTGACAATCTACTCAAGTTATCCGCTGGGTTGAAAGGAATGTCCCTCCAAACTATGTCCATGGGCTCGTTTCCAGGTGGGAGCTCAAGTGTTTCTACCCTTTTCCTTTTTCTCCATCTTCTTACCACTGCCTTGTGGAGAGGGCTATGGAACACATCAAGTGGAGGGATTTCGATCACCTTCAAGATGATCTCTGATGTGGGTAGAGCAAGGATAATCTCAGTCTGCTGGTATGTTGTCACCTGCTCATCCATAGGCTTGGACTGCTCGTCCAAAGACTTGGATCCTGTATTCTCCTAAATATGCAGAGGAGTTTGACACTCCTTTGTATCTTGGGTATTTGTTGTTTTGGGAGTGTCTTGTAGTTTTTGATTAAACTGATCCCACTCCTGCTCCAAACTACTATCTTTGACCTCTGAACTAATTTATTTACGTAGGGTGTTGAGAACCTATTTCTCATCTGACTTCCTGCAGGACTCTATTATATTATCTTTATCTCGGGCCTTCCCTGTATCTGGTGTTTTCTTAGTATTCAACGGAGACGTTGTGCGAGAACTAGTTCCTTCATTGTTAACAGTCACACTTGGTGTGGGCTTATCTTTGATATTTAATAAGTGCAGTGGGATTATTGCGAGCCTTTCATTTCTGAATTCCCAAAATCTTTCAAAAAATTTAGGACTCAGGTTCGATTTAGCCCATTTGAATGCTTGTTCGAAGGAGTTGGCTAATTGTAATAGGTCTTCAAAATCATTATCCTCATGGTTATATGGCTTGAGCTCTACCGTAGTAGTGATGTTATTTACTACCTTGTCTAGTTCGAATTTCCTTTTCAGAAATGTATGAAGCCTGAGGGCTTCCATGTTTGTTGATTCTTTAATGGCTTGATTAAAATTTTCTAAAGCAAAAGAACCGCACTTGACAGGAAAAGAGGGCCATATTAACTTCTTGTTTTCTTTGAGGAATTTAGTTACGCCTTTTAAGTGATTTCCCTTGCTAACAATTTATCATAAACATATAAAGGAAGGGCATGTGGGTCGGCTGTGCTACCAAAAACCCTAATGTAGGTGAACCATTCTTCAATGAAATTTGCTGATAGCCAAAAGGTTTGTTGCAGCTTCTCTGGAAAACCTGGGGGCTTTCTTATTGAAAATCATTTGATGCAAGGGAAAAATAACATAATGACATATCTTATAGAAATGATGTATATAATGGGATTCCCATATTTTCTTATAATTGAGGTTGATAGGGTAGGGGTCTTGTAAGGTCCATTTCCAACCCATGGTCGGAAATGAAGTGCAGAAACAAATGGCATCCATAATGTAGTCACAAAAATTGAAGGGGGGAAGGTTCTCTGGAGAGGAGGCTCTCTTCTGTCGATACTCAGTAATGATGGTAGCTAGGTTGTCAGATAGGATGGTGGCCCAATTCATGATGTGGGAGTTAACGCAAGCATCAATCAAAGGAATCCATTCTATGGAAAACATAGAATTATTGGGTAACCCATATAGTCTACATAACATAGCAGTTGCATAGTTATAAGGGTTTGCCAAAGAGTCTATAGCATACATACCTAACTTGTCAAATTTGAGTTTGTTGTCTAAGACTCTCTAGCCCTAAATCATCTTAAAGGGATCCGGGTTCTTCTTTGCGAAGCTGACCATGTATGTCTTATCAAATATATCCCAAGGATCAAGTATATGATACATTTTCTTCATGTTCTCTACTCTGAACGATCCTATGAGTTCGTTTCTTGAATTCCTGAATTGTCTATCTTCGATGGTGAGGTTTTCGACCACCCATATGATCATATCCATGTATGGGAGGATTTTAGTCCTTGCTCCTATCCTATGCAAGAAATAACAAGCGACATCCTTGAATTGAAGCCTCGTAGGTCTTGTTGAGTCAGTTGTTTCTCTTGTAACAGTGATCTTAGGATGCTCATCCTCAAGCCTATTGTAAATGACCTCCCAAGCTATTGCTCCTCCATCAAAGTTGCAGACTATAACAGAGAATGTGGGAGCCATGTCTGTAAACTCGGTTTCTTCAACGCTCTGCTTCTTGTGTTTTTGCATCAGCTTCCTCTATGACATGTCTTTTGTAGCTTGCCTGAAATGGACAAGATATATCAATGCAGACAATATCAGGCAATTAAGATTGAAAGCATTTCTGAAATGACCTTGGATCGTGAGAAAGGTTTTAATGAGATACTCAACGTTAACTACCCATAACTTGGAAAATGATTAACTCTCCTCGGGCCGCTAGATATTTATTATCCTGTCAATTCGTTCGTTTTTGTATTTAAAACGCAATTATTTCACATGCTTACTGCCCTCATTCACAATATCTCATTTCGGAAATCATTAATGGGTGTTGTAATGGCATAGCTTAATTATTTGTGAAGTTTGCGAGGTGTGATTTGCGAAATGACAAGGTGCTTATAATCGAGATACCGCAACGTGAGGCTTGATTGCGTATCACAGTTTTTTAAAGGTGTTTTATGATAGTCACATGGAAAAGCGTGATTTGCGATTTGCGATGAGGATCTCATCCTTGGGTTGTTTTAAAAGGTTTTTCAAGGCAATTTCTTAG
Source organism: Pinus tabuliformis (assembly GCA_031772625.1). Taxonomy (NCBI): domain Eukaryota; kingdom Viridiplantae; phylum Streptophyta; class Pinopsida; order Pinales; family Pinaceae; genus Pinus; species Pinus tabuliformis. The sequence goes on from CM062804.1 coordinate 1,477,552,210, forward strand.
AGTTCGGTTTTATTATGCTAAAAACTAAAAAAATTAAAGAAAAGGGTCCCCATTTATAACTCTAACCCAGCTATTGTTATCCATAAATGGGGGCGTTGTTACATAGTACAACAGTTGGCAATTCACTTGGGAGAACCAACTATCTCTGAGTAGTTTTCTAAAATTTCTAAAACTTTCAAAGTAATTAGAGTTATAGGAATAATAATTACATGAGTTATAAAAGCAAACAACATTTCTCTAGAATCGTTATCACTTACATAATTGTTATGGGTGAAACCACACTAGGGCTTTGGGTTGAGAACCCCAACAGAGCAGGGGGCGAACTTCAACAAGAAATTCTCAAACAATCATAGAAAGTCCTTATTCTACTAAATCGCGTAGGAGTTCCCTTACCCGATGTCCTTCATTTGGATAGATCCGGCAGGGTGCAAACCATCGGCTTCTCCCAATGTTCTTGAAACCTGAAAATTATTCAAATGGAACATACACGACAGCAAAAACATAAAGGATATACATGATGTTAACTTTAAATCATATAAATGAATGACTAATTATACATCAATATAAGATTCATAAATGAATTACAACATAACTTTGATACATAAACACATTTCGTATCGGAAACAGAACAACATTCCTTTTTATTGAAGTAAGTTATAGATAAGGTGGAGAAATACGACATGAGTCATTCTCCGGCTCCAGGCGGAACCGTCCTCCAAATATGTCCTTTCTCGGCCTTCAGCATTCTTCCTCCATCACCAACACAAGTATATCTCAAGAAATATGGGGGATATCTATAATTAAGGAAACAAGGGTTTCCTGAATCTTTGGGGAGTGCAAGAGGCATAGGGATTCTTCATAATTGATCAAGGATAATCTCACTATAGTATCAATATCTCATCCTTTCTCCCTTAAGGCCTTCCCATGGAGGTTTATTTATACCTCTCCAAATTAGTTTTTTCAGTTGGGAAATAGTTGGGCCACAGGAAATAGGAGGTGAGTAACAGGTAAAACCCGTGAACTCCACCTAAAATTAAGGAAATTTAATTTTTCTCAAGTGTTTTAATATATGTACGTGGGTTGGAGAAGGGTTAGGACTCGTAGGTGATCGCTCATGAAGTCTCCTAGACCAACGAGGTGGTCAATCAGCCACTTTGAATTATTTTTAAGAAATCTACTTAAAGACTCAAAAAAACTATAAAGCTAGGAAAACTAGGAGCAAAGAGCACTCTCTAAAAGTCCCAAAAGATACAAGCAATCAAACAACTCTCAAGTATTTTTGCTACAGTTGATTAGGACCGGACACCAAAATACAAGAAAGCCAAAATCAAGGTCCTTCCGAAAATAGACTGGGGTAATTATGCCCCAAGTCTACTAGTGAAGGTATCAGAAGCAGTTATGCTGACCTCCAGACAACAGCCTTTGCCAGTGCAAGCACCCAAGCTTCACAAGGGTACCCTCTAGAAGTACTGCTAAACGTGATGCAACGTCAGCATCAAGTGCCACGTTCCCCTTCACAGCCACCTGTGTGATTCCTAGGAAAAGAAACTATGGATACCAACTTGTATCAAAAGCCGGGCGAAACAGTCGTGAGGTAGAATCCAACAAGTTGGAGAGGGGGTATCTCTCTTCCTTGTCTTCACTCTCCCTCGTGCTTAACTCCCAGTCACAGAGCTTTCCCGGTCTTTCTAACGATATTGGGTTGTGCTCTTTATTCAACTTCTACGTTTTGTAATTTGAGCAGCCTTAGAGAGTTAAATCTCCACTCACATCATCCAAGGCCCTAATGAACGTAAAATTGTTGGTGTTTGTTTAATGACAATAATAAAAGTTCTAGTTCATTTTATTAACCTCTTGATTTTATATAGTTGTTCTTTAAGTCAGGGAAAATTATGAGAGTGAAACTGATGATGTTTCTATGACAAAAAGGAAATCAATAGAAAACTAACTATATGAATGCCTTCATTTTCTTCGATGAATAGTGATCTCTACTTGGGTTCTACAAAAACTTATATAAAGCACAATATTTTTCTTTTCTTTTCTGAAACAAACTTCACACACCCAAAAACTAAAAAGACTAAGGATGCCTTAAAATGCAAACTACATTAATGCAAGTTACAATGATGATGCAAGATCCTAAACAACCTTAATAAGCAAATGCAATACTTTGTAGAGACAATGAGCCGACTTAAAATTGAAGAGAACAAAAATTTGAACACAAATCTCTCTTCAAAACAAGCAGAACAAATTACAAAAGACGCAATTCAGCTTTCTACAAGAAGCAAATGAAACCATAAACCAAAAACTTGGAAAAGCAAAAACAAAAACAATGTTTTCTGAGATTTTTCTTTTAAGGAAACAAAAACAAATTTTTGAAGTCACAAGAGTACTACTAAAACTCAAAATATCAACAAATAAGCACAAGGAATCTTTCAATCTTGCAAGTTATAAACTCGAAAATGAATGAAACTTGAACAAGAAAGACTACAACTTGTACAAAGTGACCCAAATAGCAGCAAAAGATTTCGACAAATTGACCAAAAGGCCAAGAAAGAAATACTTTCAAACTTGTCAAAAAGACTCTCAAAAGGCAAGAAAAGGAATAAGGCCACCAAACAAGGGAAAGCAAAGCAAGAGAACTTGAAATCTAGGCTGATAAGGAAATCAAAAACAATTTCTTGTTCTGGAATACCAGAACAACCAAGAACTTTGAAACGAATCCTTGAATGCCAAGATACAAACTACAAACTTGCTTAAGAAGAAAACTTAAGCCAAATATTTTCAATGAGAAGGATATTTTGAAAAATAAGGCTTGCAGGAAAAATATATTCTCCAGACAGAAAATGACCATACAACAACAAAAATCACCAAGCTACAAACCTAACTAGGCAGAAAGATTTGAAAAAATCATCCAAAAAATTTCATACACGACTATGTAAAAACACAGAAGTGTGCACACGCATTTCTAATACAGGAAACTCACGTATACGCGAGTCTGATTTACAAAAACCTACATGTATACGCTATTGTAAACAAAGTAAAAATCATCTACAAAGATTTATAAGGAAAAACAAAAATCAAGGTCTGATCAAGAAGATCATACTTGATGCCTGTGACACTAATGGACCAAACAATATTGTAAAAGAAAGCAATCAAGAAAATGAATCCTGATTAAGAACAAACAACCCAAACAGGGAATAACAAGATCATTATCCCCAGTGGAGTCGCCAATTCTGTTACGAGTGAAACCACCTAGGGATTTGGGTTGAGAACCCCAACAGAGCAAAGGGCGAACTTCAACAAGAAATGCTCAAACAATCATCAAAAGTCCTTATTCTACTAAATCGCTTAGGAGTGCCCTTACCCGATGTCCTTCGTTTGGGTATATCCCACAGGGTGAAAACCCTCAGCTTCTCCCAATGTTCTTAAAACCTAAAAAGTATTCAAATGGAGCATACATGACAGTAGAAACATAAAGGATATACTTGATGTTAACTTTAAATCATATAAATAAATGACTAATTATACATCAATAGAATATGCATAAATGAATTACAAAATAACTTTGATGTATAAACACATTTCATATCGAAAACAGAACATCATTCCTTTTTATTGAAGCAAGCTATAGATAAGGTGGAGAAATACAACCTGGGTCCTTCTCCAGCTCCAAGTGGAACCGTCCTCCGGATCCATCCTTTCCCGGCCTTCAGCAATCTTCCTCCATCACCAACACAAGGATATCTCAAGAAAGATGGGGATATCTATAATTAAGGAAACAAGGGTTTCCTTAAGCTTTGGGGAGTGCATGAGGCATAAGGATTCTTTAGACTTGATCAAGGATAATCTCACTATAGTATCAATATCTCATCCTTTATCCCTTAAGGCCTTCCCATGGAGGTTTATTTATACCTCTCCAAATTAGTTTTTCAGTTGGGAAATAGTTGGGCCACGGGCAATAGGAGGTGAGTAACAGGGAAAATCCATAAACTCCGCCAAAAATTAAGGAAATTTAATTTTTTTAAGTGTTTGAACATATGTACACAGGTTGGATATATGCTGACCCAAGTGTACACGCTTTTATCATAGGGAAAAGGTAGTGTATAGGGAATAAAACACTGTTTTTTAGATTTTAGACCAAGTCTAGAAGGAAGGGTTACCCTAGTCCATAATCAAAGCATCAAATCTACCAAGAGTGGTAAATGGTGCTATAACAATAATCTATTTATTCAACTACTTTACTCTTGTAATGATATGAATTCAAATGTTTGCATAAGTCAATAATAAGAGTTAAAGTGATATATCAGGTGTTTTCTATAGATTAGTTTTTGATGTTTATTCATTTATCATAGATAGAGCCTTTGCTGCCAGCAGGCGTTTATTAACCTCAACAGGGTTATCTTTTAGCCAATAATGATTCATTATCCCATCTGAATAAATTTTCAAATTTCGAAATGACATTCACTTGCTTTGACTCTCTCTTGGAATTTGTCCTTTTTTCCTTTTTAATATAATATTTTCTTTGAGGTTTCTTAAAAGACATTTTCTAGGCTTGGTAACCTAATAATGACAATGTCGTTCACTGGTTGTAACTAAAATGAATAATCTGACTCTTGATGAGACCCCTTGTCTTCTGATCAATGAGATCATCAGCTATTACCATGTTTTGATATGCAATATTGGTAATGTCAGTTTAATTATTTCCCTATGACAATGGTAAACAAGCTCGCAATGAGACTTTTTATCTTCTAAGTTTTGTATATTTTATAATTACACTCTGAAAAAGGAAAATTTTATTAGATGTGATGAATCATTGGCTCATTTAGGAGTTTTGGATGATAATATAGAGTTTTAAGATATTTATTTGCAGAAAGTCCTTACTAGGTTAAAGATTCTTTTCTTGACTAATAACAAAACATTCATACTCTAAAAAGATAAGAGTTCATTCATAGAATAAATGTTTTTTAGTAAGATCAATTTTTTCCAAAGAAATCAGGTTTACCTTGGTACCCAAACGTTCTAATTATTTCTTTTAACTTTTACTTATAGAAACGAAAAATCAGAAATATTATCAAAGATTTTATTTTGAAAAGCCAAAAGTAAATATTACTTAAACTTTATTTTCCTAGGAATTTGAAAGGCAATATGATACAAAATTGGAAGATGCGGTCTTTTAAGAAAAGTATTTTTTCATGATTTTCCCATCAACGGGCAAAGAATCCTTCTTACCTGATAAGTCTTGTAAAAGAAACGTTGATTGTCCAATTTTCTCAATAATTTGGAAAGGGCCAAGCCATAGTATTTAAAATTTGGTATGTTTACCCTTTTCTTCATGTCCCTTGTCCCATTTCAAAACCAAATCCCCTACTTCAAACGTTTTTTGACTGGCAGAGGTTGTATCAAAAGAGGCTTTGACTAATTGTTGATGATGGAAGTGGGTTGTTTTGGCCTTTCTCGTTCTTCTTCAAGCTTAAGAATCTGAAACCGTCTAGATTGGAAGGAAGAAGAAGGATTTTCATCGATGAACTAGGGCAATATATGGGATTGCTATGTTTGTGGGAAGAACAACTTTTTTTCCATAAACCAAAGAAAAAGTGGAAGAACCGATAGATGCCTTCCGTGTAATTCTGTCTACCCATAGACCAAATGTCAATGCTATATGCCAATTCTTATGATTTTGGTCAATAGTCCTTTTGATAATTTTGACTCCCTAATGAATTAAAGGAAAAGTCGATAGATGCATTAAAAATGTTTATGGGCAAGAGTCAGCTACGGCCCACTCTCATGAGACATGTTGGGTTTGGTCAACATGCAACATAAAATATGGATAACAAGAGATGCTCGACAAATAGAGAAGAGCCTTACAAAGAGAACAAGAAGGAAGACAAGATAAACACTCTCTAAAAATAAGAGCACTCGAACAAGAAGAGTTGTGGGTATGCTATCAGCAGGCACATTGAAGAAGGCATGAAAGATTCAAGTGTGAGATAACACAACAACAAGAAAGAATATGTAGCAACAATGCATGAGAACCATCAGAATAACTCAGTGCGAGATCAGGTTGAAGTGTGGTGTTGAGAAGGTAGAGAAACATTGGACTCTGGACTCCTACTTAGCGGGTGGAGACACTAGGCACTCTATGAATTCTCTTGGTGTTTTCACAAGTGGAGACCTTGAAGGTGGACTCTGAATTCCTATGAAAGCTATCAGGTGGAAGCATGTTGTGCTTTGGATTACTGTTGGATTGCATGTGGAGGAACTATGTGATATGGATACCTGTAGCATGAATTAAGTGGAGAAACCATGGTCTGTGGATTCCTGTAAGTGAATTTTGGGTGGAGACACTATGTGGTCTGGACTCCTATCAGATTGCAGGTGGAGGCACTATGTACTCTGGATTCCTGCAAGTGATTGTTTGGGTGGATACACTGTGTTCTATGGACTCCTGTCGGATTGTAGGTGGAGGCATTATATGCTCTAGATTCCCATGTGTTTTGAATGAATGGTGTGAATTTTCCTTAAGCACTTCACTCCTCAGAATCTGATTTGGCTTGGGGGTGGTTAACTACAAGAAAGAACAATAGTGTAGTTGGCCTATGGTTGGGAGGAGAGTTGAAGTCCCTCTCTCAGTTTGTAGCCATTTAATTGATAATATAAGTTGTTTCTATGTACCTCTGTGTATATATGTTGTACTTGAATGATAAATGTTGTTTTTACACACCTAAGAGTGTATCAACATTGTTAATGATAGAATGAGTGTTCCCGTATGTGTTTGTAATGAGATGTGTAGCATAATTGTGCTCAAGATAGGAGGAACTTGTAGATTCTTGTAGCTGTTGATATATTCTTAGCTATTTGCATGATCTCTGATGATTTTTAAGAACTTAATTGAATTGTTATGGTGTGTGTGAAATTCCATGTTTTAACTGCTATAACTATTAGAGGATCTCTGTGTTTGAGAATTAATTAGTATTATTATTAAAGAGTTGTATCAGGCTTGTTATGATTTAACATGGATCTCTATAATGCTTGGTTGATTTCTATATTCCTTAATCATGTAGTGATTAAGGAATATGAATATATGCATATATGTAGACCGAAGGAACCTAGTATTGATCTAGCGATGGATTGGTTTAGTATAAAATATGTTGATAGTTTGGCTCACGCCTCTATTAGTACATTCTACTAATATCCAACAATTTAGTTTTTGTGCTCGATTTAAGGATATAATTCCCGTGATTGTGCATGTTTTTGAGCTAAACCAGGCCCTCAAAGGAAGTTTAGTTAAAACCTTGAAACATTCAGGAAAGACCCAAAAATTCATTTTTGTCTGGTCATTTGGGAGTCCAGACATTCGAGGAAAAAGGTGAGTTTTAAGTCTAAGAAAAATTTTATTTCATATGGCCAAACTGAGTTCAATGCAGGAGTTAAATGGACCATATAAGGCACATCTAGTGTGGGGTCCTTCGAGGTTAGTTCATTGTGGTGTTCAAGGTTAGTGTCCATCACAATTAGGGTTTCAATAGAATTTTGGGGTGGGGCCCTCACAACAAAATATGGTGTGGGACCAAACTTAAACCAGATAGTCTAGATTTCTGGAACATCTAGGGTGAGTGCAAGGAAATGGGAATGGAAGATCTAGATGTGGGTCAAGCCCTGGTGTAGTCATGGTAAGGAGCTAGTATGACTAGGCCAGAGGTATAGGAATTTTCTCAAGCGTGTGTTTATGGAAACATCAAATTCCCAAGGAGCTAGATATAATGTGAATTAGTGTGTTTTTGTGACAAGTGCCAGATTTGTGGGCTCATGAGCAAGGTGTCACGAAAAATGCCACTTCGGTTGATTCATTGTCATGTTGGCACCAAATTGACTTAGAACCACCTAAGTGGGGTGTGATTGCCACATGGGTGCCATGTAGGTGTCACTCGGGTTCCATGTGGCACCTTCTTGCCTATGTGGCAAGGTTTAAAGGTGATAGTTCAAGTGGTTATAACTTTTTATCCATAAGTTTGACCAGGGTAAAGTTTATACTGTTGGAAAAATCTTGAGGATTTGAACACAATGGTGTTAAAGTGAGCTTTGCACACTTTGGGTGAGAAGAAATTTTGGAACCCCAATTCCATGATGAGACAATGGAGGTTGGGTTAATTGAAAGTAACACCTCCCATTTGCCCTAGAATAAGATATGGAGTGGGATGGAGCATTACAAGTACCATCCTCACAACTTAATTTATATTGAGTACCATACTCATAATGAGGGGAAGTGCCCAAAGGTTTTTTGAATATCTATTTTCCAATGAAAAAAACATGTATACATAGGGAATATCTTTAAATAATCCTTAAGGAAATTTAATTTTGTATTCTGACAATCATATTCTTAGAAAGTCCAATAATAAAAACAACAAAGCTACCAAATCAAATATTTCAACCATTACCAGGTTCATATCTTCAATTTTTACAAAAACCACTTTCAGTAGCTCCTTCAAACTAGGTATAAAATGTTTTCAACGTTTAAACAAAAAATTTCAATATCAATGAAAATCAAATGAAGAGAATCAACAACGAAATAATTGATGTAGATGTCATAATTAGAATGAATGGTAAGGTTCCATCTCAAGATAAATGAGGAGGAGAATAAGGGAGAAGGAATAGAACACAAAATGAAAAGGAAGTAACTATTCCTTCTCAAAGCCATGAAACCCAAACTCCAAAATGGGCTACTAAAAATATTAATCAAGGAGAAAAACATGACACTCATCAAAGAGTCAAAATTAGAAATCCATTCAGTGAAAATAACTTTAGAAATGGTCCTTGACCAAACTATTGTACTCTCAAGTTTGAAAGTGTTGGTTCCTTTTATGGAATTGGCCAAACTTATTGAACAAATAGAGAAATTGAAAAAAATATTTGTAGAAGTTCACAAAGATTTCCTATTAGTTTAATCCATTGTAATAACATCTTTTCCCACACTTTCCTCAAGATGAATTTATTGACCTAGACATCATATCTCTTTTCTCGACGCAAAATTATTTTCCTCAATGAACTCTTTAAATAAAACAAGTTTTGAGTTTACATACACACTTATTATGGTGCCATTATGTGTATGTTTGTGACTCCCTCAAAAGTAGAATGTTCATATGTGCAAATATCTCAAAATAAAATTGTGTATGACTTCAAAATTTACTAAAAAGAAATTAAACGCATACCTAATAACACATTTTTGGGGTGAGTCTTATGGGTTTGACCAAAATCCACCTTCTCTAGCTCATACCCCAACATCCTTAACCATTTATTCAGAGTATAAATTCATACCTGGGGTGGAATAGGATCACATTCATGGGTTGGTAAAAATATATTGATCCTAGTTTACACTCCCTATGCTTTTAACCACTCTCCTAACCAATAAACCCTTCTCTCTCAATATTCTTGTTGACCTTGACTTGAGCCCTTATCTCTCTCATTGAGTGGTAGATTATTGGTGGAGACCTTCAATGGCCTAGGGTGGAGGGACCTAGAGGATAGTTTTGTATAGTTCCAACAATGAGTTACATGTGTATTCTATACTATGTGTTGATGTTAATCTTATAATAAGGAATTCATCTTTCCTTTCTCTAATTTTATGTATATATAATATAGTATATGATTGCACATTGAATTGTTAGTTTATTTCACTTTATACATTCAAGTTTGTTGGATTCACACATATACTAAGAGGGGGGGTGAATCAGAATAAGATTATTTCTTTCTTATTTAAAAATTCATGAATCATAACTAATCAAAATTACACATGAAACACAATATATAAATGAAAAATTATTTATAAGAAATATTTGTAGGTACCAACCTACCAATACAAACTTTGTAGGGACAAACCTACATGAGACACCAATCCCCCATGCTGTGAGATTTGTAGGCACCAACATATAAGAGACCCTGATCCCCTTTGCTACAAAATTTAAAGGAACCAACCTACAAGAGACACAAATCCCCTCAATTTTAATATTTGTAGGCATCGACCAACTAGAGACACTAATCCCTTGTGTTACAAGGTTTGTGAGAACCAACATATAATAAGAGATACCAATCCCATCTATTGTAATATTTGTAGGCACCAAACTATAGGAGACACCAATCCCCTAAGTTGAAAAATTTGTAGGCACAGCCCTACAAGAGATGCAGATCCCCACTATTACAAATATCTCTAGGCACCAACCTACTTCACTAAATCTACTTGTTGTTGCTTCCTTCACCAGGAATGTTAGCTACTTTTTCCTTCACCATGTCTGCTTATTTATTCTTCCTTCCCTAAATATACTTATTGCTTCTTCCTTCAGCAAGTGTGTTAGCTATTTTTTTCCTTCACCGAGTATTCTTGTTGATTTTTGTTTCATTAACTTTTCTTTCTACCTCTACCTTCACCAATCCTATTAGATGTTACTACCATCACTCGGTATTCTTACTACTCATTCCTTCACCAACTTTTCTTGCTAATTCTTCCTTCACCAGGTTTGTTAGTTCCTTTTTCCTTCACCAACTCTACTTCCTACTTCTTCCTTCACTAGGTTTGCATGATTCTTCTACCTTCACCAATTTTTCAAGCTACTTCTTCCTTCACCATGCCTGATTTCTACTTCTACCTTCACTAACTTTGCTTGTTGCTTCTACCTTCACTAGGTCTGATTTTTTCTTATGCCTTCACCAAATTTTCTTGCTACTTCCTCCAATAGGTTTTTTTGTTTCTTCTTCCTTAGTTATCTCTTATTTCTACATCTACCTTCACCAGGGCTACTTCTTGCTTATGCCTTCACCATGTCTAATTCTCCCAAAACTTGTTTTTAGATTCTTCCTAAGAACAAGGTTTTAACACAGGTCATGTATTCAATTTTGTAAATCTAGTTCTAAAAATTTTACCCAAGCAATGTCTATATGTCTCTTCAACTCTATGAAATTTTCACATTCTAAAAATGCTCGTAAAATAAGTTATAGAAAAAATGACAAACTGGCCTTTTTGAAGCAAAATTTAGGAGCATTCATGAACATTAACTTCCACATAAAATATCTCTATATTTATAGGGAATCAAAGTATGAAATTTCTACAACATGGACCTATAGATATCTTCTCTATCTCCTAAATATTTCATGGTTTGAAACATCTCAAAAAGGAAGCTATAGTGAAAATACAAATTTGATATTTTTGAAGCAAATTTTAGGAGCATTCAAGAATCATAACTTACTAAGATCATATCTCTTAAATTAGAGTGAAAAAAGGTATGAAGTTTCTACCATATGTACTTGGATATTTATTCCTTGTTTTCTTGATATTTCATAGTAAAAAAACATATTAGAAATAAAGTTATAGTGAAAATGCAAAGCTAACTCGTTTGAGGTAGATTTCAGGAGCATTAAGGAAGCCTAACTTCCTCAAAGCATATCTCCAAAAGTATAGCAGACTAGTGATTAAAAATTTTATCACATGGATAGGAAGATAATGCCTTTATGTCTTTCAAGTTTCACAATCTAAAACATCCTAGAAGAAACATTATAGTGAAAATTCCAAGCCGACCTATTTGAAGCAAATTTCAAGAGCATTCAGGAACCCTAACTTCCTCAAAGCATATCTTTGAAATTATAGCAAACCTAAGTATAAAATTTCTACCATAGGTACACAAATATCTCCCATTTTTCTCCAATTTTCACGATCTAAAACATATGAAATAAAATGTTATAGCAAAAATTATAAAATGATTTGTTCACTCCACAAATCACATTTTTTCTTCACCTTTAAGACTCTAAGAGTATTCCCTAACTTATATTCCACACTTAGATCACTTCATGCTTTGATGGTATTCAAACGCACTCATATATCCTTTATTTATAGTTTTTCTATGTTTGATCATGGGGTTAACTTGTAAAACTGGATGGATTGACCTATACCTTTTGGCTAGGCCAACCTAAATAAATATTTCATATCTTCTCATTCCTATGGAGTTAGAGGGAGCGCCATAAACCATTGGAAATGTATCAAAATAATATTTTAAACCATGTATCCTATGCTCCCATTTGAGCTAGGTATTTACAGGAAAAATTATTTGAAATATAAGGTATCCAGATTGGGCATTAAGAAAAAACTAGGTATCCAAACAATATTTCCAATAATATTCCCTTAACTTTGTTATTTTACATTTTCGCTTATTTTTTACATCAATGGTGACATAGTATTCGACAAAGTTTTCTTTAGATATACTATTGTCCAGCTTTTATTACTTGTGTGTATGTGGCGTTATCACTCTGTAATTTTATGAGGCTGCAGAAGAAAATCACAAACGTAACCACAAACCACTTTGGAAGCTGGCATCTAGCCCTACCAGCTTCAAAGAGGGCTCTCTCTATGAGATTTAACTTTGTTGTATTAGATATTAAACTAGTTATTAAGGTTCGAATTTTGATATCATCTTAAGGAATTCTTAATTTTTCTTTAACTTCAATTGAACTTATATCTATTCTCCCCACCCGTTGCCTTCATCCTGTTACTGATTAAATGCTCCTGAACAGTCATTTAGCCAACGGTCTTGCTCCATTGACAAATCTTATAATGTTAGGATATTCTGACACATAGGAATTTGTCATGCGGAAAGAGTCGTTAGTGCAGACACAACCGACCTCCCTAGAAGCAAAAGCTTTCTAGTGACAAACATAACAAATAAACCCTACTTTTCTATAAACATGCATTGCAAATACAAGTAATCAAGGGATCTTTAACATACCTTTAGTCCAATGCTTTGTAGTAGTCCAGCCTTGCCGATTCGGATGAGCTCCTCCTTCTCTTCGAAACCTACATTCACTAACAAGCCAAAAGATTAAATAGCACCTGATAAACTCATAAAACAATACATATCTATCATATAGACCAAGGAGTATATGAAACAAACCATGAATAACAATCTGTTGAGAAAAATAAGTTCATTTGTATTAAGAGGTAACAAAAGGAACCATTACAACCTGAGCCTTGGTGTTGTGCAAGTCCCTCCTAGGGTCCAGCAAGAGTTTTCCTTTACTTTGATCAGCTCACCCACTCTCAAATAAGGCTAGGAAAGGATGGGAATCTCTCCTCTCAAGCTTTACAAGGGAGTCCTAATTCCAGCAGCATCTACCCTTAGGAATGTTCAGCTTTCAACCTCTCTCCCTTTAGCCCAATGCCTGTATTTATAGTGCTCTAGAGGAAGTTATTTAGGTCCACCATCAATGGGATAAGCCCCTCTTTGGATGGGATAGCTCCCCTCTTGATGGGATAAGTTCCTCTTTGGTAGGGATACATGAACCATCTGGAGGCGCTTCATACACATCAAACAAGCTTCTAGAATGCTCTAGAAATGACCACAAGTAACTTTTTTGGAGTGAAACTTGCGCCTTTTGACCTTTACAGGAGTACGCACCCTCCTATTTACATACAGAGCGTACAAGTACGCAGGTATTGTGAACTTGGGGTGCGTACACGCAGGTAAGGCTAAGAGAAACTGCGTACCCAGAGATATATAGATTTTTAATGACTTTCTCTCTTTCTTGGAGTTTGACATGGAGAGCAGAGGTATGAGGCTTGCCAAGGAGGATAGTATGACAGTTGATGAAGCCATACTAACTGCAAATAGTCATGGTGACAAATTCTAGTGTAACAAATTTCCCCCTAAAGTGTGAAGCCTATAGTAGATTAGGGTTTCATATCATCTAGGAAGGGTGAAGTACTTTATCATTTCAAGGATTATCTTGTGGAGAGACCAGTCGGAACCTGCAAGTATTCAACACAAAATACATATATATGATCATATCATCGTTGAGGGGGGCATTCCCATACTCGGATTGAAAACTTTATCTAACTGACTATCTACTGCTCTGATACAGGAATGATTCTGCAGTACATCATAATCATAGACTTCTATAGACACAGTATGGACGCAGCCATCTGTTTATAATTAGTCTACTGTATAATGAATACAAAACTACTCGCAGCCTGGATGGTGGAAACTAGATCCAGGGTCTTCATTTCTACTTCCCGAACATGTACGATTCTATCCATGCGAATAAATGAGTTGATGTCGAACATGGTAGAAACCACTTGATTACCAATCAATGATGTAAACTGTTAACAAGCGTGAGAGAGACCACCAGTGATGTCAATGGTTCTCAAAGTACCCAGTACAATCCATGAGATGTGAATGAATGAGTTGATTTCAAACATTTCACGAAATCCTTCGATCGAAAGTCAATGATGTAAACTGTCGTCAAAGGCAAGAAACCTGCCATTGATGCATGCAGACTTCAAGGTACTGACGATTCCTAGGTCATCTTTCTAGATAATGTGCTGATGTCGATAGAAAGTGACCCGTTGCAGGCAAGCGCACAACACGAAATCATAGATCAAGTTGAAGAAATGTAGCTGTAAGGACTGACTCAGGGATGGTCAAAATGGATGACGAGTATTTTGCAGATGAATGTTTATTGCAGAGACCTCTTGAACACATAACGACATGACAAATGGCTTGGTGATATTTGACCCAAAGTTAATACCCGGCTGAAGACTTTCAATTGATCAACTGTGAGGCAAAGGATTTCCCAACCCAGGCGAATGAAAAGTGTCGTGTTCAAGAGTGGTAATAAGACTTCTTCTGAGACAAAGGATAACAAATGGGCTCATTTTTCTCTCTTTTCCCCCACCATTTCTGGCAAGTACCTCTTTATTTTTTACAAGCTTGAGGAGGATAACATATGCTTGATTATAAGCTCATCCTTCGGATGAGTCCAACTTAGTTTTGATTCAAACCCTAAGAAGGAGTGGTCCGTTCCTGTTTGTAATCGAACAGGTCCTTTACTGTGAAATTTTAACGAGTCCAGTATAGGAGAAACTCGGCATTTTTCATTTTTAGAGAGTCTGAAAAAACTTAAGAAGACTCCAGGTTGAACTTTTTCGTAAAGTTGTGTCTCCCAAGCCCGAAAAAGTATAAAATAATACTTGAGAGAACCGCTTAGTCTTGCGACCAAGGAGTACTTTCATGATTAGTGTCTCTGACCTGAAAAGTAAAAAGCGATCAAGGACACGTCGTTTTATTTCCAGTATCGAGTTTGAAACGACAAAAACCCGGCAATCTTTTCCTGTTTTTACGGTCAGAAAAGAGCTATAAGGGGACCGTCTTTTAATTCCGTTTTAACGAGTGTAAAAGAAACGCTCGACGATCTTTTCATGTTTTAGGAGTCAGAAAAGGGCTTAAAAGATGACTCTGATGTTTTGGTTCGTGAAAAATGATAATTTTCCCTGAAAGTCCTTTTGTCCTGCACAAAAGCGACACATTACTCATACCTGTTTAAGATAAGCAAAAATGCATTGAGAAATATCCTTCCATGGTGAAAAATAAACAAACTTAGCATTCATTTATCCAAAAAACCTATAAAAAGGCCTTTTACCATGTCATTTTTACCATTTTACTGTTGAGGGAGAGAAAAGGGCTTTTGGCAAGAAACTTCCCGTGGACTTTGCGGAGAATCTGACCGTCGGAATCGAGTGCCGTCTCTTTCAGGTATTTCACAACATCCTCCTCTTTGTTTTCATCCGTTTAGAATTTCATTTTAAGCCTTAGTTTGATTTTTTGAGGGCTTTGGGGTTTTAGGATCCGCCTTTCGGGGTACGCAGGTGCCCCATGGGCGACCTGCGTACCCCGACATTTTCGTTAATGGGAAAATGGTGGGAGTACGAAGCCTACTTTCAGAATAGCTGCGTACCCACGCTCTGTTTCTGAACGCGGGGTGCGTACTCCACGCAAAGCAATTTCAAAACCCCAAATCTCAAAACTAAACCACTAATTTTTTATTTAATGAATTCTAATGAATGTTTTTTGGTGTGTAGATTGCCCACCATGTTTGATTGGCGCGAAAGAGAACACGAAGATGTCGATTTGGCCGCAATAGATCATCAACCCTCCATTGATGCTTTGAAGGCATGCGGTCTCTACAAATACTGGGCCATACCTGGCATGAGGGCCCAGGTGCGATTCTTAGAATGGCTGGTTGAAAGGTGGAACATTCAGGATCAATGCTTCTACATCGGAGGGCACCAGCTCGAGATAGAGCCCTCAGACATATATTTTATGACTGGTTTGCCTAATAGGGGCGAGCAATTGACTCTGTCCGGGACTAGGCCGGGTGGCCAATCCCTTGCTAGCCTCCAGCTAGAGTGGTGCAACAATCTTAACCAGGAGAAAGGGATAGAAATCAAATACATATCCCTGCCTGAACTTATGGTAATTGCCTTTACAGTTACCAGACTCTGCGGCGCAGCCGCTTTGCATATTGCCACCGGGTCCCAAATGCGGATGGCGATAGATTGCTACCGAGGCACCATTTTCAATTGGTGTGACGTTGTGTTGGCCAATATGAAGGGCCAACTGACTAGGGCAAAGAACGGGCAATTAAAGACCTTTGGGTATGGGCCTCTAGTTGTGAGCTTTGCCCTAGAGAGGGTTCCGATGCTGATCCCACAGCATCTCACTGTTGCAGCTGGGCCTCCTCGGGAGCCAAAGTTGATGCGATGGGTTGCGGTGATGGCCCGACATCCTGATGAGGGAGCGGGAGTTGTTCGATTTCCTGTGGGTTACTTTCACTGGTTGGAGGACCAGGTCTTTGTGATCCAGGATTTTCCTTATGCCAGAGTAGATTTTCGCGGTGATCCGGACATGGTTCTTCCACAGGGAGAACAATGGGGCGACAGAGGTACTTCATTTTTCACAAGTTTTTAAATTATTTACTTTTTGTTTGTTTTTTATATCGTCTCAAAACTGACAGTGACAATTTTCAAAATGCAGATGTAGGTCCACAGCATCTGGCCAATCTCCAGCCATTCGAGAGAAGAGTACCAGTTGCACCAGCACCGGCCCCACAGGATGCGGCCGCAGAGACCTTAACCGAGTTGGAACAGGACCTAGAGCGTCTCACGGCGGACATACCAGAGACGACTATAGACGATATTCCTATACGACTTCAGCGCTATGTGGTCGCAGTCCCAGAACCTTTCAGGAGGTTCCTGTGTAGGGTAGCGCGGGCAGTGGTCTCGTATAGAGAGCACCACCAGTGATCGGCTAGTCACTTTTTGTAGACACATGTGACATTTTTGATTTTTTGTACTTATCATTTTTGCCGATCATAAGGTGTTTTTCAACCTATGATCGAAAACGATGTATATTTTTTGACATACTCCTATCTATATATATATCATTATTACCGGCTTATCTTGTTAAACATGTATGATGAAATGTTTTTAAATTTACATTTATGATTATCGCAAATGTCTGTCTAACATTCGAGAAGCAATTGCATCTGCTAATGTATTTAATGACCTTGGAATATGCTGATATTCAATGTAATCAAATTCACGTTCCAAGAGGCGCACTCTCAAAAATAACCTTAATAACACTGGATTTCTAATGGCATATACTCTATTAAGCTATAATACAACGAGTTCAGAATCTAACCTCACTATCAAACTCCGAATCCCAAATGAAATAGATTCAGATAATAACTCAATCACTGCACTGTATTCTGCAATGTTGTTTGTTGTTTGACCGAGGCTCACCCCATGCATAGAAACTAACTCGTCAGAGGGCGAATAGATAGCCCAAGCTGCGGAAGAGATATTCCGTGTACTACGAAAAGCACCATCAGCAAATCCAATGTATGTTTGGAGAGGCGTCGACATCTGCAATATCAAGAGTAAAACCAAGATAAGCCAGAATAACGACGAAAAACACACTCTCTAAGCTAAGCACACTGTCTATACTAACAAACACACCAGCTAGAAAGAAAAACTAACCTAACTAAATCTCCATACCCATCATTTAAGCATAATACCTCTTTAGGTAAAGTCCATTTCTGGGCTTACCCAAAGAGTCCCCATCAAAACCTACCAGCTCATAGGCCCCTTTTGCTAGCTTTCGCTTGACAATGTAGCGCCCATGCCACATAGGAACGAATTTGCCAGCACCTAATTTATCGTTAGCTTGATCATATAATAGCACTAGGTCTCCTTCTGAAAAATTACGAGGGGTCACATTGTGATCATACTGAGCTTTCATCCTTTTTGCGTGAGTCTCGATTGCTAATGCAGCGTCACGTCGAGTCTCATCTAATTTAGCTAAGTATAATAGACGCTTCTCCTCTTCGGAAGTTGCTGGAAGAAATTCGACAGCCATTTGAAGTGATGGGATTTCGCATTCAATGGGCAACACTGCTTCCAAACCATAAACTAGTTGGAAAGGAGTGAACCCTGTTGATGTTTTCACTGAGGTTCGGTACGCCCAAAGCGCTGAAAATAACATGTTGTGCCAATTCGACCGATGAATACCAATGATTCGTCGGATCATGATAACTAGAACTTTGTTGATGGACTCAACCAAACCGTTTTCTTGGGGATAATAAGGAGTAGAACTATCATGACGTAAACCAAGCTGGCTTGTAAGTTCTGTCATCATAATGTTTCGAAAATGGCGCCCATGGTCAGTGATTATCGCTTGTGGGACACCAAACCTAGCAATAATATGATTGAATATGAAAATCGCAGCTATCTTGCCGTCTGCCTCGAATGTAGGCATCGCCTCGGCCCACTTAGTAAAATAATCAACCGCAAGGATGATATACGCATGCCCCCCGGCCGAGTGAGGGTTACATGTAATAAAATAGATACCCCATTTAGCAAAAGGACCAACGACAATTATAGGGTGGAGAGGAGCAGGTGGTGTGCGCATCTTGCGATCAAACACTTGACAGTTGTGGAATTTTCGGACCG
Source organism: Pinus tabuliformis (assembly GCA_031772625.1). NCBI lineage: Eukaryota > Viridiplantae > Streptophyta > Pinopsida > Pinales > Pinaceae > Pinus > Pinus tabuliformis. Next base: position 1,477,571,033 of record CM062804.1, read on the forward strand.
CAATGATACAATATTTAAACATGGACGGCCAGAAGTAGCCAACACGCAACACCTTCTGAGCTGTGGCATACCCAGACATATGACCGCCACACGCTCCAGAATGACAGTCATTCATAACCCTTTCTGCCTCTTCATGAGTTAAGCAACGACGAAAAACCAAATCTGCCCCACGACGATAAAGAGTATCTCCAATAATTTTGTACTATTGGGACTAGAATCGAATTTTCCGACGTTCCGACATTGAAGCTTCAGGTCGAAAGGATTGGGTTTGGAGATAGACGATTATATCCCCATACCATGGATCTAAAGTGATGATGAGAAACAGAGATTCGTCCGCAATGGGTTCCTCTGCCACAGTTTCCGTGTCAGCACACGGGAAGTCACACATCAACTCTGCAAAAGCTAAAGATTTCTTAGACTTAGATTTTTCAAACTCCAAGTCGAACTCTTGCAAGATAACAATCCATTTAGAGTACTTTCCCCCTAGCAATTGTTTAGTCAAAATGTAAATCATAGGGTTGCAATCCGAAATGACTGTAGTTTTACGGAGAAGAATGTAATGACGAAAACGTTGGACAGCCTGAACAGCTGCCAGGGCCAATTTCTCCACATGCGAATATTTTAGCTCAGTGGGATTTAACGTTCTACTAAGATAATATATCACATGTTCCGTTTCGAATTCATCTTCCTGTACTAAGACCATTCCAATGGTGGAATGAGCGGCGGCGAGGTACAAAAAGTAATCCTGGTTGTAGTTGGGAGGATGCAGCAACGGTGCATGGGTCAACGCGTGCTTTAGCGCATCAAAATATTTCTGAGCTATCTCATCCCAAGAGAAGTGAGAATTTTGTTTCAACAACTGGGTAAAACCCTTGGTAATCTCGGCGTAGTTAGGAATGAATCGGCGTAAAAAGTTTGCTTTCCCTTGCAAGCTTTGGAGTTGGCGCAGACTCGAAGGAGGAGGCAATTTGATGATAACTTCGACCTTCGAGGGATCGACGCGAATGCCGGCTTTTGAAACTACAAATCCCAGCAATCATCCCACTTCAATGCAGAAGACACATTTGTGTGGGTTCAACCGTATATGATAACTCCTACACCTCATAAAAATTGCTCGTAAATGGACAAGGTGATCAGCTCAATGTAAAGAGTGAGCGGGCAAATCATCGAGATACGGTTGCAGAATGTGATTGATATCATGAAATGCATAAGACATTGCCCTTTGGAAAGTGGCTCCGGCATTCTTAAGCCCAAAAGGTAATTTGCAATAAGCAAATGTCCCCCATGGACAAATGAAAGCCGTTTTTGGTTGATCGGCAGGTAGAATATTGATTTGGTTGTAACCGAAAAAATCGTCCATAAAGGAAAATATTTCACTGCCGGCACAATCATCAATTATTTGATCGATATAGGGCGTTGGATAGTTGTCTTTGGGACAAGCACGATTGATATCCCTATAGTCGATACATATTCTTATTGTCCCCTGATTTTTGTTAACTGGAACAATATTCGATACCCAATCCGTTAACGGGATCGGATAAATGAAACCTGCTTTCAACAGCTTCTCAACTTCTCCTTTAATTGTAGCCGCTTTCCGAGGGTGTATCTGACGCAGACGTTGCCGAACGGGTTTAGCGTCCGGGTAAGTCTTGATCTCATGAATAACAATGGAGGGATCAATTCCTGGCATTTCCTCATAGGACCAGGCAAACACGTCGCAGAATTCTTGAAATAGGGCCTTGTATGTTTGAATTTCGTCATCTGAACACGAGGCACCTATATGAATGTGTTCAACAATTCCGGGCTTCACTGAAATGTCAATGGGAATAGTGCGAGAAACGTTTCCCAAATTCAGCTCTGAATCAGGATGTTTCATTGGACTCTGAGCGTCTTTGACATACTCAACTGTAAAGATTGATGAGAAATTGTTTTCAAAACGATCATCCTCAGGTAAAAACGAAGATCTATGATGGATATCTTCCCATGGTAAATCGTCTACACACAGGACTTCACAAAGTTGTTCGTCAGATGACACAACTTCGGGAAACGTTATTAACTCCGAGGTTGACGCGAAAAGGGATTCCTCACGGACCACATTCATTTGGTCGATTCTGGTTGAACTTGGGTCGGAAAAAGACTGCACGGCTTCATAGGCAATTTCATATGGACTCAAAGGCATTGCATCACCAAATGAGTCTATCTCAGATTCAGATGGGACAATCCAAGGATCATCGTAAATAATAGTGTCTGAAGTAATCATATGAATGAATGTGAATGAAGGGTCTGCGTTGATTGGAGGAAAAGGAAAAGTTCCCAGTAAACCGGAATCTTTAACTAATCCAACGCCAGCATCCTTATAAGGGATAGTCGTTTTACCGACATGCTGGATACTCTCTGAAGAGGCTGGGTCGGATGAAAAATAAGCCAGTTGGTCTATGGTTACGATCTTGCCATTGTGTGGAAACTTTATTACTCTGAAGACCGATGAAACGACCGTTGTCATAGCGTAAGACCAACTTCGACCCAAGAGAAGGTTGTAGTCTAGAGGGGCATCAACCACCTCCACATCTAGACTAACGGTTTTTCCTTCAACCCCTATAGGAAAATCCTGTAAAATGCCAAACGGATGGAACCCACGGCCATCAAAGGCCTTAAGAATTGTCGGGGATTGGTTCAGCGAAGGAGAACCAAGCGATCTCCAACACTGAATCGACATAATACACGTGGAAGATCCTTCATCAATTACATTCCGATGAATAGGCCTGTTTTTTACTATCACTGGAATCTGGAAAGCCATCTGATGAGGGAGACGCGGTCTACTATTTTCTAGATCAAAGATTATCAAGTTCGGGTCCTGAACATCAACAGCTCCTATAGCCGACAAAAGTAATTTTTGCTGTGCTGGGCATGATTGCAGCACCTCTAAAGCCGACATTGCTGAGGGTGAAACAGCTAAATCCTCAACAATGTTGTAATTCTGAGCCGCTCTCGCATGTGGATTGAAAGTAGACCTTCGAAGTACACCCTTGGCGAGCGGTTTTATTACTAAGTCAAGGTTAGGTTTCTCGATCTATAGTGGATCGGAACCGGGAGCTGAGGTTGACGGATTTGAATGAGAAGATCTTGCTTCTTTCGATCCATCAACAGGACTTTTAATACCATAATCGTGTGATCGAGTCGCAATCCTTACATGAGACATCATCAATATGGGTTCTTCAGTGGCATTCGAGGAAGAACCTATCATCTTACTCTCCTGCTTTGGAAATGGATCTTTCAAAACAGCAGGAGTTGAGGAACCTTTGACAATTTTCACAACCTCGGCCCGATGGGGGCAATCTCTTGTAAAATGATCCTCTTCACAAATTAGACAAGGATATCGAGGTTTGCGCTTTTCGTCATTGGTTTCCGACTTTTCTGTTTTCTCCTTTGGAGTCTTATCTGCTTTACCCTTCTTCTTACCCTTCTTCTTCCCACCATTTTTTGATTTAGCCGTAGATGACTCTACAGTGTGAATATCGGCGGAAATTTCAGGAGAAGACTCTCCTGTCGGGGAATCTGGTAAGGTTATAATGGGCGAAGAATTCTTTGAAGATTTCTTCTTACTTTTAGTATTTACCGTACCAATCATGCCATCAGCAGCATGAGATCCCGAAGGAGCAGCAGCGATTTGATTTGACTTTGGAAGATCTGGGATCTTTTTGTGTAACATACCTGACTGAGTGTAAACTAAGTCAAGGTACTGCGCTTGAGCAATTACTTGCTCTTCAGTAACTACTCCGGCCTTAGCTACGTCTTCAGTAATCTTCGGTAATAATGATTTAACAAACCATTCAGCTAAGATTTGGTCCGGGATAAAAACTTTCACTAATCGTCTTCGACGTCTCCATTCATGTATATGATCAGAAATATAAGTGGACGTCGACTGTTTTAGTGAAGTTAGTAGCTCCGTGCCATTATCATATCTGACCGGCAACTGAAAATGAGTTAGGAACGAGGTAGCTAACTGACTAAAATTGTAAAAAGAGGCCCGTGGTAACTCAATGTACCACTTGGCTGCGAGACCAATGAGCGTACGCTGGAAAAGACGTAAGCGGATCGAATCATCCGATATGGAATTTGAAGCACACCAGAGGTGGTAAGTCATCACATGATTGGACGGATCCTCTCCAGACTTACCTTCGAACTTGGGTATATCGCTGGGCAACTTATTTGGCATTGGCAGCCAGAGCGGAAGATAATTTATTGGATCGTTCGTTAGGCGCGTCAAGTCTGGTAAATCCAAAGTTGCAATAAACGGTAATTGCCGATTAGGATCTCTAAAACTCTGGGTCACAAGACCAGTCCCAGGAGGAGGATATCCAGGATAACTTGGAATAGGAATCGCATTCGGGATATTATATCCTCCTGGAAAACTAGGATTAACCGGACCGTACTGGGGTTGTTGAGGTTGTTGATAAGTGTACCCAGGATATGGTTGATACTGGTAAACCGGCTGTTGGACAGCAGGCCCGTATTGGTACGTCCCTGGTACGGTTGATAAGTGAATTGTGGTTGACTAGTGACAACCGTACTTAAACCAGGCTGTCCTACAGGCATCTAAACCATAGTTTGAATCGTAGATCCAGACAATGGTAAAGATGTCTGAGGAGTAGTTGTAGAGACAGTAGAAACCGGAGCTGTCGATACTCCAGTAGCAAGTGTGGTGGAAGGAGCAGATGTTGCGGTAGTTGCAGCAGCCGTTGTTTGAGATGGAGTCCTAGGTGCAATTGGCGGCTGAGTAACTACCGAAGGTATAGAAGTTTGAACATTAGACTGGACCGGTTGCTGGGATGGACCAGCAACTAAGGGTTGTCCAGCTTGAGATGACAACTGTACACTTGGCTGCAATACCTATTGGACTTGCGATGGATCCCACACTATGTTCATTCCGGGGTATTGACCCATGACAGGTTGAGGATATTGAGATCCATAACCGGATTGAGGATAGGATTGATAACTGAAAGGCACAGTTCCCGTACCTTGAACATATGATTGACCTTGAGGTGGTTGATAACCTTGACTCAAGTATTGACCTTGAGGTTGATAACCTTGAGGTAAATACTGATACTGGGGTTGACCTTGACCTTGAGGTTGATACCCTTAGGGTAAATACTGATACTGAGGTTGACCCTGGGGTACATATTGAGGCTGGGGTTGACCTTGAGGTATGTATTGTACTATGGGTACATACTGTCCTTGAGGTTGCCCCCCAGACGCAATTTGTGTACCTTGAGGTTGCCCCCCAGGCGTTAATTGAGGCTGCCCCCCAGGCGATAATTGGCCACCTTGAGGTTGAGAACCGGGAACTGAACCTTACATCATGTAAATGTCTCCTACACCCAACGGTTTATTACCATTGTTTCCAGCTAATAACCCATGTTCAATGGGTTGAGGAGATGCTCCCGCAAAAGTACCAGAAAGTGACTGATACCCGGAGGGAACAGAAGGACCGCCGTATAAGAAAGATTTAGGAGATTGAGTGAATACGGACGATTGACCAGACATATTTACAAGAGTATAAATACCTCCAGGTGGAAAAGGAGTACGAGGTGGAGAAAAACTTATCCCTGAGTTGTCTAAATAATTGGTTAAGGAAAGGTACCAAGTAGTACTTCTAGGAGGACTGTAAAAGATAGATTCACTCTCCCTTAGATCAATAGTAGGTTGATCTTCAAGGATAGATACGCCAAATTCTTCCTCTGGAGCAAGTTCTTCAATAGCTATCAAACCAGCAAGAAGATTTTCGGTGATGACTCTTTCTACCCTAGGTGAATCAGGTGCACTAGAAGTTGGAGTAACAGGTTCAGATATTTCAGGTTCTTCACCTATATCACTAGTAGATGAAAAACTACCAGCAAGCTCAGAAACTGCAACAACTTCAGGATTATAACCTGTTTCTAGACCTTGGTAATCTGGATGGACTACCAATGACGATTCTCCTTCTTCTGGTGAACCTACTTTACTGCCACTAGGAGTTACAAGGACCTTCAAACCTTCGTAATGACTCGGGACCTCTTCAGGAGGTTCACCCCGCAATCTACGGGACTTCCTCAACAAATCGGCCACGGTAACAATCTCAGGAGACTTGCCCCAAAGTCTACGGGACTGTCTCGGTAATTCAGCCACAGTTAAAAACTTTTAACTACTGCACACGCAAACAAAGTAAAATCTCAAAGCAAACCACCTAAAGTCTCTAAAGAACCAAACAAATTTGAATCACATGCCTAAAGAATCTAGGGCGTGAAACCATACACAAACAGTAGCCTTCCGGACCGAAAACACTAGTTGGAGATGAAACCCAACATCGCCGAATTCAGTACAGAAGTGGTGGGCGGAACAGTTACCCCGGCAACCTGCTTAATGAATAGACCGGCACAAGTTCCTCCACTTTAACTGTCTCGAGTGAAGTGAACCCCCCGGAAAATCCAAGTGAGTCTAGCCGATGTCTGCTCCAGGTATAGTGGGATCTTCCCTCCACTGTCACCTCGGTAGAATCCTAAAGATAATGGTCACTAAGGTTAGCAACAGCAACAAATGCACCTGGGGGAACAGTCTACACTCCGACAGCACGCAAGGGCAGAGTATCAAGCTCAATCCCCTTGCCAGCTCCTTGACAATAATCCAAGGTTTACTGACAAGTGACCCCTGGCTCCTCGACAGTGGTTAATCCGAGGTTTACCGTTTGTAATACGTGCGTGTCTGGCGTCGTTCCCAACGAGGGAGGATTGATCCCCTCACTGGTTCGGACACGAGCTCGTGCTTCTCCTTTAAGAGGAGCTTTCCCAGAGTACAAATGAAACAGTTGGATTTATCCTACCACAAGATGAGCTACTTGTTTGGTTTTGTTGTCTTGGAGAGTTAATTACTCTCCTACTCCAAGACACTAGCCTGATCTATATTGGTGTTTCAGAGCCCTAGTAAATAAAAGTTACTACGTTGATTTTACTTTAAGCGTTAATTTTATGGCCTTCTTTAAGACAAAAGGTAGTGGAGATGAAACTGGTGGTGTGTAGACTCGACCGAAATCCACTAAAAAGATGCACTTAGGATGATTTATACTAATTTTTCTTTTTTCAATGAATTTCCTAGCTAAGAGAGTTGGAGAATGCAAACTTGATATAAAGACAACTTTCTTGGCAATGAAAAACAAGGAAACAAACTCTTTATCTTTTCAAGACATACGACACATGACCACTAATCACTTCACGAAAATTCATTTTTCTTTCAAAGACACAAATGCTACCAAAGAAAACTTTCTTTCAAAATATATTTTTGTATTTTTCCTAATTAATAAAGCATGTAAAACTTACTTTAACAAAAATTAAAGTTAAAAAAGCTATGGCAATCAAATCAACTCAATTTCACTCAAAATCAAATCTAAGAGAAAAGCACCTAAAATTAAATCTAACGAGTCAAAAACTCACTAAAGATGATTCCTGGATGTTTTACTCAGTCAAAATGTAACTAAGGACTAGTTAATGCAGAACCAAAAACCAGTCAAAAACAAAAATCAAAATCTTTTGTTCTTTTCTCAAGAATAAAATTCAAAGTTCAAACAACAAACTTTTTCGAGATTCGCAAAGAGAAGACGCAAAGGTAGGTCTCTCACAAGGGTGAAATCTATAACAGGCCCGAATCCTAAGAGGACTGAACAAAACCAAGGAGATCCAAAGTTTGACAACCTCTAACGCCAAAGTCACTACAGGACCAGTTAAAAATCAAACCCTAAGGCAAAATCCCTATGAATTTCACTAAAACTCTCGACACTGACGAAACAAGCTTAGGTGAAGATTTATGGCAGAAAACCAGTGGATCTGGGCAAGAAAAACAAATTAAAGACAAAATCTAAAAGGAAAAAAGAAGAAAATTGAAATTTTCTTAATTTTGACAGGGTACGCAGGCGACCTGTTTGCACAGGTGCGGGTACGCTCTGTGCACAAAGCGATAGTGCGTACAGGTACGCACTATGCTCAACTCAGAGGCTGCGTACTTCTAGCAAAACAAAGAAAAACTAAAATCTAATTTAACCCTAAGCTAGCCCACCCAAATACACAGTCAGACAGCCAAAAACCAGAAAACAAATGACTTTTCTCAGATCAAAAGTTGATTCAAAGGAAAAAACATTCACATCAATGGATTCCCCAGTGGAGTCGCCAATTTGTCATGCGGAAAGAGTCGTTAGTGCGGACACAACTGACCTCCCTAGAAGCAAAAGCTTTCTAGTGACAAACAAAACAAATAAACCCTACTTTTCTCTAAACATGCATTGCAAATACAAGTAATCAAGGGATCTTTAACATACCTTTAGTCCAACGCTTTGTAGTAGTCCAGCCTCGCCGATCCGGATGAGCTCCTCCTTCTCTTCGAAACCTGCATTCACTAACAAGCCAAAAGATTAAATAGCACCTGATAAACTCATAAAACAATACATATCTATCATATAGACCAAGGAGTATATGAAACAAACCATGAATAACAATTTGTTGAGAAAAATAAGTTCATTTGTATTAAGAGGTAACAAAAGGAACCATTACAACCTGAGCCTTGGTGTTGTGCAAGTCCCTCCTAGGGTCCAGCAAGAGTTTTCCTTTACTTTGATCAGCTCACCCACTCTCAAATAAGGCTAGGAAAGGATGGGAATCTCTCCTCTCAAGCTTTACAAGGGAGTCCTAATTCCAGCAGCATCTACCCTTAGGAATGTTCAGCTTTCAACCTCTCTCCCTTTGGCCCAATGCCTGTATTTATAGTGCTCTAGAGGAAGTTATTCAGGTCCACCATCAATGGGATAAGCCCCTCTTTGGATGGGATAGCTCCCCTCTTGATGGGATAAGTTCCTCTTTGGTAGGGATACATGAACCATCTGGAGGCGCTTCATACACGTCAAACAAGCTTCTAGAATGCTCTAGAAATGACCACAAGTAACTTTTTTGGAGTGAAACTTGCGCCTTTTGACCTTTACAGGAGTACGCACCCTCCTATTTACATACAGAGCGTACAAGTACGCAGGTATTGTGAACTTGGGGTGTGTACACGCAGGTAAGGCTAAGAGAAACTGCATACCCATAGATATATAGATTTTTAATGACTTTCTCTCTTTCTTGGAGTTTGACATGGAGAGCAGAGGTATGAGGCTTGCCAAGGAGGATAGTATGACAGTTGATGAAGCCATACTAATTGCAAATAGTCATGGTGACAAATTTTAGTGTAACAGAAATAGTTAAGTACAACTTGGTCTAGTATAGAGTTAGGTATAGAGTTAGGTAAAGTGTGTTTCTTTGCCTTGTACATTTTGTAACTTACAATCCGACGGTCACGATATGTAGTGATCTGATGGTTCATTCTCTCCTCGGTATTACCAACACTTGATCCATGGCTTGACACCCGATTGGTCCATGATTTCAATTTAAAGCGCATGGAGGGTCATTTGTAGGGTAATCCATGCATGAGAGAAGCTTATGTAAATTTTCATTCTTTTATTAATAAATTGCCTGAAGTGGCCGCGTGGGCTCAGGCTGTAGACTGTTTCCCTCTTTGAGGGTTTTAACCATGTCAAAAATACTGGTGTATTGTTCTGCGATCTAGTTGTGAGCGGTGTCCTTTGGTGTTCTGTCTGAGGAACTTACCCTATAATTCCTACATGGTATCAGAGCTATTTGAGGGTTGCGTCCGTTGGTGATCCAAATCTGAAGCCGGTAGAACTGCATCCGACTGTCGTTTCCTAGATCTACTGTTTCTGACTGCTTTCGGGCCGAGAGGACTGCTCTGTTGTGTTGGGAGCATCTGTTCCAGTGAGGAACCCCTTTCGTTTCACGCGAAAAGGTTTCCGGTAGCCCTAGCTGCATAATTTTTAAGATCTGGAGGTATACAGTGTTTATTTGCAGTTTACTGTTATTTTCTCTCTGTTTATTTCGGTTTCGGTTTATTTAGCCTTTTTTATTACTAGATCTATACCTTTCATTTCTGCGTATGCTCTTTGCCCTGCGACTCTATGCGATCTGGGCAAATCAGAAACAGAAAAGAAGGATTTTTCTCATGTGTATGCTCTTTTCCCTACGCCTTAGTGTGATCTCGGAAAATCAGAAACATTGAGGAAAATATTTAGTTTCCGGCTAAAGCTAACTTTGAGCCGCAAGGTTCATTTTTGAAAATATTTAGTTTTTTGGCTAAAGCTAACTTCGAGCCGTAAGGTTTGTTTTTCTTTGCATGTCCGTGTTGGGTTTTGTGTTTTTTGTTTTGTAGGGAAAAAGAGCCTTCTCAAAGCAAGCACACAACCCAAAGCACTCTCTCTCTCTCTCTCTCTCTCTCATTTTTTGTATAGCTCAATTGGTCCAAAGCTATTTTTTAGAGAGTAGAGGTCTTGGGTTCAAGTCTCCATTTTGTGGGGGCAGACTTTTTCAGCATCTTTAGCTTTAGTTTCCATTGAAATGGAAAGTCAATACCAAGTTACCCTTGACAGCACCAACTACTTCCAATGGTTGTCCTACATTGAGGATTTACTTAGAAGTAAAGGGCTCTACAGAATAGCCTCAGGCCAAGAAAAGAAACCAAAGGATGAAGATAAGGCTGATAAATGGGAAAATAGGCAAGATCAAGCACGTGGATTGATAGGGATGTCTATTTCTCCAGATCTTAGATTCCATATTGCAGAACTTGATACTCCTGATGAAGCAATGAAACAAATCAATAAAGTTTTTGGGATTAAAATGAACTTAGAGCCCATCAACTTGAAAATGAGTTGCTTACATTGGACCCTAATAATTTTTCTTGCATTGAAGATTTCTTGTCCAAGTTCAAGACCCTTAGATATCTCTTGGAAGGTGTTAAAGTTAAGAAAGAAGATAGTAACCTTATCTATTCCATTCTTACTAAGTTGGGACCAGCCTACTCTATGTTTGTTTCCACCTTCCATTCTACAAGAGAAGCCTTCATTTCTCAAGGAACAGACTACAAGTCCCCTTCCTTTGACTCCTTTTGTGATTCTTTAATAAGAGAACAAGAAAAACTCTTACACCTTGGTCTTCTTAATCTTGGCAACTCTTCCAAGAAAGCGTTAGCCGCCCGGCAGCAACCAAATTCAAAGAATCCTAAGAAGTCATATCCTAAAAAGAATGGTCCTAAACCAAACAAGGGTCCTAAGCAATCTCAACTTCAAAATGAAAAATCATTTCAACAAAATGATAAGACAAATAAAAAGAAATGGAAGAAGACTGATAGACATTGCAACTTTTGTAATCGAGATGGCCACTTAGAATCCAAATGCTTTAAGAATATGGAAGCCTTGGAAGCAGCGATGAAGAAACATAACATCCATGTGGAACATTCTTCAACTTCAACTTCATCTTCAGGAATGGCACATTCTGCATGTGGTTGTCAATCATCTCGGTCTGGTTATGCATTAAATGTATCTTCTTCTTCTCATTCTCATGCGTGGCTCATTTATTCTGGAGCTTCTTATCACATGGCCAAAAACAAAGACATGTTTTCTTCTTTAAATGATTATAACACCAAAAATATATATGTTGGTGATGATAGATCTCTTAGTGTTGTAGGGACTGGAACTGTTCATCTAGACAATGGTCAGTTTAATGATGTATTATGTGTTCCAACCTTATCCTGCAACCTTCTATCTGTATATCAGATAACTCATTCGGGTGAAGGTAAAATCGTTGAATTTTCACCTCATGATGTTGTAATCAAGGACCTAAGAGATCCTAAAAATATTTTAGCTACTGGCATTGCTGATGATTCTACAAGGTATAAATTTCACAACTTTGGGTCATCAAATCTTCCCTCAGTATTTGTTGCTCATAACGATGAAGTAAGCAAACTTTGGCATGAGTGATTTGGTCACTTAAACTATCGCTCCCTTCAGCATCTATGTAAAGAAAATAGGATGACAGGTCTTCCTATGGTATCTTGTAGAGATGGTGTTTGTTCCGGATGTGTACTCGGAAAACATCATCGGGACAGTTTTGAAAAACGTGCCTCTTGGCACACCTCAGCCCCTTTACAGCTTGTGCATAGTGATTTATGTGGCCCACTTCCAGTTGTGTCATTCTCTGGCTGCAAGTATTTCTTAACTTTCATTGATGATTTCTCCAGACGCACTTGGGTATACTTCTTAAAACTCAAGAGTGAAGTATTTAACACATTTTTGGCCTTCAAGGCCTTTGTTGAAAAACAATCTGGACATCAAATTCTTAAGCTAAGATCTGATAATGGCGGAGAATATGTTAAAAACACATTCATCAACTTTTGCACTGAGAATGGGTTTCAAATGCAACATACTGTTCCATATACTCCACAACAAAATGGTGTAGTTGAAAGGAAGAATCTCACCTTAAAGGAAATGGCTAATTGTATGCTACAATCTAAAGGACTTGGTCTTAGTTTTTGGGCAGAAGCAATTAACTGTGCAAATTACATAATAAATCGCACTCCTACTAAGGCTTTAAAGAATATCACTCCAGAAGAAGCATGGAGCTCAATCAAACCAGATGTAAGTCACTTTCATGTTTTTGGAAGTGAAGCGTGGGCCCATATTCCAGATGAAAAGCATAAAGCTTTAGAACCTAAGAGTGAAAAATGTACTTTTGTTGGACATTCTGAAGATGTCAAAGGCTATAGACTTATTCCATTTAAGTCCAAAAATGTTATCATTAGAAGATATGTAGAATTTGATGAAAATATATCGGTCTGCGAGCCTAGTCCGGCGGATGTGCCACCTCTCCCTATCTCTTCTACTTTTGAAAACATTTCTTCTTCAGATGATGAAAGTGAGGATGACAATCCTCCCCCACCATCTCAGAATCCTCCTTTAGCTCCTCAGCTTCCAAAATGGGTTCGTGCTACTCGAGATGCAGCAGGTGATCTTGCCGGTGATCCTACAGATCAGCGACGCACACGTTCCCAGTTTGACAGAGCCTCTTCTTTACTGGCTCAAGCTCCAGTAAATTATGATCCTAACACCTTTGCAGAAGCTTTAGGCCATCCAGATTGGGAAGCAGATGTGAATGAAGAATATCATTCATTATTGGCAAATGATACATGGGATCTTGTTCCTCTACCAAAGGGACGAAAACTTGTTAGATGAAAATGGGTTTACAGAACCAAGTATGGACCAGATGGGAAAGTTGATAAACATAAAGCTTGTCTTGTTGCTAAAGGTTTTTCACAGGTTGAAGGCATTGACTACACTGAAACCTTCTCCCCTGTTGCCAAAATGAACTCTATCCGCCTTGTTCTTTCCCTTGCTGCCTCATTCAAATGGGAAGTCCATCAGATGGATGTTAAATATGCCTTCTTGCATGGGGACTTACATGAAGAAATCTACATGGAACAACCCATTGGCTTCATAAAAAATGACTCCAGCCTTGTATGTCGGCTTAAGAAATCCCTTTATGGTCTCAAGCAAGCTCCACAAGTTTGGTATGCCAAAATGGATAGCTTTCTTTTAGACTCTGGCTTTTCTAGGTGTCATTCTGACAATATTGTCTACACCAAGAAAGTGGGCAAGTCTCTTATCATTCTTGTTCTTTATGTTGATGATCTTATCCTTACCGGTAGTGATCCCAACCTTATAAACCATGTGAAGTCCAGCCTTAAAAAGAAATTTGAAATGACAGACTTAGGACACTTACATTATTTTCTCGGTCTTCAAGTCTTGCAATCCAAGGAGAGTATTTCCCTTTCACAGTCCAAGTATGCCTGTGATATTCTACGCCATTTTCACATGGAAGACTGTAAGCCAGCCCCTTCTCCCTTCCAGCCTGGAGTCAAACTTTCAGTCACTTGTACTTCTCCTGAAATTGATTCTACCTTATACCATCAACTTGTAGGAAAACTTCTGTATCTAACCCATACTCGACCTGACCTTTCCTTTGTCGTTGGCCTTGTTGCTCGGTTTATGCAAAACCCATGTGAAAGTCATTGGAAAGCAGCTAAAAGAATACTTTGTTATGTTCGAGGTACAGTTCAGTTTGGGATTCATTACAGTGCCAAAGCATCTCCTCTATTGGTTGGTTTCACTGATTCCGATTGGGCTGGTGACCCTGATGATCGGAAGTCTACTGCCGGTTATGTGTTCACTCTTGGTTCAGGACCTATTACATGGGCTTGCAAGAAACAAGGTGCCATTTCTCTTTCATCAGCCGAAGCAGAGTATCGTGGTGCCGTAGAAGCTAGTAAGGAAGCCTTGTGGCTTCGTTAGATCCTGTCAGAGTTTGGCTTTCAGCAGCAGCATCCGACTACACTTTGGTGTGATAATCAAAGTGCCATTCAGCTATGCAAAGATCCAGTCCAACATTAGCACAGAAAACACATTGAACTGGACATGCACTTCATCAGAAAGCTTATCCATGACCATGTTCTTGAAGTGCAATATTGTTCAACAGATCAAGTTGCAGACATCTTCACAAAGGCTCTCACAGAGGCGAAGTTCACTAAACTTCGATTTATGGTTGGAGTTCAGGAAGTTGTCACTAAGGGGGGATAGGCTCTAGTGCCTCCTTCCTTCTCCTATTGTGTCATATTTGTAAATCCTCCAATCCTATCCCAAGTTGTTCTTAAGGGGGGATGTTAGGATATTCTGACACATAGGAAATAGTTAAGTACAACTTGGTCTAGTATAGAGTTAGGTATAGAGTTAGGTAAAGTGTGTTTCTTTACCTTGTACATTTTGTAGCTTACAATCCGACGGTCATGATATGTAGTGATCCAACGGTTCATTCTCTCCTCAGTATTACCGACACTTAATCCGTGGCTTGACACCCGATTGGTCCATGATTTCAATTTAAAGCGCATGGAGGGTCATTTGTAGGGTAATCCGTGCATGAGAGAAGCTTATGTAAATTTTCATTCTTTTATTAATAAATTGCCTGAAGTGGCCGCGTTAGCTCAGGCCGTGGACTGTTTCCCTCTTTGAGGGTTTTAACCACGTCAAAAATACTGGTGTATTGATCTGCGATCTGGTTGTTAGCGGTGTCCTTTGGTGTTCTGTCTGAGGAACTTACCCTGTAAATTCCTACATATAAATCTTACTTTTCTCCTGTAATCACACTCTTCTCTCACTCTCTTACTCTCACAGTGCTCTTGATCTCTGCTTTCTATTTTGTTTGTCGACTATTGATTACAGAGAAATTGCCTCCAAGCTTTTTCCAATGCAATTAACAATTTCCCTCTGAAAATTTCATCTGTCATCCTCTACATTTTCATCATTCTACCACGATGGCTCCCAAATCAAAGATTGATGCCACTGTGGTTAACTTGATGCTCCCTCCCCCTATGGATTTATACCACATTCCCCTACCTAACAGAGATTATAAAATCGCTGATACGCAATGTGAATTCAACCTCTTTGAATTACGTTATTGTTTTCGTGACACTTATCTTGATCAATCTGATGAGATTAACCTCTGGAAATCTAGATTACCCCTCTCTTTTTTTTCCCCAATCCTACTATTTCCCTAAATTACTCCTCAAGTGTCATGCCTCTTATCTCTCAAGTAAGAGGGCTATCATCTCCCCTAGTGGTGAAATCCTTTTCTCCATTACCTATGAAAATATAAACCAAATGTTTCAGGTCTCATACAGTGACTCCCTGACTCCCTTTTCCATTGAGGCTCTTAAAGAAATTTATCAGAAACCCACCTTTCCCTAGAGAGCCGGAATGTTTGAGGTTTTCCTGACAGAATATTCTCAACTCCCCAAGAAGAGTCCCCCTTATCCCTCTTTTATTTTCCCCCAAAGAACCAAACAGGTTATCTCTGTCTTGTCCTACCTACTTGGTTACTTTTCAGATGAATGGGTAGATGAGCCTATTTTAGGCTTTCTATCCACCCTTTCTACAGAAGAAGGACTATCATTCACCTTTGACTATGGTCACTTCCTTACAGATATAATTCATGAACAATTACTTCAGTTTTTAACTAAAGGAATGTTCATATATTCTTCCATTCTTATGAACATGTTTATTTTCTTCCAGACATACAGGTTTCCCTTTGTAGTGCAGAAACTCAATTAGCAAGGAGAGCCTCATTCAATTATTTTCTGGACATCCATGATTAGAAAAAAATCATAGGAATTCAATTTTAAAGAGTTTATTGATTAGTTTGTGTATCCATCAACTTGTTTGTTGAGTGGCCAGAAGATTCCAAGAATCAGTGAGGATATTCAGAAAGTGTTGCATCTCAGTGAATAGGTGAAGACATGAGATTGGTATCTATACCAGTCATTTATATAAATCAGAGTTTATGGCTCCAAGCTGCCACCATATAAGTTTCCCAAGTACCTTCCAATGAGGATATTTGCCTTGGATTACATCTAGAAAACAATCCACACAGACAACATCCATTTTGTGGTAGCTAAGAAGAAGTCTCAATTCTGAATTAAGACACAAATAAGACCTTTTATCTGTAATAGCAAAGTAGTAGGAGAGGAAGCATACATATTTCTGAAACAAATGAATTTCCCTCTTAGCTTTACATGCTCTTATGACCCCTTTGGGGTAATTTCTAAGCTAAGACTAAAACAAAAGACAGCTCCCTATGTGCATACCCAAAGACCAGAAATAGAGAAGT
The DNA here is from genome assembly GCA_031772625.1 of Pinus tabuliformis. Taxonomy (NCBI): domain Eukaryota; kingdom Viridiplantae; phylum Streptophyta; class Pinopsida; order Pinales; family Pinaceae; genus Pinus; species Pinus tabuliformis. Next base: position 1,477,587,649 of record CM062804.1, read on the forward strand.
ACATGAACCAACAAAATTGGGTAGAGAACACATTGCAGGAGGCTGAAGAGCAAATGCTTTCCAGAACTGCCTCAGGGACTCCTATACCCAGAGAAAAGACTGAGAAAAGACCAAGAGAGGAGGACTCCCCTACAATCACTGAATTCTAAGCCAAAAAATTCAAGATCTATACAAAGAATATTAATACAATTTATAAGATATATTTCCCACTATTGGAGGAAACACAGGGTACCATTGTGCTCTCTAACCTTCAAACTTTGAATTTTGACAATAGTACCATCGATTCTCCATCATCCTCAACTACTAAAGAGATTTTAGCTACAACACCTCATACACCAGAGACATTCACATAACAGAGGCAGCAAGATATTTTCCAAAGATATAAAGAAATTAAACAGAGGATTGAAGCCCTTCATGAAAACATCTATGCTCAATTTAGGAATAAGTCTTCCTCAATCCAACACAGGCTCATTTAAGCCTATGACATAGAGAAGGGGAGAATGCATATGGCATTCTTATAGGTAGAGGTTCCACAACCAAAATCAGTAGTTGACTTCAAGCAAACTACCTTTGAGTTTGAGGAAAAGGATGATCATCCTTTGGATCAGATGGACATGCACAGGAAGACATGAGAAATGGTCTACTCAACCTTCACGCAGACTACCCTCATTGCCTCCAAACTACAATTGTCTTTGAACAATTTTCAATCTTAGCTCAAACTGGACAAGATTTCCTCCCTGACCAAAGATAACAAAATTAAATATTTGGAGGAAATGGCAACTAAAGCAGGTTTTGGTCATGACAATTCAAAAGCCATGGAAGAAGTCATTAAAAATAAGAATGTTGATAGAGCATCTCTAAGGAAGAAATTAAAGTTTCCTGCAAGTGAAGATCCCTAAGCAAAGGAGTTTGGAGAGATAGAGTTACATAAAGAAGAAATGTTGAAGCTACTGGTGGAGCGGAGTGCACAGATTAAGGAGATGGAAGCAAAGATGGACAAGTTGATCAAAGAGAAGGAGAAAAGTTTTCAACTTGTAGTAGCTCCTCTTGATGCAATACCAATTGCATCCCTACTTCAAATAGGTATTCCTACAACATTTACAACACCAGGAACATATTCCTCTGCAATACCTCCTTCTTCAACTGCAGATCATTCAATTAAGTTGGCCCAATCCCTAGAAAACATGTCTATATACGGAGGAGAAATAAAGAATTTAAGATAGGATGTGAAGACCCTACAGGAGAAAAACACAAGATGTGAGAATTCCCTCCTAACAAAGTCCTAGAAGTCCCAGATAATAATCCAAAGATTGCAGTAGATGGAAAAAGAGATTGTCATCGGTAATACCCAAGCCCAGGTCAAATAAAATATATGGAAACGGATCAATGAAGATATGATAGATATTTGGCCTTCAATACAAATCATATTTGAGCAGCAAGAACTGGTTGAAAGATCTAATGAAGCCATTGAAGAAGTCAAAAAATAGTTGGGTGACAAACCCAGTGAAGCTACTGAGCTCATCAAGTTCCTCAAATCTAAAAATAAACAGGAATTAGAAGAGCTGGAGATTGAATATATAACATAAACTATACTAGAGGTCAAAAAGGTACTGACTAAGAGAAATTTAATGAGGCAGCTTGAAGAAAAGTGTCAAATTCTAGACATTGGTGTAGAGAGTTTCTTCAACAAGCTGGAAGCCCTCTACAAAAAAAAACATCCTAATTTATTAGTAATAAATGATAAGCTTAGTACATGGTCCGATTACAGTGAGAAATTGATGACTAAGGCTAAACAAAGTTCTAAATTTACAGGAGGAAGAATCAACATGACATGAAAAGCATTCTTGGAAGCGTTGGCATATGATCATGAGATTAAGCATATCTTTATCTCTAAACTGACTTTTTCTAAATACACCAAAGTAGACGAGGTTTACAGAAAGTTACTAAAGACTTCTATCGCTAGTGAGGAGCATTGGGATAAATTATGTGAATTACTAGAATAAGCATATGAATTGGTTGTACATCTCAGCGTCAACAAAACAGTAGGATTCGAAGGGCAGACAGTCAGCAGTTCCATCAATTTAGTGCCACCTCTTCAGACAATTCAAATTTTCCTAAATATTTGTAACAAGTTAGATGGATTCAGTTTAGGAATTCCTAAATACATCCTAGTAAGTTTTGACATGATTTTTTGTAAATATCTTATAAATACTTCTCTTTTTGAAGTATCAAAGGGTTGATTTTGTTGATTTTTGTGTTCCACAAAGATATTGTACCTTTTTATTAGATGGGTTGATCAGTAATAAAAAGAACATTTTCACATGATTCATGTGTTAGACTATCTGGTGATGTGGTTCTCTCACTGTTAATGTTTATTACTTTGTTTCCATGCTTATGTTTTCTGAAACCTTAATTATTCAATAGAAAGTTGAAGGACATAATTTGTTTAGATGTACACTCTGATCCTGGCTATGAATAATTTCAATGTTTTCTTCTGATATCATGTTAAGGAATTCTTAATTTCTCTTTAACTTCAATTGAACTTATATATTTTCTTCCACTCCATTTCATTTTAATATAAACGATCCAATTATTTTAGCTATCTTGCCCTGTGAAACTCCTTTCCAAAAGCTAAAATAGGCCCCTTTTAAACTGTAGACTCCATATCCCAATGGAAGTTTCAAGCACTTAATCAACCAATGCATTTTAAAATAAAACTTCGAATCTTCATAACTAGCCTAATATCTAATACAACAAAGTTATATCTCATAGAGAGAGCCAACTCTGAAGCTGGTAGGGCTAGATCCCAGCTTCCAAAGTGGTTTGTGGTTACCTTTGTGATTTTCTTCTGCAACCTTGGAAAATTGCAGAGTGCTAACATTCTGGTGACCATACTGGGAACGTTTAATCCTTCATTTCATTTTTTACAAAATTAACTTCCCTAGTTCATAAGACTTTATTTTCAGAAGAGTAATGATCCAAATTTTAGAAATAAAGGACTAGAGGTTGTTTTCTACATTTAATATCTAGCTCCATAAAGAATTTACACCAGATCTCATCCTGATCCAGAACCTCCCGAAATTTTAGATGATCCTGAAAAAGTTACTAAGGAAAATAAGTTTAGCTGAAACTCAAGGAAGTAACAATCCTCCTTCTAGGGCAACTTCTCTTCCAGAAAGGTTTGGTACCATACAAGATATTCAGTTTGATTCCATTCGAACACAATCTATTTAGAACCAAATCTGAAAGTTTTTTTGATCAAACAGTAATTGATGAATCTGTACTGCAACCCTATAAATCTGTAGAACCACCTGTTGAACTTGATTTTGATCAACAAGCCCTCCAGAACTTTGACAAATTGCAGGATCTTGTATCAGCACTTGATCAAGTTGTACATCAAGCCTATATCCAACAATCTATTGAACTCTCTGCCGTCACTATTGGAGCATCATCTCATTCTTATCAATCAGTTCATCCTACATCAATTAGCCCCACCCCCTTTGTAATCTATAATAATGTTCCAGTAGTATCACAGATAGTAACCCAACCTATCCCAGTAAATCCTATTTCTACACCTCCCTTAATACCATACATTGTTCAACCCAACATGGTTGCTTGTTATGCTCCCTTGGTTTTGCTTGGGAAGTTGCATCCTATGCCCCAAGATTATCAAATCAGAATTCCTCAATTTGATGCTACTACTGTTGTCAGTGCACAACAACACATAGATAAAATGAATGATTTCTTTGATCTTCAGGAAGTGGAAGAAAGTGATATAAAGATGAGACTTTTTTCCCAGAGTTTAGGTGGAGAGGTAAGAAAATGGTTTAAAAATTTAGCAGCAGGTAGTATAGCTGACCTTGTTGCCTTTCATCAATCTTTCCTAAATAGGTGGGAAACCAAAAAGAGTCCTCTTCAGATCCTGAATGAATATAAAAACCTAAAGAGAGGACCTAATGAGACTGTAGAAGAATATTGTGATAGGTTTAATAACGTTTACAATGCAATTTCAACAGCCATTAAACCTCCCCCTGGGCTTGGACCTTATACATTTCCCTGAAGGATTTGATGTTGATATGGCATATCAGCTAAGAGAAATAAACCCTACTACCTTAGAGGAAATGCAAACAAATTCCCTTAAAGTCGAGGCTAATTTATTAGCCAAAAAAGAAAAATTAAAATATGAAAGAAGGGTTAATATCAAAGAGGAACCTTCATCTTCTTCTACCACTAATTATAAAATAGATAATCTACTTAGAAACATGGAGAAAATGATGGATAGGATAATCATAATTGATAGGGCTCCTCCTAGAGAAAACTAATTTTCTCCCCAGATTAGAAATCCAAATTTTAGAAGAAACCAACCCCAGACCAAACAAAGAGACCCAAAAATTCCATATCAGTGGGTGAGACCTCCTTTTCAAGAGAACTATACAGATGAGGAGGGAGAAATAGTTGAAGACATGAATGATTCTCAAATCAATTTAATGGGAGTAAATGACAATGATTCTACATTTCTTACTCAAGAGGAACAAGACCTTTTTCTACTATCCCGGGATTAGATAGATCCCGAGGAATCAGAAGAATATAATAAAGGTTTTGAAAATTAAATTACGGAAGTCCATAAGAAATACAATCTGAGGAGTGGGAAAACACCTGATACTCCAACTAAAAACTCAGCTGATACACTTGCTAAAAAAAACCTTGAGATTCTGGCCAGAAATAATACTGAGGTTCCAATCCAAAAAATACCTGACATTGTAGTCAAATCAACTCAAACAAATGATCCCTCCACTAGCAAACAAAGATACATATCCCAAAATGATTTGGTTGATAAACAAGAAGCTATCAATTTAAACAAAACTCAGAAATCATTCATTATAGAACATGAATTGGCAAAGCTAAAAATACCCATTCCTCTAATAGAACTGATGAACAAAATTGCATACAGATCACAAGTAATGAAAGCTTTAAGCATAAGAGAAAATATTGATACAGTCAATGTATCTGATGATAAGCCATAAATATTGTTCGAACCTGAATTCGATGGTAAACTCCAAGATGGATATGTACCTCCTTTTTACATTATCTTGAGCATTCATGATAAAATGTTACATAATGCAATGCTTGACTTAGGGGCCTCTCACAATCTCATGCCTAGGGTTGTCATGGAAATATTAGGACTAGATATCACTAGATGATATAAATATTTGTATTCGTTTAATTCAAGTAAAATCCATTGGACTTATTAAAGTTTTGTGTGTCAACTTAGTGAAAATACTAGCCAAGAGTGTGGTAATGGACATAGTTGTTGCTGACATACCCACTAAATATGGCATGCTACTGTCTCGTTCATGGGGAGCTAAACTCCAGCGAACCCTCCAAATGGATATGACCTATGCAACAATTCTAGAGTTTGGTTAGAATAGGAGACTATATATGGAAAAACTCATGAAATTTGTGGTTACTACTCATGATAAGCCTCATAATTATCCCTTATATTCAATCCATTCAGAACTTGATTGTTTTATTTTGTATAATAATGCAAATATACAAGAACAACTTCCAATAAAAACACTGAGTTATGTTAGACTGAGGAATGCCAAAAAGATATCAAGGAATATGATGAGCCAGATGAACCTTTGTGGAATTTAAGTTTTGATGGAGTTGTTAGTAAAGAAGGATCAGGGGCAGGCATATGGGTTTCAAATTCAAAAACTAATCACTCAAAAGGCCATTCATATAAATTAAATTTCCAATGTTCCAACAATGTAGCTGAGTATGGATCCTTAATTTTGGGGTTACAGATTTTAAAGAAGCTAGGTGCCAAGCAAATTGCAATTCATGGAGATTCTGAACTGATAATAAAACAAATTAAATGGGAATATTCTTCTAAACATCCAAGGATGAGAGCCTATAGGAATGTTGTTTTGTATTTTCTGGAATCCTTCATTGAGTATAGCATGTTTGTGGTCTCTAGGGATCAAAACATCCTACCTAATGGTCTTGCTACTTCAGCTAATACCTGTAAATTGTCATATCGTCCTAGTCGCCAATATATTGTTGAAGTAAAAAGCAGACCTACTATACCAGACAACATTAGATACTGGCAGGTTTTTGGAAATGATGCCCAGATTGAAATTTTTTTGCAGTCCAAATATGAGTTTGAATATGATAATATAGACATAGAATTTGACCTAGAAGATAGTGTACATAATGGTGTGACTAAATTAGAATTGAAAGAAATAGATCAAGAAAAACAAGAATCATAAATTTTACAGTTGAAAGACAATGTTTTGCCTAGAGTATTAACCTCCTTAGAAGATTTGTTTGACTTCAATGATGTAGCCAAAAAGTCTAAAATCAAACCTACTAGACTTGGAGTTGAAGAATGTAATGTTGGAACTAAACAAGAACCTAAAATTATTAAACTGTCCAAATCTATACCCCCAGCAGAAAAGCTAAAGTACATAGAATTGTTCAAAGAATTCATTGATGTGTTTGCATGGAGTTATGAGGATTTGAAATTCTATGACACCAGCATTGCACAACATAAGATTCCCTTAAAAGAAGACCACAAGCCTTTTAAGCATAAATTAAGGAGAATAAAACTAATGCTTATGCCTCTAACTAAAAAAGAGGTCAAAATAATGTATGATGCCAATATCATAGTGCCATTAAGATATTCAAAATGGGTGTCTAATTTAGTTCCAACTAGGTAAAAGACTAGAGAAATCAGACTTTGTATTGATTTCAGAAATTTGAATAAAGCCTCTTTGAAAGATAATTACCCTTTGCCTAAGATGGACCACATTTTGCAAAAGGTGGTTAGATCTAGTAGAATTTCTCTTTTAGATGCTTTTATGGTTATAACTAAGTCCTAGTACATCCTGAAGACCAAGAAAAGACGACATTTACTACACTCCAGGGCACTTTCATGTATGTGAAGATGCCTTTTGGTCTAATGAATGATGTGCCACTTTCCAAAGAGCCATGGAATTCACCTTTGAGGATGAAATGGGTCGATTTATAGTCATATATCTTGATGATATCATTGTTTTTTCAAAAATAGATGAGGGACACTTACTTCACCTGAGGAGAGTCTTTGAAAAATGTAGGAGATTAGGTATTTCCGTCAACCCAAATAAAACATTGTTTGGTTTACAAGAAGGAAAACTACTAGGAAATATCATTTCAAAGGAAGGAATCAAAATAGATCCTAGTAGAATTGAAGCTATATTAAAAATAAATCCCCATAGAAATGTAAAGGAAGTTCAATCTTTCATTGGTCAGATCAATTTTCTGAGGAGATTTATCCCTAATCTAGTAGATCTTCTAAAGAATATAACAAACATGTTAAGGAAAGACATTGAGGTACATCAGGGGACTTTTGAGGTCTAAAATGGGCCTCCTAAGAAAAATGTACAACCAAAATAAACTTTATAAGAACCAATAGGATTCAAGATGATGATGTCAACCATGGGGAATGATTCACCATTTTTAGAGTAAAAAAATAAAAATAATAAAACTACTTTTTCAACTTGTATTTTCAACTTGTATTTTCAACTTATCTCCCTACGGTTTTACTCAAATTTTGAGCGGGAGTACTCGTTGGATGCAAAATTTAATTCCTCATCCAAAGAGTAGCCATGTTACATACTTTCGATGGACCCTGCTACACGAAAAATGAGAAATACATGAAAAAACGTGATTGCAATCAGTTTTTGTGTAGCATGGTTTAAAGAAAGTATGCAACATGGGTACTTCGTGGATGAGGAATCAAATTATGCATCCAACGAGTGTTTCCGCTCAAAATTTGAGTAAACCCATAGGGAGATAGGTTGAAAATACGAGTTGAAAAAATAGTTTTTTTCTCTTTTCCCTCTAAAATTTGATGATGTCATCTAATCTTCTTTTATTATTTCCACTATTATTTTACAATTTCCTTAGGAGGCCCATTTTAGACCTCAAAAATCCCCTAATGAAAGTGGAACATGGAGGCTAAACAATCATTTAACAAGGTAAAACATGCTTTAACTTAGGCTCCTATGTTGATTAGTCCAGATTTTACAAAAGATTTTTTGATTTTCTCATTTGCTTCTGAGCACACTATTGCTGCAGTTCTCTTACAAAAAAATAATGAAGGCGATGAACAACCCATTGCTTTCCTTAGTAAAGCTTTGAGAGATGTTGCATTAAAATATGATATCATGGAAAAATAGGCTTTTGACTTGGTAAAAGAAATAAAAGACTTTAGAGTTTATATCCTCGATTCACATATAATTGTCTTTGTTCCAAATGCAGTGGTAAAATATATACTAACCCAAAATGATTCTGATGGGAAAAGGGGTAAATGGATTGCCATTATCTTAGAATATGACATTGAAATCAAACCTACCAAACTCATTAAAAGTTAGGGGTTAGAAAAATTAATGGCAGAATCTAATTTACATACTTTGGATATAAATTTTCTAGCAATATTCAATGAACTAGAAGAGTAGGCGACTCCACAGGTAGCAGAATCTTTTGCTACCTCTCCCTGTTATGCAGACATTATTTTTTTTCTACATCATTTACAAGCTCCTCCTGGCCTGACTAAAACAAAAGCTAGATTTATTAAACTCAAAGCTATGAAATTTTGAATTTTATATAGAAATTTGTATTGGAAAGAAGCTAGTGGAGTTCTACTAAATTGCTTGTTGAAAGATGAAGCAGATAAAGTGATGCAGGAATTTCATGGAGACTGCGAGGGAAACTTGTACTAGAAGACTACTACTAACAAGATCCTAAGAGAAGGTTTTTATTGGCCAACCTTATTTTCTAATTTCCAATGGAAATTCACCTCATGCCACAAATTCCATATATTTAAAGGCAAAAGGAAACTATTGCCTTTACCCTTAAAGCCCATATCAGTTGAAACTGCTTTCCAGCAATGGGGCCTTGAATTTATAGGAGAAATTCACCCTTCCTCTTCCACCCAACATAAGTTGATTCTTACAACCAATGATTATTTTACAAAATAGATAGAAGTAATACATACTAGACAAGCCTCTGATGTAGTAACCATTAAATTCCTAGAGAACAATATCCTTTCCAGATTTGGATGCCCTAGGAAAATCATTATAGATAATTCTGCAACATTCAGATGAAAGAGGATGGTGGATTTTTGCAACAAATATCATATAACTTTGAGACATTCTACAGCCTATTACCCTCAGGGAAATGGACTGGAGGAATCTTCCAACAAAAGCTTGGTTAATATTATTAAAAAATTGTTGCAGGATAACAAGAAATCATGGCACAATAAACTTGTAAATGCATTATGGGTAGACAAGCTTACTACCAAGAAGTCAATCGACATGTATCCATACCAGGTAATTTATGGAATATATGTTGTTTTTCCAACTTCGTTGGGAATTCCTATTTTGAAAATGCTTCAAGAATTGGAGGTTGAACCAAATGAACTTCATGGTCTTTCTCTTTGTTATGTATCCAAACTCCAGCTCCTGCCCCTAACTTATTGACTGAGCCATCAAATTCTAAGATCCATAGGATATCTTGCTGAAAAGGAGGTTTAAAAATCTGTTCATGAGATGGCCATGTAAGCAGGAGTTGGGGTTTCTTTTCCCGCTTGTTTTCTAGGACAGTTTCATCACTTGTTTGACAATCTTTGACAACTAGAGGAGGGATAATGTCTATTGTTGGACTGATTGATGTTTTATGGGTGCTACTTGCTTGATTAATGTTTTGTTCTTGCAAGAGTTTCCTAGTTCCAATATCATTGTTTGAGAGACTTGCACTGTCATTGAAGAGAATGAAGGAGTCTATGTCTGAATGGACAGCATATATTGGAAAATTTTGAGGCTTTTCTTCACTGCTGACCATGTACTTCATGAGTGTCTCCCTGTAAAGTCTTTTTGGTTGCCCAAAGACAGAGATGGTGGCATATGACATATCTAATTGCAGGGAGCCTTGGAGTTTGGCCCCCCATGATCTTGATAACAGCATCCCATATTTAGGTGGGATATCAGCGACTACAACATCCATTAGAATGGTTTTATTAGGGTATTGAACCAGGGATACACATAAATCTTTTATTAGGCCTAAACATTTGACTTGGCTAGAATCAAAGGAAAACAGGTCTTTGTATGGTCTTGTTATATCCAAGTTCAATCTTTCCATGACTGCTTTTGGCATAAGGTTGTGAGAGGCGCCTGAGTCGAACATTGCATTATGCAGTGTTTTATCATGAACATGCAAGCTGACATAAAAAGGTAATATCCCTGTGACCATTGTTTTTCCATCTACCTCTGGGCCAAACAGTAATTCCGGAGTGTCATCTAGCACATTTACATCATCTTTACTATTAGTGAATTGAAGAGATTTCTTGATCTGTTGTTTATAGATGTCATGCTTGGCTAGTTCTGAGAGGGGAATTGCTATCTTTAGCTTGCCAATCTCTGTGCTTAGGTCAAAAGGTTTATCAGCTTGGGTTTTGGAGTTGTGGATAGCAGCCCTTTCTTTGCTCATTAGATCTTCTTGTTGGTTTTCATCTTGACTTTGAGACCTGCCCCTTTTGCTCATGTCTGGAGGGGTGATATCTAAGTCAGGGTGAGAGGACGAGGTTGCCATAGGCCGTTGTAGTGGTGACAAAAGTGTGGTGACCTCTTCAACCACCACTTCTTCTGTAGGCAAGTTTGTTTTGTCATTAGGTTCTGTGACTATGGTTCCTTTAGACTGCTGTTTATCTTTTATCTTTTCAGGCTGATTTACATTTACAGTCCTACTCCTTAGCTTGTACTGTTTGTGAACTTCATAGACAGCACTATCATATCCTTGTTTAAAATCAAAGGATTCTCCTGATTTAGTTTGGAATATTTTGATTTCATCATCCTCATGGTCCTCTTGTGTTAAGAAGACCTGGCTTTTACCATCTAGACCCATTAGATTAATCTCAGGGTCTTCATTAGGTTCAGTTGATGTTGAAGTTTCTGCATAATTTTCTTGGAAAGGGGGTCTAATGTCTTGGTCAGCACTTGTTCTACCAATGTTTTGGTTTTGGGTTCTCCTAAAATTCGGATTTCTAGGAGGGTTATTTTGTGGTGCTTCCCATGATGACTTTCTTTCAACTGATTCCACTATTTCACCCAGTCTCTTCATGCTATTTAGTATTGCATCCAGCTTTTGATCAAAGCCCGAAGGTTCTTCTTTAAAGGCAGTCCTTCTCTCCAATTTTGCCCTGTTTCTTTTAGCAATTAGGTTAGCTTCCACTGTGACAGCAACCCTTTGAGCTTCTTCAAGGGTTGGAGGATCTCTTTCCTTCAACTGATAGGCCATATCAGGGTCAAAACCATCGGGGAATTTATACAGGGCTAAATCAGGAGGAGGCCTTAAGTTCTGTGGAATAGCATTATATACATTGTTAAACCTAGCACAATATTCCAAAACTGTCTCCTGGGGACCTCTCTTAATAGTGTCATATTCACCAAGTACGTGGAGAGGATCTTTCTTCTTCTCCCATCTCTCAGTAAAAGCTTCGTAAAGCTGATCTGGTGTTGTAATGGAGTTTGCATTGAGGGATCTGAACCAAGTTCTAACATCCCCAGTTAAACTTTGAACAAAAATTCTCATTCTGACAGTGTCATCATCTATTTCATAGGTCTCAAAGTGGTCTTGCATCTTCTTGGCATGCTGGATAGCTGTTAGAGAGCCATTTGAGTCAAAATATGAGATTTTACTTTGATAATCTTGAGGTAAGGCCACAGCATTAGCTGGTATCTGCAGAGGTGCATACCTGTTAGCCATATTTATGAGGTTTAGAGGGTTAATAGGAACAAATGGGACAGCAGGGATCAGTGGTATAACAGGGTTAATGGGATGAGTAGCTAGTGGGAGAGTGGTTGAAAGAGTATATGCAGTGGGTGAAAATGTGAGAGGAGGACTTTGAGGTGTTGATGATGAACTAGGGGAACTAGGGTTGGACCGGAAAAGAACTTTGCAGGGAGTGGGAATGAGGATAGGCTGATCTGAAATTATATCTGAATCAGCAGGCTTATCCTGCTTTTGCTGTCTCCTAATGTTTTTTGGAATGGTATTTGGATTATCAACAATGATGGGTGGATTAGGGTCAGGATTTGCCCTAGTGTGCCGAGGATTTTTCTTAGGAGCCAGCTTCCAACCTATTTTTGGGATTTTGCAGGAAGTTTTTTTTTTATGTATACAAGGACTGGATAAAGATTTTGAAATGGCTATATATGTTTCAAAGTTTAAGATGAAGATTCCCTATCTAGCTCTTCCCTAAAGCTGTGACTGTGGTACAGAAACAATTCTAAGGCCTCTTGGCTGGTTTCGGGCTTGATGATGGCTTTGGAAGATAGATAGTAATAACAAAATCTAAAGATTCCCCAGTGGAGTCGCCAATTATGTTAACACCCAGGTTGTTCCCTATGACTCCCAAGGGAATACGGCCGGGGTAACCACTAACCAATCTTTGGATCACTGTTTCTAGCCAAACTGTGATCAGAGAGGGCTCTCTCTTTATGATTTGTCTCTGTTATGATGGTGTTTTAGGCTAGCTATTAAGTTTAATCTTGTTTCAATTGTTTGGTTGGAAAAGTTTCAGTCAAACGTGTATGCTCTTCCCAGCATATTATATAACATTGGGCAATGGAGTCAGTGGTCCTTTGGTTTGGTGTGCTATGTTGATACAGTAATGAAAGCTGCAGAGCAAGGTGATTGTCCGGGGAACAAAGTTTTGAAATTGAGTTTGTGTGTAACATGTCCAGGATAAGAAAGGCAATTAAGGATCTTTCTATAAACTGGTATGAAAGGAGAAACAATTGTTACCTGGAAGCATTTAAGAATTTCTAGATAACATTCACAGCATGGAATTAAATGTAACATGAGCATTTAAGAATTCATGTCTCTTTTAATCCTGAAGAAAACATTTACAGCAACATAAGATTGAGCACAGGGTGTTAAGAAACATGTCCTGAACTATTCTTTTTCTTTATTGCTAGATATGACGAAAATATGAAAACGAAATAACATAGGGAAACGAAACAGAGTTTAAAGAAGACATATCATTCCACCAGACAACGCAAGGTTTCTGCAACAGCTCTTAGATTATCAACAAGACACCAGAGTTCCAGGAAATCACTGAGCTGAAATTACTCTTTGTATTAAACCTTTCTGAAAATACAGAGTATACATGCCTCAGAGTAAAATTTACCAACCCCTTATGCGTTACTAAGGGGGGTATATATACAAATTTACATTTGGAAAATATCTGAATGAAGAGTAAATGCTCCATAAATGTCCTACCAACTGCTGGAATGCAGCAGCTGAAAGAGTAAATGTTGTAATAACTTTTAGTCCCTTAGCTGTCAAAAATGGTCAGAGACTGTTGACTTGGTGGCAATTGGAGTCGGTTGGAGACGTGCTGTTCAAAATGTGGCTAGCTGTCATCGTTAGTGATGAATCACTTTTTGGATGCTTTTCAAACATTAACCCTTTTACACTTGTCTTCTGGTGACCTGAGCTGGCAGTGGCCGAATGTCTTGAAACTACCGTGGCAGAATTTGGAGCATGGCCTGCCACCAGTCCTCCTTAGGCATTTGATGCCTCCGAATTTTAATTAGAGTCTCATCAAGCTCTGTATATCTGAAAAAACTAGGAGGAGTTTCAAATAAATGATTTACCTCATTTTCAATAAAAAATGAGCCTTCGAGCTTAGTGTACAAGCTCTGTCCTGTTGGAGGAACTGTTTCCTCAGAAGTACTGCTGGATGCAGTGATTTGATTTTCAATGTAAGTGGCCATCCTGTTTGTAAATTGATCTCTGCTGATCAATTTTCCTGTGCTGCTCAACAGGCTAGGCAGTCCTCTTGCTTGTAGCATTCCCATTCTGAGTTTATAATCTTCAACTTCAGTCTGTATCTCATAACTTTTTCTTTCTGCCGTCTGTACATAACCTCTGAGAGTTAGCACCTTTTTAGCCATGAGGATGGCCTCTGTTCTGTTGGTGATTCCAACGGCTGCCAGCTCCTCTTTGTCTTGCCTGTTCAAAAATTCTATCAATTGGCTAGCTTGCTCAGGTCTGTTTCCTAACACTGTCTTGGCCCTCTGGACATCTGTCTGGGCTTGTACAATTAAATCCATATGCTCATGGATTGTTTTAATGGATTTCCACTGTTTGATAATGGCTTGGGTAATTTTATTCCACAAGATCCTTTTGATTTCTGCCATGGTATTTTCCAGATTGAGCTCCTTCTCCAGGGCCTTTATTTTATCCTTTTGAGCCTTAATCTGTCTGCCCTGTTCTGCTACCGTTATCTTTGATTGATCATATTTGGCATCTATCTCTGCCAGTTTTTCTTTTGCTTTCTTTGTTTCATCCGCCTGTAGCTCCATTGCCTTGACAACTTTGGTCAATTCTTCTACACTGGGGTGAGCATCTGGAGCTGCTGTTGTACCTGCTACTTCTGTTGTGGGGGCCACTGCTGCCCCAGAAGTTGTTGCTGTTGTGGAATCTGTTGGAGGAGCTTGGAGTGTAGATTCTCCCTTTTTGTCTTGTAATGCTCCTTCCAGCTCTTTCTCTAGTTCTTGGATCCTTTGATCTTGCTGTAATAAGAGGTCAAGTTGTTCATTAACTTGCTTTTCTTTTTGCAATTCAGCTGTCTGAGGGTGTTCTGTAGGTAACAGCTTCAACCTCTTCTTCATGGCATTTAGATCATCATCCTTTTTCTTCATGAGGGCTTTTACACCTGTTGGATCACTAGGATCATGCCCTAGATCAATAATGATATCTTCAAGAGACTTTATTCTATTGTCCTTGGCCTTAGAGGACATCCTCTCAAAATCTAGCTGAGTGTTTGTGTTCTTCAAGGAATCTTTCAGCTCATGGGCTAATGTGGCCTTCTCCACCAAAGTGGCATAGACCATCTCCCCAGTCTGCTTGTGGAGTTCAATTTGGTCCATAGGATGTATGTCTTTGGCCAGGACCTCCACCCTTGTTTTGATGAAATCTGCAGTTGTCATTGGCTGCGGCCCCTTGGGTTTGAAATGGCTGAATATTATTTTTTCTTCTTTGAAGTCGTAGACCGACATCAACCTTTCCTGCTGGGCTGGAGTGGCATCTATAAACTGTTTGTAAACCTCAGCCCTCAATAACTCATTTGCTGCCTTGATTTGTTTGAAGGAAGCCTTAGCACCTTTAAGCTTCTGGCTTTGCTGAGAAGAGGATGACACCTCCAAACCAAGCTGTAAATTCTGCTCCTGCTGAAAGGAGCTTGTCCCTGTATGTTGGCTGCCCTCCCTGTCCTTTGCTGTGTTGTTCAAGACATCTTCAGTAATGTCTTCCACCTCTGGGGAATCTGCCCTTTGCCTTTTAGTTTCTGGCTGGTGGGAGGATCCACTGAGGGGAGTGGACTCTTCTCTTTGCCTTTTAGTACCCCTCTCTTCATGTGCTGGGGTCTGCAAAACTGAGGTAGTTAATGGCTCAGTTTGAGGTGGCGGTGTTTGCATTAGGGGGGTTTCTGGCAGCCCAGTTTGTGGCAGAACAGTTTGTCCTTGTTGCTGCTCTGTTTGTTGTTCTGTTTGCTGTGACTGTTCCTTTTTTGCTTCATCCTCTGCATCCATTTTTCCTTTTCCTTTATCTAAGCCTGGTGCTGCTGTAGAGAGTGTCTGCGGCGCTGTCCTGGTAACTGAGGTCCCTTCTCCCATTGATTGAGGCAGTCTGAAAGGTACCTGGAGCACATAGTCCAGGGCAATAGTCTTCTCAAGTTCTTTCATATTTTTAAGCATTCTTTCTTCTTCAGTTAAGCTCTCAACTAGAGTGTCCAGCTGCCATTCTTGTAAGTTGGCATACTTTTCTATGTGTGGGTAGTGGCAGTGTTTAATCCCTAGGAGTCTGTACTTAGTTCTCCTAGCAGTGATGAAACCTTGAGGGTCATAAGGGACCCATCGAAAACTGTATGACAATTTATATTTGTCCTTGAGGATCAGGTCTGCAGATTCCCATCCTTCCTTCTTGTTCATGATGAAAGGGCCCAACTCATTTTTGAAGTTAAGGTGTGCCTTTTTCTTGGAGCTGTGGAAATGGGTAAGGTCTGACTGAATCAATTGCCTATAATACTCCAAGGCAAATAATCTCATAGGAACATACTTGGGTAGCCTGTATGGACAGAGCTCACAGCCATATACTCTGAACACAGTATGGTGTTCATATAGGTACCAATCACCTATTTTGTACTTCTTAGATAGCTGCAAAACTTTCTTGATCTCATTAGATATTCTAGGTGGAGGGGACTTCATAAGCATGCAGGAGACTGGGTACACAAACTGGTCAACAAATTCACAGTAGGTATAGGGTGAATTTGTGATTTTATGATAGACTGAGGTCCAGAAGATGACAGATCTCCTCTCTCCTTTATTATCCAGCCTTCTGATGTAGCATGGGAAAGCTTCAGAATGATAAAACATGAACAGGTGGTAGATGTAAGCTGAGTATCTGAAGACCCCCTGTCTGTCCATTTTGCTCAATTGATCATGAATCCTATTGGCTATGAACTTAGCAAAGTTATACTTTCGGGCAGGGGGTTGACGTGGGCTGTAAGCAGACAGCAATACCAGCATGGCTTGATCCACATGCTCACTGTTTTGGTAACCAAACACATAGGCTATCATGTCCAGTAGCAGCCTGCCTGAGTCATTGAAATGTTCATGCAGATAAGGGGGTGGCCCTGTAGGCTGGCACTCAGTTCTCATGTAGTTCCTGGTGACCTTTTGCAGCTCCTCACTGGTCATCTTGTCACCAGCTTCCAGCAAATACCTCA
Organism: Pinus tabuliformis; assembly: GCA_031772625.1. NCBI lineage: Eukaryota > Viridiplantae > Streptophyta > Pinopsida > Pinales > Pinaceae > Pinus > Pinus tabuliformis. The sequence goes on from CM062804.1 coordinate 1,477,604,483, forward strand.
TGGAGAATGGGATTAGCAACTCCGTTTGATCAAACTGTAACATCTTGTTGATGGACTCAGCATTTATATAAAAAAGGATCCTCCCTGATGGAGTATTGACAGCTCTGTGCTCCAGATCATAGTTTTGAGCACATAAGTGAATGATTTCAGGGAAAACATTCACAGCTGGGAGACAGTAATAGGGCAGGTTTGACTCCCATATTCCATCTGTACCAAGTCCATCCTTATGGTCTTCCCTCAGTGTAGTGAAGGTCTTCAAAAAGTCCCTGTCTCCCTCAAAGTCATCAATGAGACAATCCTTGTCAATAAATGGCAAGGCCTCCAGTTCCTTATTGGTTTGATTTAGTGGAGTAACACTGAGGGAAGAGGATGCAGAGGCTGCCATGATATAATCTGTATGTGAGCAGGGAGAGGTAATAGTTTGATAAGTCTTTAAAGACTTAAGCAGCAGGTAAACTGTACACAGTGTGATGTCCTCTTCTAGTGTAAAATTGTAAGCAAGTTGGTAAATTGCTGCAAATTCTCAGGGATGTGGATTGCCTAAGGGGACGTTGCAGAGACAGTGATAATTCTTTAGGAAGAGTGCAGGTGGCCTGTACTTGGCAAAAGGGAACAATGCCGAGTACCTCGGGGCAATTTTGCAGTTTTAACCCGCGAACTAATTGCTCCAATGTCAAATTGTGGCTTAGGGATGGGGCAGGTTGCTTGGGTTTGGTTTAGGTGATCAGGTGGAGCTGAATTAAGTGAATTTACCAGTCTTTAATGGTGAATTCTACAGAGAATTGGAATTCATGGGCAAAGTGGAAGGAAATGGCAAAATACCTGGAAAATCGACTTGGAAGCTCGCGGGCCGGGTTGTGGAGACTTAGTGCCGTCGAATTCTGAACTTTGAATGGTCGAATTGTCGAATTTGATGGCTGAGTGAGAGGTTTCGCAGCAGCTGTTGGCAACGGCTAGTTTCTCTTTCGCATGAAAATGAGCGAAAACAACTCATTTAGTCGTTTAAATCGTTAAATTTGGCAAAAGTGTGCATTTGGCGCTTTTCCGCCGATGACGTCATGGCGGGGCCCAGATACGGAGGTGACGTGGCGGCTGAGGTGTTTGCCAGGGTGGCAGGACACGGTGGCGGGCGGGTACAGTGGCGGGTCCACGTGGAGGGCCACGGGACGCTGGGGCGGGCACTGGCGAGGTGATGTCAAGGTGACGTGCAAATGACGTGGGAGGAGAGTGGTATTAGGGGTGGCGGTAAGCGGGTTCCCCGCACCACCTTTGGGCAAAGGCGGTAACGGGGAGGGGGGCTCCGAACAACCCCACCGCCTGCCACGCGTCCCCTGTACGGGATGGCCAAAACCACTTTCCCCGGACGCTAAAGGTCGGCAGGTCGGGGAGTGAAAATGACCGCCCACCTTTAGATCCGGGCGACGGAGATCTGACGGCTGGCGGGCCTTCCGACTGGTCGAGCATGTTTGGGGGGGGGGGGGTCCCGCCAGCGCAATAAAATATTCAATTCAATGATTGGGCGAAGGACTATAGGAAAGTGGGTTTTTTCGCAGTTTTTGGGCTTTTTGGGCTTTTTCAAGGGTTTATATAGGAAAACGGGGTTTTTGTGCGTTTTCAGCAGAGAGACGGTGAGGGTTGAGGGACAGGATTTCTGCTCATAACCAGAGGTCAGAGCACATCCAAGACAAGGTTGACCACAGTCCCAGGTGGACTGAAGTCCCCTTAGACCATTTACTTGGCTATAATGCCAAAAGGAGAATATGTAGATAATGCTGGGATTTATACACCATGGTGTTTAATACTAGTAGGGGAAAAGGTAATATAGGGGATTTACATAGTAGAATTAGAGTTAATATGGATGAGAGGGTGAGTGGAGGGGGAAACCATTTTAGTTTATGTGAAACAAACTTGGTTTTGAGAGTAGATCAAAATGAAAAGATTTTTAGACAAGAAATGTGGCTTTTAAAGATTAAGAACCACCATGAAAACTTAGTCATTTTCATGAATCTAAGCTGATGGGGGAATGTTAGAAATGAAATTGGAGGGGAATGAGGGAAATTAGTCATGCTTCCTGCTGTATATTTTGCTTTGATGCCCACCATCACCATTCTTGCAATGATAGGGATAACCTTTCTGCAACCCCAACTACCTACCCAGCTACTTGCCTAGCATTTTTATTTCTTCTTTGAGGGTGCACTTGGACTTGCAGACCCTTACTTGCCTTTTCTTTTCTTTGGCTTTTTCTTTAGCTTTTTTCTATCTACTTCTAGCCTTATTTCTTCCAAGGTCCCAGATTAAGCTGTTGGGAGCCTTTTCTTCTCTACCTGAACTACTTGTCTGCCAAGATTAAGCAGTTTGGACAGACTTCTTTCTCTATTCTATAACTCAAAATTGAAACATGGCATGATCCAGGTTAAACTGTTGGATCATCCACCAAAATTGAAATAAGGTGATCAACATTTAAAACACTTTACACACCTCTTGTTCTCTAGGAAATATGGGATCTTTGTGATATCAAAGCAGAGCATATTTGGACTTTCCCTTGCCAATCATGAAATATGAAACCTATTGGTATAGGTATCCAACAGTCTCAATACCAAATTAAGACACAGATAGGTCCTTTTATCTGTAACAACAAAGCAACAAGAGAGTAAGTAGACCTCCTGCTAAAACAAATGAATTTCCCTCTTAGCTTTACATGGTCTTATGACCCCTTTGGGGTAATTTCTAAGCTAATACTGGAACAGAATATAACTCCCTATGTGCATACCCAAAGACCAGAAATAGAGAAGTACATCAACCAACAGAATTGGGTAGAGAAAACATTGCAGGAAGCCAAAGAGCAGATTCTTTCCAGAACTGCCTCAGAGACTCCTATACCCAAAGAAAAGACTGAGAAAATACCAAGATAGGAGTACTTGCCTACAATCACTAAAGTCTCAGCCAAAGAATTAAAGATCTATACAAATAAGATTAAGACAAATTCTAAGATAGATTTCCCACTACTGGAGGAAACACAGGGTACCATTGTGCTCTCTGGCCTTCAAACTTTGAATTTTGATAGCATTACCACCGATTCTCCATCATCCTCGACTACTAAAGAGACTTCAGCTAAAACACCTCATACACTAGAGACGTTCACAAAATAGAGGCAACAAGATATTTTCCAAAGATATAGAGAAATTAAACAAAGGAATGAAGCCCTTCAGGACAACATCTATGCTTAATTCAGGAAGTGGTCTTCCTCAATCTAGCACAAGCTCATTTCATCCTATGAAACAGAGGAGGGGAGAATGCATATGGAATTCTTACAGACACAAGTTCCACAACCAAAATCAAAAACTGACTTCAAGAAAACTACCTTTGAGATTGAGGCAAAGGATGTTCATCCTTTGGATCAGATGGACATGCACAGGAAAATAGGAGAAATGGTCTGCCCAACCTTCACACAGACTGTTGGGTCCCTATAATACTAGTGATTACCCCATTACTATTGTAGTTATACCCCATATTTGTATTGTTGTGCCCCTATTACCCCCATATTGTTATTTCTGTGCCCCTTAGAATCCCTCTATTGTTATTTCTGTGGCTTTATATTATTATTGTTAGGTCGGCTGGATTATATTGTGACTCCTTAGACTCCTATATATAGAAAGGAGGTTTTGTCATTTGTATCATCCAAGAATTGTTCATTTATGTAATGTAAAGGAGGTTTCCCCCTCGAAGAGGCTGAATTCTAAGGCGTTGATCTTTCTTTTCTATCTTTTCTTGAGCTGGTTTCATAACATTTGGTATCAGAGCTTTGGATTCTAGGGTTTCGCTGCTCCAAACAGGTCATCGTGGCATTTTCGCTATAACTTTTTTTCTGTGACGTTTTAGAAGTCACAAAAAAAACCCATTTGAGAAGACAGCGCGCGGAACCTTGGGTCCGAATTTTAGAGCATTTCGCGTGATATTTTCAGAGATATGATCTGAGGAAGTTGGTATTTTTGCAGACTCCTGAATTACATTCAAAACAGGTGACCTGGGGAAAACGTCATAACTTTCTTTCTGAGCATCAGATTGAAATTTCATAAGAAGGTACAGAAAGAGGATGGACTGTAGTTTTCTTGTATATATGTTGTAGAGTTAAAGGTTGGAACAGTGACACGTGGCACTTCATACAAGTTCGCTCTACTGAACTAGTCTATAATCAGGTCACTGCGGGAGATTGTGCATAACTCTTTCTTGGAGAATCCAATTTGAATCAGACTAGTGGCATTGGAAAGAGGACATAGAAGGCTACTACAAGTCACAGTTTCAGAACTGGATGATTCGAAATTACAGAGATACATCAGATTCAATATCAGGCTTCTACAAAGTAAAAAAAAGGTGTGTAGTTTTTTTTTTAATTTTTGCATAAGCTTGGTTTGAAGGAATTCAAAGGGCATAGTAAAGCATTATTATCGGTAAATGATACCCTGAGGAAAGAAAATGCAAACACCTAGTAAGGAATCTGAAATCTCTAGCATGACTCATGAAGAAGAGGAAGAAATGCTACATGATATATCAAAATTACAAGAACAAGTGCAACAAATGTCACGCTCACAAAAGCTAACAGATGCTAAGATAAATGGCGTGGAATCTAAGATAAATGGCGTGGAATCTAAGATAAAGGGCATGGAAGCTAAGATGGATGATCTGAAGACAGATTTGTGGACAGATTTGAAGACAGACATGGCAGATTTGAAGACAGATTTGACAAATTTTCTACAAGAAATACTTACTAATGGTGAAAAGGTTGTAAAGGAAACTCATGATGTGAACAAAAGAAATGTTAATCATGATTCCATAGACTCTAATGTTGGATCGAAGACCCACCATATTCCAAAAATCGATATGAGGAAGTTTGATGGCAAGGATCCCGCCACATGGATATTACAGATGGAGCAGTTCTTCGATCTCAATAATGTGCAAAACACACAAAAGGTACGTATGGCAACTTTATATTTGGAACCAAATCAGTCTGTATGGTATCAATGGCTTTGCTCTCGTAAACAATTTATCACTTGGGCAATTTTTACGGAAGAATTGATAGCACATTATGAGGATACAAAAAGCAACACATTTTTTAGCCAATTTATAAGTCTCAAACAAAAGGGTTCAATAATGGAGCACATTGAGGAGTTCCAAAAATTGAACATAAGGGTAAAAGATATTCCAGAGGAGCATAGGATTGATGTGTTCATAGAGTCTTTAAAGGATAATATCCAACATGATGTGCGCCTTTGGGAACTTGATTCATTAGAGAAGGCATTCAGGTTAGCAAGAAAAATGGAAAGCAAAATTATGGCAACTAGGAAGCATACCATTCACAACTATAAAGACGGAAGTGTTGTTGCCCATAGTCTTCCACAACCTACAAGGTTGAAACCACAACAATTGGAAGAAAAAAGAGCAAAAGGGCTTTGTTACAATTGTGATAGCAAATACACAAAAGGTCATAAGTGTGCTGAGAAGAAATTATTCTACATAGATTGTGAAGAGGAAGAAGAAAAGGAGCAAGAAAGGTCAAAAGAAGAGGATATATTCCAGGAACAAAGCCTATATGAAGAACAAATAAATCCGACCATATCTTGTAATGCATTGGCGGGAATTACCACTCCTCAAACCATCAAGATAGAAGGACAAATCAAGAAGAAAAAGGTAATAGTGTTGATTGATTCAGTAAGCACCCACAATTTTATTCATTGTCGGGTAGCAAAAGAATTGAATTGATTCCTATATCCAGCACCAGAGTGTCAAGTGATGATTGCAAATGGAGGAACAATAAATTGCTCTGGAAAGTGCCATAATATCAAGCTATCCATGGGAGAATATGTATTGACTAGCCCAATGCTTTCCATTCCAATGGGAGGTGCTGATGTTGTACTAGGAGTCCAATGGCTACAATCCTTGGGTACAATAGCTTTTAATTTTCAAGAACTTTTCATGAAATTTTCTGTGGAAGGAAAGGAAGTTGAATTAAGGGGTATTGCAGGGAAACCAGGAAAGATAATCAGCTCTAATGGCATGACAAAGCTTCTAAAAAAGGAGCAAAGAGGTGTAATTGCACAATTATGTTCGCTAGATGTTTCCACATTGGAATCATCTATTTCTCCAGATCTCCAAAAAGTCCTGGACAATCATTCCAAGGTATTTGAGACTCCCAAAGGTCTCCCACCTATGCGTGATCATGATCATGCTATTCATCTGATTCCAGGAAGTGTTCCTCCAAACATCAGGCCGTACAGATATCCATATGTCCAAAAAAGTGAAATTGAACGTATGGTTGCAGAAATGCTAGAGGCTGGTATAATTCAACCGAGTCAAAGTTCTTTCTCAGCTCCAGTAGTATTGGTGCACAAGAAGGATGGATCATGGTGCATGTGTCCAGATTATAGGGAGCTCAACAAGCTCACTATTAAAGATACGTTCCCCATTCCTGTCATTGATGAATTACTGGATGAATTGCATGGATCAATTTACTTCACCAAGTTGGATCTTCGTTCGGGATATCATCAAATCAGAATGAAGATTGAAGACATTCCGAAAACGGCATTTAGAACTCATGAGGGTCATTATGAATTTTTGGTCATGCCTTTTGGCCTTACCAATGCACCTTCAACATTTCAAGGTTTGATGAATTCAATTTTCAAACCATTCCTTAGAAAATTTGTGTTGGTATTTTTTGATGATATACTAATCTACAGCAAGTCTTGGAAGGATCATGTTGAACATGTTGACAAGGTGCTACAACTATTGGAGGAGAAACAATTATATGCAAAAAGATCCAAATGTTTCTTTGGAGTCTAGGAGGTGGAATATTTGGGTCATATTGTATCTCATGAAGGAGTTAAGGTAGACCCTAGCAAAATTAAAGCCATTAAGGAATGGAAAATCCCCACATCCATAAAGCATCTGCGAGGATTTCTTGGGTTGACAGGGTATTATCGCAAGTTCGTTAAGAATTATGGGAGAATAGCAGCACCTCTAACAACATTATTGAAGAAAGATTCATTTTCATGGACTCCGGAAGCAACAAAGGCCTTTAAACATCTTAAAGAGGCAATGTGCCAAGCACCGGTCGTAGCTACACTGGACTTCACAAAAACCTTTATTGTGGAATGTGATGCTTCAGGAAATGGAATTGGTGCTGTTCTAATGCAAGATGAAAGACCCATTGCTTTTGAAAGTCGTCCAATCAAGGGAAAGTTTTTAAGCAAAGCTATTTATGAGAAGGAAATGTTGGCAATACTCCATGCACTTAAGAAATGGCGACCCTACCTAATGGGAAGACACTTCAAGGTAAAAACGGATCATGATAGCCTTAAATACTTTTTAGAACAAAGATTATCCTATGAAGAGCAACAAAAGTGGGTCACAAAGATGTTGGGTTATGACTTTGAAATCATCTACAAAAAAGGGAAGCAAAATGTGGTGGCAGATGCACTCTCAAGAAAAGATGAGGATATGGAAGCATTGTTGTGTGCCATTTCTATTATCCAACCAGATTGGATAAATGAAGCAAAGGAGGAATGGAAGAATGACGAAGAAGTGTGGGCACTTATTCGAAAGCTACAACAAGATTCCAGTACTTCTGATACATTTAGCTGGCAAAATGATTCGCTATGGTACAAAGATCGCTTATACCTCTGTAAGAATTCCCAGATAAAACAAAAGATTCTTATGGAATTGCACACTTCTCCCTTAGGAGGGCACTCAGGATTTTTAAAAACTTACCACAGGGTTAAGAAGGAATTTTTTTGGGATGGCCTTAAATCAGATATTCAAAAGTTTTTGGCGGAATGTTTGGTTTGCCAACAAAATAAAGTTGAAACAATTAAGACACCGGGTCTATTACAACCTTTATCCATTCCAAGCCAACGTTGGGAGGAGGTTTCAATGGATTTTATCACAGGTTTACCCAAGTCTGAGGGAAAGAGTGTCATCATGGTGGTAGTTGACAGACTTACCAAGTATGCACACTTTTGTGCATTATCACATCCATTTAAAGCCAGTACAGTTTCTACTGCATTTATGGAAACAGTTCAAAAGCTACATGGAAATCCAAAGATTATTGCAAGTGATAGAGATCCCATTTTCACTGGAAATTTTTGGACAGAATTATTTTCTTGTCTTGGTACTCAGTTAGCTCATAGCTCATCTTATCATCCTCAATCTGATGGGCAAACTGAGATAGTAAATAAATGTTTGGAAGGATATATTCGTTGCTTTGTATCTGATAAACAAACACAATGGGTCAAATGGTTGCCTCTGGCTGAATGGTGGTATAACACTTCCTTCCATACAACAACAAAAATGACCCCATTTATGGCACTTTATGGGTACCAACCACCATCAATCACATCATATTTAAGAGAAAATTCTAAGGTTCAGGCAGTGGAACATCACATCGAACATCAACAACAAGTCCTCCAACTCTTAAAGGATAACCTCGTGTTGGCACAAAATAGAATGAAACAACAGGCAGATCAACATCGCAGTGAAAGAAGTTTTGATGTAGGTAATTGGGTATTCCTACGGCTACAACCATATAAGAAAATGTCCCTAAAGCAAGCTAAGAAGGATAATAAATTATCACCAAAGTATTATGGTCCGTACAAGGTGTTGGAAAAGATTGGTACTATGGCATACAAATTGGAGCTTCCTGCAGCTTCTCGATTGCACCCAGTTTTCCATGTTTCATGTTTAAAGAAGGTTATAGGCGACAAGCTCCTAGTTCAAACAATATTGCCAGAACTTGATGAGGAAGGAAAAATTATATTGGAACCGGAAGCAGTCACAGAAACAAGAACTCGACATCTACGAAATCGATCAATTTCAGAGTATCCTATCAAGTGGAAGAGCTTATCCGCTGAAGATTCCACATGGGAGGATGAGAATTTTATGCAGAAGTATCCAGAACTGCTCAAGCGTTGAGGACAACACTTTTTTGAAGGAGAGGGGCATGTTGGGTCCCTATAATACTAGTGATTACCCCATTACTATTGTAGTTATACCCCTTATTTATATTGTTGTGCCCCTATTACCCCCATATTGTTATTTCTGTGCCCCTTAGAATCCCTCTATTGTTATTTCTGTGGCTTTATATTATTATTGTTAGGTCGGCTGGATTATATTGTGACTCCTTAGACTCCTATATATAGAAAGGAGGTTTTGTCATTTGTATCATCCAAGAATTTTTCATTTATGTAATGTAAAGGAGGTTGCCCCCTCGAAGAGGCTGAATTCTAAGGCGTTGATCTTTCTTTTCTATCTTTTCTTGAGCTGGTTTCATAACACAGACTTCCCTCACTCCTTCCAAACTATAGTTGTCTTTGAACAATGTTCAATCTTGGCTCAAACTAGAGAAGATTTCCTCCTTGGCCAAAGATAAAAGAATTAAATATTTGGAGGAAATGGTGATTAAAGCAGGTTTTGGTCCTGACAATTAAAAATCCATGGAAGAGGTCATTTAAAAGAAGAATATTGATATAACATCTCTAAGGAAGAAATTAAAGTTTTTTGCGACTAAAGATCCCCAAGAAAAGGAGTTAGGAGAGACAGATTTACAGAAAGACGAAATGTTGAAGCTATTGATGGAGCAGAGTGCACAGATTAAGGAGATGGAAGCAGAGATGGACAAGTTGATCAAAGAGAATGAGAAAAGTTTTCAACTTGTAGTAGCTTCTCTTGATGTAGTACCAATTGCATCCCTACTTCAAACAAGTATCCCTGCAACAGTTACAACACCAGGAACATCTTCCTCTGCAGTACCTCCTTCTTCAACTACAGATGATTCAATTAAGTTGGTCCAACCCCTGGAAAGCATGTCTATACAGGGAGAAGAAATAAAGAAGTTAAGATAGGATGCGAAGACCGTACAAGAGCAGAACACAAGATATGAAAATTCCCTCCTAACAGAGTCTTATAAATCCCATGCAATATCCCAGATATTGCAGCAAATGGAAAAGAGATTTCCATGGGTAATACCCTGGCCCATGTCAAATCAAATATTTGGGAACGGATCAATGAAGGTATGATAGGTATTTGGCCTTCAATACAAATCATATTTGAGCAGCAAGAACTGATTGAAAGATCTAATGAAGCCATTAAAGAAGTCAAAAAACAGTTGGGTGACAAACCCAGTGAAGCTACTGAGCTCATCAAGTTCGTCAACTCTAAAAATAAGCAAGAATTATAAGAGATGGAGATTGAAGATAGAAAAAAATCTATACTAGAGGTCAAAAAGGTGTTGACTAAGACAAATTTAATGAGGCAGCTTGAAGAAAAGTGTCATATTTTGGACATTGGTGTAAAGAGATTCTTCAACAAGCTGGAAGCCCTCTACAAAAAGGGACTTCCTAATTTTTAGTAATAAATGATAAGCTTAGTACATGGTTTGATTACAATGAGAATTGATGACCAGGGCTAAAGACAGTTCTAAAGTTATAGGAGGAAGAATTAGCATGACACGAAAAGAAACCTTGGAAGCATTGACATATGATCTAGATATCCCGTACGAGATTAAGCATATATTTATCTCTAAACCAACTTTTTCTAAATACACCGAAGTAGACGAGGTTTACAGAAAGTTACTGAAGACTTTTATCCCTAGTGAGAAGCGTTGGGATAGATTATGTGAATTAATGGAATACGAAGATGAATTGGTTGTATAACTCAGTGTCAATAGCACAGCAGGATTCGAAGGGCCAGGCAGTCAGCAGTTCCACCAATTTAGTGCCATCAATTCAAACACTTCAAATTTTCCTAAATATTTGTAGAAATTTAGATAGATTCTGTTAGCGCTCGAATTTGCCTCAGGCTGAGGAAGGCAGAATCCAAGGCAACATCAAACCACTTAGCCTCGTAGCTAGCCCTACTGGGCAGGAGAGGGCTCTCTCCGGGTCTATCTCGGCAAAAGGTCTTCAAAGGGCGGAGATGACCAATAAAGAACACTGATTTTAGGCTAGTAAACTGATTGAGAAGGTTTGATTTCAGATTTTTAGGGTTTTGGTGGAAAACAGGGGGAAAGCAATTTTGGGTGCGGGGATGGGACACAGCGTTTGCAGAGGTCTTTTTGGGGCAAGGTAGGAGATTGACTTGATGCCTTTGATTTAAATGAATGGATGGAAATGACCGGTGAGGGGCTAAAGAGAGCAAGAAACCATCGAGAGTTCTCTTTAGACAGAGGAAAACATAGATATTAAGCAAACTTAAAGGCAGAGCATACAAATTATGAATTCTACCTTAACACTTCATTTACTTAATGTGCAGAAAAGAAAAGTGGGAAAATGATACACATAACACACTTACAAGTACATGAGAAGCACACCATCAACACAAATAACCACAGGAATCCCAAAAAGTGCTGCAAAGCCCTGGTCTTTCCTTTGCCAAAATTGCAGAGATACAAAGTGTAATACAATAGAAGCTTATCCCTCAAGAGTCCAACCATGAAAATGACTAAGAAAATACATAATATAGGCAAGCTAACACCTTTCCTTGCCTCTAGGGGTCGAGCTCATCATCCTAGGAGCTGTTTCAACCAATTCTAAACAAAGCACTACAATCTAGGCAGTCAAAACAACTTGCCTCTATAAGCTAGGAAACCAATTCATTCATTAAATGTTTGCTATTTCATGAATGAATCTTCTAGAATAGGTAAATAAGTGTCATGTCAACATGCAAATACATTAATTACATCAAAGAAGGTGAAAAATCCCATCACAAGTCAAAACTGGTCAAAGCTGGGCGAATTCCTGAGCTGTAGATGAAAAATTGAGAAAATGTGTTGATGCGTAGCGCCCCAATCCTGAACGCATAGCGCACCTTTGAGCCAACTTTTTAGGCACTTCCAGGCCTCCAAATGAGGCAAAAGTAGGCTTTTTGAAAAGGTCTGGATGTCTACTTTCCAACCCAAGTGGAATTTCTCAATTTGGTGTCCATTTGCCCCTCCAAAATTGCAATCTCCCAAGACTGCTTCCTGTGTGTCCAAAAAGTGGCAGAAAGTCATTTTTTGCTTTTTTTTTTACCTTCTGGAGGCTCAAAACTTGATGGAATCTCTTGGCCATTGCTGAGAAAGTGTAATTTTTCATGAAAAATCCAATAATGCTGAGTTTTTGAGAAATGGACTTGCCCATCTTCAGGGTACCGCGCGGCGCGCTACGCGTTGAGGGCAAAAACCTGTGTGTGGCACAAAAAATTCACAATTGACAAAATTTTCTCCAAATTTCTTGAAATTTGGGCTAGGAGTCCCCAATAAAGTACCATGCTCAGTCAAAGAGGCTTTGGCCAAAATTTGGAGTGGATCAAGCCTTTTTCTCCGTTTTAGTGCTTTGCTCAACCTCCTTGGACCTGGCGATTGTATTTTTGACATTTCTGTAAAACCATGACACCTGTGTAAAAAGTTAAGGAGGTTTTTCTTCCTTGGCCTGTTGTGGACAAAAACCTCTCTCAGTTTTCCAAAATTCATCTTTGATTTCTCTGAAACATCTTTTGAGTGAAACTAATCCCGATGTGTGAAACAAGGAATTTCGTGGAAATGAAGCGAAATGAAGGGGATAGGGGGCTTTTAAATTCTTGGGGAAATTTTTGGGAGTGGGGAGGGATGTTAGGAAGTAGGGGAAAGTGGAATCTAAGAGATTGAGTGAGGGGAAGGGGTCCAAAAGGGAAAAACACAGGCCAAACCTAGAAAATTGTCAGGTTGTAGCTAGAAACTAGGGTTTGTGCAAAAATGAGGAATTTGGGGGATCTCAGTGATGGAAAGTGTTTGATAAGGTACATGAAGGATAGGGGAAGGTGTTTGAACATCTGGATACAATTTTTGCTAATGATTTGACCATTCAAGAGAAATTAGCTTTCAAAACCCTAAGAGAGGGAAATGACCTTGCCTAGGTGCAACTGAAGCATGAACAAGGTGTAAAATGACTCATTAGACACTGACATGATAATGAAAACCCTATGAATGATGATAAAATCAGCTGAATGGTGACATGGACCATCATTTGGACAACTTTAGAAGGAGTGAAAGCAAACCCTAGACCTAATGCCTAGTGACCAAATTTTGCTTGAAAACTCTTTGAAATGACAAAATTTGACCTTGACACTCTGAGACCACTTTGTAAGAGCATATTTGATCACTGGAGGAAGGCTGGAAAGACTGACACTAACATTGGCTCCAATGGGGATGGTAGCTCCTTAGAGGTGCCAAGAACGGCAGATCTTTGGGAGAGCAGACCAGTACCTTATCCATTGGGCAATGGAGTCAAAAACTCAAACTAAAACGCATGACTGAAAACTGATGACTCGGATGACACAAATTGACTCTCACTCAACTAAAAACTGACTCAATATTTAAACACAACCGACAAACTAGAAATGATGCTCAAAGTGGAGCTTATTCATCAAAACCTACTCTAACAGTTTCATTCATCACCTGATCAAGTGAAATGAAACAACCAATGCAACCAAGTAAGTATGTCGTTTGCTGTTCGAATTCTCCGCAAGTGCTCACTTATGAACAACAAAAGAGAACTACTGAAAGGCAACTCCCATGATAACTTAGAAACAGATCCGTTGAATGATATGAATTCTCTATCCGCCTCCAAAAACACTGCATAAGGATCTTGAAGTTCATGCACACTGGGACTTAGCTCATCCAATGGATTACTTCTCTTCTCCTCATACCATGAATGCAAACTTTGATCTGAGCCTTATGACGAGACCTCTGCTGAAAATGAGAAAGAAACCAGCTGCCGGATCAAATTCATAGCAGCACATGTTTCAAGCTCACATGTAGTCAATGGAGAAAGACTTTGACTGCAAACCTCATCCAAAACATCAGCTATTGGATCATGAAAAACTTGAAAAGACTGTTGCAATGTATCCATTGAAAATGTATGACATCCTTCTAGTTGTTCATCTTTTTCTTGAGAGATTTTACAAAGATTCTGCCTTATAAACTGAAATGCTTCGAAACAAAAGGGTATAGAATCGTCCTGCATCATCAAATCATGTATTTCGTCTTCCACAACTTCATTTGTAATCTACCCTTCAATTTCATTTGGTGGCTGCAAATCTGATGCTACAGGCTGCTCAAGAATTTTGTTATCTGTCTCATCCTCAACACTAACACTAAGTGATTGCTGATTTGTTATAGGCTGTTCATTTGAAGATTTACTATGCAATCTACCCTTCAAAAACTGAAATTATTCAAAACAGAATGGTACAGAGTCACCTTGAATCATTAAATCATGTGTGTCCACTTCCAAGTCTTCAGCTGCAACTTGACAATCAATGGCTTTCGGGGGTTGCAAATCTGAATATGAGAAGTCTTGAACAAAATTTTCATTGCTCTCAAGATGATTCAAATCAAGACTTGTTGACATTTGATTTCTGATTGCATGGTAGTTATCTCTGATGAACTGAAACGAATCAAAACAAAAAGGCAAAGATCCTTCACTTACTTCAAACTTTGCTGCACTTTCCTCGTCAATGTCATAGCTGATATGCATCATTTGATCATTGTACTCGAGCTGCTGTAAGTGAACCTCTTCCTCCCACAAACTAGCTGTTGATTTGTCTGCAAGATTAGCTTTTGTTTGGAGAACATAATCATCATCATACTGATCAAACTGAGGCAAATCATCGGTATAAAACATATCATCAAGCATGCAGGTCATATCAACATTGCTTTCTTCGCCAAGGTGATCTACAAAACAATCATTATCAAATCTATGACAACTAGAATAAGAAACAAAATGTTTTGGAGCGGCCATTTGTTCTTCTTCATTCAACAAGCCATGGGATTGAACATCATAATCATTCCTTGCATTGATCTTGTCCATCATCTTTTCCACTGCACTTACCAAAATGTCAAGTTTTACCTCTAGAGATGTCGATTTTTCCCGATCTATGTTTTTCATCTCTTCTTCCTTCAACTTTGCCTGTCGGATCAACAGATGCGCCTCTACATTTACTGCACTGTTTTGCATCTCGTGAAGTGTTGCAATATCCTTTTCTCTCAGCTGAAACTCCATCTCCGGATCAAAGGCACCCGGATAGTGCAAGAGAGCAGATCTAGGAGTAGGCCTTATATCAACTGGCATTGAATAATAAACTTGATTAAATCTGGCCGAAAACTATTGTACTGTCTCCCCTGGCAATCTTTTCAGCTGGTTATACTCTTCTACAATCAAGAAAAGTTTCTGCCCAATCATCCACCTATCGAGAAAAGCTTTGACGAACTGCTGGAAATCTGAGATGCTCGCATCAGGCAGGGTTTTGAACCAACTCTTCACTTTGGCTTGCAAAGAAAGAGCAAAAAGCCTAATACTAACATCTTCATCATCAACTTCAAAAAGATCTAGAAAAGTCTCAACATTCTGCACATGTTGCTCAGCATTGACATTCTTACATTCACCGTCAAACCTCGGCAAGTATAGATCATAGTTTTTGGGGAAAGGATGGAGAACAGAAGGTAAAACAAGAGGTTTATACCGATCTGGAATTTTACAAGGTGTAGGGGTATGTACAGCAGGTATAGAATCAGTCTTGGTTTCTTGGGGCTCATCAATTCGAAGATGGTCATCACAAAATTCAGAAAAAGGAACCTGATCAAACTCAAAGGCATGCAAATCTTTGGTTTTCACACTTTTCAAAGGGAAGGAATCAAATGCAGGCCTGGGATCTTTTCTCAAGCATAGTATACTTTGCAATGCAATATTGACATTCTTGGGAAAAGAGAAGAAATAATTTATGACAAAGAACAAAATGTCTTGGATGAAATTCCAACTTGAGTACCTGATCTGTCCATATTGTCCTTTCATGTTTCTACTGGTCAGGATCATCCTCCAGTGGAGTCTTTGGATCTGATCTCGAAAATGATTTAGAGTCGCCAAGTGAATGATTTCAGCCTTTCAAGTGTCTGATCGTTGTCCACCATCAACAATCAGATCTGAACTTGATACATGTATTGGGGTAATTAACAAGTTAAATGTCACGTTTACAATCTAAACCGGAGATTGACTGAAGCAGCGTTTATCTACTTCCGCTAATGCAAAGCAAAAGCGTTTCGAAGGCTACTTGGCATAACTTCAGGCTCCGTATGTAGCTTATAAAACAAATGACATCAGCCAGCAAACCATTTGTTCTCCCCAGTATGGTCGCTAGTATGTTAGCGCTTGAATTTGCCTCAGGCTGAGGAAGGCAGAATCCAAGGCAACATCAAACCACTTAGCCTCGTAGCTATCCCTACGGGGCAGGAGAGGGCTCTCTCCGGGTCTATCTCGGCAAAAGGTCTTCAAAGGGCGGAGATGACCAATAAAGAACACTGATTTTAGGCTAGTAAACTGATTGAGAAGGTTTGATTTCAGATTTTTAGGGTTTTGGTGGAAAACAGGGGGAAAGAAATTTTGGGTGCGGGGATGGGACACAGCTTTTGCAGAGGTCTTTTTGGGGCAAGGTAGGAGATTGTCTTGATGCCTTTGATTTAAATGAATGGATGGAAATGACCGGTGAGGGGCTAAAGAGAGCAAGAAACCATTGAGAGTTCTCTTTAGACAGAGGAAAACATAGATATTAAGCAAACTTAAAGGCAGAGCATACAAATTATGAATTCTACCTTAACACTTCATTTACTTAATGTGCAGAAAAGAAAAGTGGGAAAATGATACACATAACACACTTACAAGTACATGAGAAGCACACCATCAACACAAATAACCACAGGAATCCCAAAAAGTGCTGCAAAGCCCTGGTCTTTCCTTTGCCAAAATTGCAGAGATACAAAGTGTAATACAATAGAAGCTTATCCCTCAAGAGTCCAACCATAAAAATGACTAAGAAAATACATAATATAGGCAAGCTAACACCTTTCCTTGCCTCTAGGGGTCGAGCTCATCATCCTAGGAGCTGTTTCAACCAATTCTAAACAAAGCACTACAATCTAGGCAGTCAAAACAACTTGCCTCTATAAGCTAGGAAACCAATTCATTCATTAAATGTTTGCTATTTCATGAATGAATCTTCTAGAATAGGTAAATAAGTGTCATGTCAACATGAAAATACATTAATTACATCAAAGAAGGTGAAAAATCCCATCACAAGTCAAAACTGGTCAAAGCTGGGCGAATTCCTGAGCTGTAGATGAAAAATTGAGAAAATGTGCTGATGCGTAGCGCCCCAATCCTGAACGCGTAGCGCACCTTTGAGCCAACGTTTTAGGCACTTCCAGGCCTCCAAATGAGGCAAACGTAGGCTTGTTGAAAATTTCTGGATGTCTACTTTCCAACCCAAGTGGAATTTCTCAATTTGGTGTCCATTTACCCCTCCAAAATTGCAATCTCCCAAGACTGCTTCCTGTGTGTCCAAAAAGTGGCAGAAAGTCATTTTTTGTTTTTTTTTGACCTTCTGGAGGCTCAAAACTTGATGGAATCTCTTGGCCATTGCTGAGAAAGTGTAATTTGTCATGAAAAATCCAAAATTGCTGAGTTTTTGAGAAATGGACTTGCCCATCTTCAGGGTAGCGCGCAGCACGCTCCGCGTTGAGGGCAAAAACCTGTGTGTGGCACAAAAAATTCACAATTGACAAAATTTTCTCCAAATTTCTTGAAATTTGTGCTGGGAGTCCCCAATCAAGTACCATTCTCATTCAAAGAGGCTTTGGCCAAAATTTGGAGTGGATCGGGCCTTTTTCTCCGTTTTAGTGCTTTGCTCAACCTCCTTGGATCTAGCGATTGTATTTTTGACATTTCTCTAAAACCGTGACACCTATGTAAAAAGTGAAGGAGGTTTTTCTTCCTTGGCCTGTTGTGGACAAAAACCTCTCTCAGTTTTCCCAAATTCATCTTTGATTGATCTGAAACATCTTTTGAGTGAAACTGATCTCGATGTGTGAAACAAGGAATTTCGTGGAAATGAAGCGAAATGAAGGGGATAGGGGGCTTCTAAATTCTTGGGGAAATTTTTGGGAGTGGGGAGGGATGTTAGGAAGCAGGGGAAAGTGGAATCTTATAGATTGAGTGAGGGGAAGGGGTCCAAAAGGGCAAAACACAGTCCAAACCTAGAAAATTGCCAGGTTGTAGCTAGAAACTAGGGTTTGTGCAAAAATGAGGAATTTGGGGGATCTCAGTGATGGAAAGTGTTTGATAAGGTACATGAAGGATAGGGGAAGGTGTATGAACATCTGGATACAAGTTTTGCTACTGATTTGGCCATTCAAGAGAAATTAGCTTTCAAAACCCTAGGTGCAACTGAAGCATGAACAAGGTGTAAAATGACTCATTAGACACTGACATGATAATGAAAACCCTATGAATGATGATAAACTCAGCTGAATGGTGACATGGACCAACATTTGGACAACTTTAGAAGGAGTGAAAGCAAACCCTAGACCTAATGCCTAGTGACCAAATTTTGCTTCAAAACTCTTTGAAATGACAAAATTTGACCTTGACACTCTGAGACCACTTTGTAAGAGCATATTTGATCACTGGAGGAAGGCTGGAAAGACTGAAACTAACAGATTCAGTTTAGGAATTCATAAATAAATCCTAGTCATTTTTTACAAGATTTTTTGTAAATATCTTATAAATACTTCTCTTTTTGAAGTATCAAGGGTCGATTTTGTTGATTTTTGCATTCCACAAAGCTATTGTACCTTTCTATTGTATGGGCTGATCAATAATAAAAGGGACGTTTTCACAAGATTCATGTGTTAGGCTATATAGTGATGCGCTTCTCTCACTGTTAATGTTTAATTACTTTGTTCCATGCTTATGTTTCCTGAAATCTTAATTATTCAATAGAAAGTTGAAGGAAGGAATTTGTTTAGATGTACACTATGATCCTGGCTATGAATAATTTCAATGTTTTCTTCTGATATCATGTTAAGGAATTCTTAATTTCTCTTTAACTTAAATTGAACTTATATCTTTTCTTCCACTCCATTTCATTTTAATATCAAGGATCCAATTAGTCTAGCTACCTTGCCCTGTGAAAATCCTTTCCAAAAGCTTAAACAGACCCCTTTTAAATTGTAGTCTCCATAGCCCAATGGAAGTTTCAGGGACTTAATCAACCAATACATTTTAAAATCAAACTTCGAACCTTCATAACTAGCCTAATATCTAATACAACAAAGTTAAATCTCATAGAGAGAGCCCTCTCTGAAGCTAGTAGGGTTAGATCCATGCTTCCAAATTGGTTTGTGGTTACCTTTTTTATTTTCTTTTGCAACCTTGGAAAATTACAGAGTGCTAACACCATGGCTTTCAAATTGAGGATGGAAATTTTTTGATCAAGCGAAGGGATTTAAACCAATCATCATTTCTCTAATTATGTTCACCAACACTTAGATGGTAGTTTCTTTATTTTGACTGATTTTTTGGCCATGGTTTTTATTTTCTTGTCACCACTCTATTATGGCTCCAACCCTAGCCATAGGGAAGAATTTCTTGCTAATAGAACTGTCAACTCCATTGGTGAGAAAATTCTTCACGTTTCTCTCTCAAGGGTAAATTAGTGGTTATAGGGTTAGTTTGGCTCCTTTTCATGTGATTCCCAATTAGTTATGCTTTAACTTGACTTTGTATATGATTTTCTTCTTATTGTAGTTGCAACAACAACCCTACTCAATTCCTCATAGTGCCTTATGCTTGGAGTGAATTGAGGGTCTCGATGATTCAAATCAATGCAGATATCACCTTGCCAATCCTATCTAACACTTTTGAGCTATGATCAACCATCCTAACTTGAAATAATGGAGGAAAACTTATGAGCCTAACCAAACTTTGTTGGCTAGTCTAGAAGAGAAAAGTGACCTTTAATGCTCTAGCCTGTTGAGGTAACTCTTAGAGAGAGGTTTCCACTTAATTTATTTTTCTTGCAAATTTGAGCCTTTTTGAACCTGTGTAGTTCCCTATTGGGACTCTATCCAATGCTATAACACTCCTTCATCCTTATATCTAATGCTACAACCGCACACTTGAGATTTCAACTTGATTTTTAGCCCTTCAAACTATGTGTAGCGCCATCCTAGACCTCAAGTTAGCACTATAGCACCCCCCATAAGCACCATCCCAGTGATACAACCTCATAACAAGCCTTGTCTTGAGCATTTCTGTCAAAAATTTAACTTTTCAAGTTACCTTAGTGTTACATTGAGCCCTAGTACAATGCAACAACCATGTAATTTTGTCTCCAAGGAAATTTTTCTCCTATCCTAATCATCCATAACACTACATTGACCCTCAAGCTAGTGCTATAATGCCCATATGACCTTTAGTCTAGTGCTAGAGTTTCAATTTCTCTCTCTTGAGTTCATATTTTTCTTTCTTAACCCTTGTAGTGCTCCACTGAGTCTCTTCTGATCATTATAACACGTCATTGGCCGTGTTCAAAGTACTATAAATTCTCATTGAGCCTCAAGTTAGATTCAGGATTCACCCTTTAAAACCTTTCTCTCTCAAGATGAGTTTTCTCATGTTTTCCTTATGTTATACATGAGTTTACTAAAGGTGAAAGGCAAGTTAAAGCAAGAACATTTGAATAGTTGATGCACAAAATCTCAAAAACCCTTATCATGGTTCAGTAACTCTCAATTTATGTTTCCTCAACTCCCTATGGTTTGTCTAGCTAGAACATGTAAGGTTTCATGTCAGAAGCCATTCTGGTTCTTTGAACTTAAGTCTAGAAATATTTTTTAGATTTCAAGATTAAGTACATGAACTAATGATTTTATGCCTAGAAAACCTATTTATTTTTCTTATTTTTATAAGGAAAATTCCACTTGGGAGAATACACATACACCTTGGTCAAGATGGTGAAATTGTTTTAATTGTAATGATCAAGAGTACTTACAGTACACATATATCAATGTTTCCTTTTCCTCGCCACTTAAGCCTGGTGCATGTACATGAGAAAACCATCTTGGGACCAAACCTCTAATTTCTTTGCATTCAAAATTTAAACTAATTTGCATAATGGGTGCCTATTGTTTCATTTTCTTATAGAAGAACCACTTAAGTGTCTAAGAGGTAAGCATGCTAAAATTTAGTGGCTTAGTCCTTGGAAAAAGTGGAACCTAATAACTCAACTAATCAAGGGTTCTGGGATATACATGGTAATAAGCATATAAGTTGTTTAAGAGAGAGGGTCTTCCTATGGAAGAACCAAACTCAGAAATATACAAGCCTAGTAAACATATAAATCAAAGAAGGAAGACTTAACTAGATTCTCCTAAAAACATATTTTTCTAATGGATGACCTTCACCAAGCTTTGAAACCCTACTAGAGATCATGCCGCATGAATAAAAAATAGGGAATTAAAGGAACTATGTCATACAAAAGAATTATCTTTTAGTGCCGTCACTAATAAGTGGACTAAAGATAACTTGAAGCAACATCTAACAGATCTCGCTAAACTACAAACAATCTTGAACTCATGTCTTGTCTCATGAAAAAATAACATGTCAATCTTCTCCCAGAATAACTCAAAATACCATGTCAATATGGAGAGCTTTCCACTTGGGATAATTAAATTCAATTACATCATACTATGAAGTATAGGTGGCTTGTATTCAGAGCTTCACGAAATTTCCAATTAAAGATCTAATTAGATTGAAACAACTATGACCCTAAGTTATGAGAGTTTTAAATATTTTCCTTTAATATATTTGTAAATTTTGAGAATTTGAAGAGTTGTAACTAACCCCATAGAAGTTTAATAGTCCCAAGAGGCAGTTACTAACTCAATCTATAAATATTGTAAAACTCTCAATTTGAAGAGAGAAACTTTTGGAATTTTGTTGATATACCTGGAGACCACAACTAAAAGGATGGTACTTCTTCATTCACTACTTTAATAATAAGAATCCTTGAAGACCATCGCTAGGGCTATATTTTGACATGCATCTTGTCCTTGTTTCTAACTACTCTTGAACAATTCATGTATGTGTGTACTTTGTGAGATGTATACTACTAGGTTATAAACTAATCTATGCATTAGATAGTTTCTCTCCCATGCTTATTATTGCAGTTATGCATTTTTCATTATATGAACACTTATTATATCAACATACTAACAATTTTGGAGTTGTTCTAGTAAGTTAGACATTTTTTGTTTTCTTGGATTTCAACTAACTATTTCCTTGACTGTGCATTTTTGTTTTTATTGACTCATCGCTTCCTTTTTCCTATCTATCTCTTAATTTCTAACTAGCATATATTATTTTCATCTTAGTGCATTTAGTTAGTTTTAGTCTAGAATTTTCATACCCCTGTTGTGATGAAACCTCATATCTCACAACCTTCTCAAAAGCCAAGAATGGTTAATGGGATAAAATGTGGATGGGTCTTTTACCCCTAATATTGTGAGGTCTAATTGGAACCTCATCCCAAAGAGAACCCCTTGACCATTGTCAGTTCATTTTTCCCTATCAATATTTATTTTGGCACTGGAAGGAGGGTCTAAATTGCATGGTTGGTTGTATCTCTTAATCATACATTTATATATACTTGGAGACAAAATTCATGCCCAACATCCTCATATCCCTCTAATATTTCCATACCATACTAAAAGGGAAATAAGCTATGAAGTTATTCCCTCTGAACTAGAACACCCTAGTTCTCCCCTTGAAGAATGATTGTATTCTGTTCCCCTCACTAAATTAATCACCTCTAGACACATCACCCATGCATATGCTAAACATATTGGACAATAACTACTCTCCTCCCAAGGCGTAATGCCACTTGAAGGCCTCTCGACAACGAAGGTGTTTTGGTTAATTTTGGCGAAGACCTTCCTAAACTGTCGCTTAATAATATCTTCAAACCTTTTGATCAAATATCTCTTTCTCCATCTAGTTCTCCTTTTCATATTTCTCTTAACAACCACAATGATACTTCTTCTAATTTTAAAGAAGAAGTTGGTCATGCTTACGGAATGGCAGGTCAAACTCAACTTATGTGGTTATTGCAAGGGGAACTTTACATTATAAAAATTTTGAGGTATAAAATGGGCCTCTTAAGGAATATTGTAAAACAATAGTGGAAATAATAAAATAAGATTAGAATTCATCATCAAGTTTTGGAAGGAAAAAAATAAAAAACTATTTTTTCAACTCGTATTTTCAACTTACCTCCCTATGATTTTACTCAAATTTCGAGTGTGAGCATTTGTTGGATGCAGAATTTAATTTTTAATCCAAGGAGTACCAATGTTGCATACTTTTGATGGACCATGCTACATGAAAAAATGTGATTGCAATCACGTTTTGTCATGTATTTCACATTTTCGTGTAGCATGGTCCATCGAAAGTATGCAACATGGGTATCCTTGGATGAAAATTAAATTTTGCATCCAACAAGTGATCTCGCTAAAAATTTGAATAAAATCGAAAGGAGATAAGTTGAAAATGTGTTAAAAAATATTTTTTATTATTTTTTTACCTTTTTACTCCAAAAATGGTGAATCATCCCCCATGGTTCACATCATCATATTGAATCCTATTGGTTCTTATAAAGTTGATTTTTGTTGTACATTTTTGTTTTGAGGCCTATTTTTTACCTCAAAATTTATCTAATGTTTGCATCCCCTATTCCATCTCTTCCTAGGCACATTGAAAGGATCTTGTTGAAATTTTATCATGACAAAGATGTTACTTTTGAAGATCATATAAATAATTTACATTTGACCTAACACTTGATGGATGTGTAACTTGAAGATGTAGACTGCAAGTTATTTCCATATACAATTGAGAATAAAGTACTACAATCTTCCAAATACCTCAATAATTAGATGGGATGCTTTTGAGAGAGCCTTCATAAACAATTTGGAGAAGACAATTCCCTAACCACTCTCCTCAAAGAGTTGATTACAATCAAAACAAAAGAAAAGGAGAAGGTCAAGGATGTCAACCATTGATTCATTACCCTATTTTCTTTGTGTAAATCAACATTTTTATATTAATTCATAGAATACATAAAATACAAAATGATCTGCACGCACAGACTAATGAGAGACTTCCTTGCCTGTTTACAGTGCTTATGAGCCACTACAACACTATCTGATGACCCCAAGGTCAACCACGCAGAGTAGCACCAAGAAAGACTATAGACTACAAAAAATGGTGCCCTCTTCGGCGATACATGGAAAGAAAGAAAGAAAGAGAGCCAGAGGGCCATCCTATCACCTAAGTGACCTATCACCTTGAGACCAGAGACAAAACATGTCAAAACAGGAAGTGAAAACTGAAACTAAAAAGCCATTACAGCTTAAGGATAACATAATCTTTGGTCGGAGCATTCGGGTTGGCCGGAGCAGTCGAATTCCTAGGCTTGGGAGTGCGCTGAGTAGTCCGTTTCCCCTGACTGGTTCCTGTAGCTTCCTCCAAGACCTCCCCAGCTGCTAAGGGATCCTAACAAATGGATTGCCTAAGGATACTGATAAGGACACTCATTTTCTTTGAGAGAGTGCCAACTTCCTTAGCCAGGGAGTTGAGTTTGAAATCTAATGCGTCCAGTTTCGTCGTTTGCTCTGTAGAAATTAGGGTGATAGTTTGATGAGCTTGATTGATGTATTCCCCTTGCATGCTTATCACCTTGGCTAACATATTTTTTATCCTCCAGGCCTCTGCCTGAGTGTGCACAAATTGAGTGGCCCGAGTGGTCGCAGTTCCCGGATCTTGAATCCATTCCACTTCCTTCTCCAAATCCTGCTCCTCCAGATGCTCTTCCTCCTCTGCGACAATCGCTTCTAGCTCTTCTATCTTGCGCTTTTCTTTGAGGGAGGTCTGAGTTTCATAGGAATCCCATGCTTTTTGAAGGTCTCTGTTAGCTGAGACATTTCGGCTTCCCTCACGAGCCATACTGCTATTGCGGAGCACAAAAACTCTGAGACTACTAAAAACACAATTGTTGCTATGTTGCATGTCGTGGGAAAGCAGAGTGTTGCACTCCTTGTGGGAGGCCTTAGTTATAGTAGATGGGAACCTTGATTGGCCTGAGGCTTTCCACTTCGTCATCGGATAAGCGCATATCTTGCCATAATAACTACTGCTCCAATTCCCACATTCCTGTTCATGATACGAATCCTTATTATTAACTCTGCCATGCTTGAGCCAATTTGTGGAGTGCCAAGTGTCTTCCTTTGTGATTTTCTGCCAGAATAGCTCATATTCTTTTTTGGATGTGCTTCTTGGTTCTAGCACTTTGTCCTTGTGTATTAATTCCCCCTTCTTCTTTTGTACTTCTGGGTCTGCCGCCCATTACTCCTTCTGTCTCTTCGATTGGTTGTCTTCATTCACCTTTTAAGGGGAAAACCTTTGTACCCCTGCGCCACTTCTTCCGTTAACTTATATCTTGCCTCGATAGAAGTGTGCACCTGTTCCAAAGTTCGGTGCATGTGACCTCATGCTAACATGTGTCCAGGTAAGCTGAGGGATTATCGATTCTGTAGTTGGTCAAATGATCTGCCACTACATTCGCCTTTCTTCTCACTGCATGAAGGATTATCCCGTCCAAGCATGATAGGTGATCCGCGGTGAGTTCTGTAACCTTGACAAGCCTCCAATGTTTTGTGACTTTACTCGGTTTGGTTCATGTATACAATCTTCTTGCTGCCGTAATCGCCAGTTGAGAGTCCCCTTCCACCACGGTGGTTCCAGCTTTTAGTTGCCTGAGAATTCTCAATCCTTGCTCTAGTGCTGCAAATTCCATTTCATTATTAGTCCCTTGACCTATCGATTGACTGTATAAATGTTGAATTTCTCCTTTTCTATCTCTAAGAACACCACCAATGCCTGCAAGCCCCAGATTTCCTCTAGAGGCCCCGTCAAAGTTGAGTTTGATGAAGCCCATAGGAGGAGGAATCCAGGTATTCACGTTGGAACTTTGTTGCTATCACTGATTTGATAAAAACATGATGGTTCCCATATCAATATCAAATGCTTTCAGAATCTGTAAGTCTG
The DNA here is from genome assembly GCA_031772625.1 of Pinus tabuliformis. Lineage (NCBI taxonomy): Eukaryota > Viridiplantae > Streptophyta > Pinopsida > Pinales > Pinaceae > Pinus > Pinus tabuliformis. Next base: position 1,477,630,474 of record CM062804.1, read on the forward strand.
AGATTGAGATGTTCTTGTCCTGTTCTAATTTCCCTTTGGAGGGAACTATTTGTTTAATGTTTTGCAGAATTGTATCCTTTGTAAAGTTTATGCTTTGGGTTTCATTTTGGAAAACTCTCCTATTTCTCTCTTTCCAAACCATCCATGCTATAAACCCTGGGATAAGTTTCCAAATTGAATTCACCATTTGGGTATTGGAGAAATTACCTCTCCAATTCTCTATGGTTTCCTGAATTGAATTCCTTACCCTATCCTTTCTCTTAAGAATGGTTTGCATCCAGTTCTAGAGGTTGTCTGCCCATTCACAAGTGTTGAGGAGGTGATTCATGGTTTCCTCCTCAATTCCACACATAGGGCAACGAGATGTGCCTATAAACCATTTTTTCCTAAGGTTCTCCCATGTAAGCGTTTTGCAGTGCATCAAGAGCTAGAGGAAAATTTTAATCTTCGGCCATAGTTGAGCGTCCCACAATTTGTTGTGCCAATTGACTTTTTCTTCATGCTCAATTCCTTCTATATAGATTCTTGCTTCTTTGAGTGTGAAGTTGCCCCCCTCAAGCTTACCCCAACATAATTGGTCAGTCTCCCCTGCTCTCCTTATCCTTCTTTTGGCCATCTCTGTTCTCAGCTCCCTTAAACTGTTGTTTTCTTCTTCCATAGGTTCCGTCTCATTGAATATCCACATGTTCCATGCTTGGTCATTTTCATTAAGTTTTCAGTAATGGTTCACTATTGTTCTCCCTCCCTCCTGGTTTCTTCTTTGGATATCTAAGAATTCAGGGCTTTCCAGCTTAGGGAGTTGTTGCCATGCATCTTCCCATAAAAGGGCAGTCTTTCCGTCTCGAATTTCCCAAAAACTTTGCTCCTAAATTATATGCCAATTAGTTCTTTCCAGGTTCCAAATTGGAGAGCACTCTGTAGTTTCTTGCATTCGGATTAAATTCTGTAGTGTGTGATTGTGAGCATACTTCTCTTTCCAATGTTTGGCCCATGGTAAGTTGGGTTCCTTCAGCCACCTCCACCATAATTGTGCTCCACAAGCACGGTTAGCTGTGAATGGGTCCTGCAGATTTATCCCTCTCAGATGTTTGGGTTTACAAAGCTTATCCCATGCCATTAGAGACCATTTCTTTTTCCCTGAATTACCTAACCACAGAAAATCCCTTTGGATAACCCTCATTTTCTGAAGAACCCCTTTAGGTGCCGGGAGAATGGAAAGCATGTAATGCGGAATGGCTTGGAGGACAGCTTTGGTGAGGACAAGGTGACCTTCCATGTTAAGGGTTCTGTGTTTCCAATGATGACATCTTTTTTCTAGGTTGGCTAAAAAAATTTCCCAGTGAAATTGTCAGGGCTTGTCAGTCAGTGGTATGCCGACGTATCTTGAGGGGAGGTTGCATCTTTTGAAACCTAGGATGGTTGAGAGATTTTTCTGTACAACTAGGTGCGTATTGGAAAAATAAAATAGAGGATTTTGTTAGATTGAGCTCCATACCTGAGGCTTTGCTGAAGTGATTGAGAATACTTCTATATCCCATAGCTTATTTGACCGAGGGCGTGCCATGCAGCATTGTGTCATCCACAAACTTTTGATGTGTTGTTACAGGGCTAGTGGCCAAGGGTTGGAGTCCTTCAATGATTCCTTCCTCTTTTTCTCTTCTGATTAGTCTGCTTAAACCTTCCATTAAAATCACAAAAAGGAAGGGGGAAAAGAGACCTCCTTTCCTCAAACCTCGTGAAGGATTGAATTGGGTTGTTGGGGCTCCATTAACCAGTATTGAAAATCTTGTAGATTTGACCAAGGCTAGAATCCAGATTATCCATTGTTTAGCAAAACTGAAGGATTCTAAAATAGCTTTTAAATAGTGCCAGTTTACCTTATCATAGGCCTTTGATAGGTCTAACTGCATCATCATACCACGTTCGAAGAGTGTGAATCATCTCTTGTGCTAGTAAGATATTGTCCAAAATCTGTCTCCCCTCTACATAGCCTGATTGCTCTTCTGAAATAATACCTGGAAGAATTGGTTTCATTCGATTGACAATGACTTTAGAAATAATCTTGTACAAGACAATGCATAGCGTAATTGGACAAAACTTCGACGGAGTGTTAGCCTCCTCCTCCTTTGGAATAAGGGCAAGGAATGTAGAGTTGAGGGATTTGAGAATTGAAGAGGAACGCTGGGAGTCCTCCACTACTTCCCATACCTCTATCTTGACTATTTCCCAGCAAGCTTTGTAGAAGTCGATGGTAAATCCATCTGGCCCAGGTACTTTACCATTTGGCATATTTTTTACGGCCTCTTCCACTTCTTCCAAGGTAATTTCTTGATTTAAAGCTATGTTTTGATCCTCTGTGATGAGCTTGGGGATGGAAGTTAGAAGTTCCTCAATGGCCTCCTCTCTGTCAATCTCTGGTTCCCAAGCAATCTGGTTGAAGTGGGTTAAAATAAGGTTTGAGATTTCCTGATGTGTCTGTATAGAGGTTCCCTGATCATCTTTAAGGCTTAGAATTTTGTTAGCCCCTCTGTGGTCAATGGCAGATCTATGAAAAATTTGTGTTATGTTCGCCTTCCTTAAGCCATTGAATTCGGGACTTTTTCTTCCAGAGAATTTCCTCCTGTTGGCATCGTAACTGCCAGTCCTGCATTAGCTTTTGTTCTCTATTCATAGTCTCTTGGTCTATGTTACCTTGGATCCATCTCTCATGTATTTGTTCCCTTTGCTCCTCCAGTTTCTTTTTTTCCTTAAATATATTGCCAAAGACTTCATGATTCCAGACTTTGATTCTAGCTTTGATATGTTTAAGCTTAGCCTATAGAAGATACATTTTGGTTCCCCTTATGCCTAACAGTTCTTTCCACCATTGCTCAATTTTCTGAATAAACTCGGGATGTGTGAGCCAGAACTTTTAAAATCTGAAAGGTTTATTTCTGGGTGTGCCTTGGACTGCCGCAGTCATTGTTATGGGCCAATGGTCCGACCCTCCACTGGGAAGAATATCAAATTCTACAGTGATCCCTTCCAAGAGAATAGATTCTGTTACTAAAAATCTATCTAGACGAGAGGCTATTTGCCTGTCACCCCCCTTTTGTTGTTCCATGTGAAAGCGCTGCTTTTGGGGAAGACATCTACCAGTTTGGCTGATCTAATGAAGTCTATGAAAGCTTCAGAGTCCCTATTTAGCATTCTAATACCTCTCTTTTCCGTGAGCAAGGTGATCATATTGAAATCACCTCCAAAGATTGCTTTTGCTTGAGGATATCTTAGCTTTAAGTTGGATAGAGTTCTTAGTAGTAGTAGTTTGGCCTCTAGTTTCTGAGAGCCATAGACATTGGTGCAAAGATATGTTTTCGCATTCCCTACTATTTGGACTTCTATTGATATGTAAGATTTGGCAGCTTCAGAGGAAGTGAGTTGGATAACCTGTGGATTCCACATAATGGCCATGCCTCCCTCCCACCCATTGCTTGCAGTTTCTAAATATTCCATTCTTTTACCCAGTTTTTTGCTGATATTGACCATCGTGTTGCTTGAACATTTAGTTTCTTGCATAAACACTATGTCTAGTTGTTCCTTTTGGACATTCTTCTTTAACAAATGCTATTTTTTTTCTATTTAGCCCTCTAGCATTCCATGAAAGAACTTTCATTTTAAACAAAGTCTAGGAGGTTAGTGAGAACGCCTCAAGAGCTTTCATCTTACCTGAATTTAAGAGCATTTGTCCCAATTCTTGTAATGCTTCATTATTAGTTCTTCTTCCTCTTTTTTTCCAGTGCTTGGAGTTGTTGGAGGTTTGATGCAATCCTTGCATTCGTACCCCTAGCCCTTTTGTTGTTCCCAAGAACTTTCTTTGCAACTCCATCTCTGCCTGTTGCCTTGCTATGAATATGTCATTGATTATGTTTACCTCCTCTTCCGATATGTGTTCCATTCCTTTCTTTTTCCAATCTTCTACCATATTTGGTAGATCCATACCTTCTTGCTCTAGCATGTCGCTTAATTCCATATCTTTGAGCCCAATTTCGTTGGTAAGCATCTCTGAATCTTCTTCTGCCCCCTTCGTTGGTCCTTGAACCTGAGGGGTAATATTTGAAGGTTTGCCACAAGTTCTTTCATTTTTGGTTTTGTCGTGGGTCTGCTTATTTTCATTGCTTCTTTCTCTTTGTTGTTGTCCTCTGACTCTGTTTCTGTCTCTAACACCTCAAATGTATTGCTTGTATTTCCATGTGAGGTGCTTGCTTTAGTCTGTCGTTTTTTATTTGCTCTCTGTTTGGCATTCGGTCGTGTGAAGGCTTCTTTGTTCTTATCTCCTTTGTTTTCCTTGTTTTCCCCTGCCATTTTGTTCAATGGGAATTCTCTGATCAAATGTCCATGCTCATGACATTTTCTGCAACGGAACTGTATTTGCTCATAGTCTATGGCTTGGAAATATACTTCGTCTCTGTATTCCAACCATAGACCTTCATGTAATGCTCCCGAAACGTCCATCTATACATAGATTCTAGCATAAGAGGTATATCTTTTTTGTAATGTCGCTTATGAGGCCTTGATGAAGGTTCCTAACTTGTTGCCTATTTGTTCCAGTGTTTCCTGTCCCCAATAGTCAATCGGAAGAGATAAAAGGCAAATCCATACTGGTACCTATTTGAAGGTTTCCTTTTCCGGTACAAATTTGGGTTTCCATGGCCTCATGTAAAGATGTGATGAAGCAAAGAAATATGGCCCTCCATCAAATATTCAATCCTTGTCTTCCAGATTGGAGAAAACTATTGTAAAGAAACCCTTGGCTCCTAAGTGTAGCCTTACATCTCCTTTGGGCTTCCATTGTTGCTTTATCCACATGCGCAGTGCTCTCTCTGTTGTCCAAAACCCCATGAACCTGCAGATCACTGCATGTTAAACCATGTGGTCTTGGTACGCTTGAAGTTCTGGGTCAAAAATTACTACCCTTAGGGTTTATTTGGCTTTGGGCTTGCACGGACCCTAGATTTTTATCCCAGTGGTTGCGGACGTTGTTCCTCCCCGTTCTTCCTTGTCTTGTTTTAGATCCTCCTTCTCTACTATTGCTCGTTCCTTCTCCGGCTTGTTTCCTTGTGAAATCTGTGCTTGGGAAGGATTCGCGCTATCTCTGTCCTCTATGCTTTTGCTTTCAACATTTTCTTTCTATTTCTTGGTATTTTTACCCTAATTATTTCTCTTCCCCTTGTTGGTTAGATTCCCATGACCTGACTTCTCAAACCGTAATATCTGCACCCCATCCTGTGTTGTCTTCTTCTTGTTTATGATTATCTGTTTGTATGATGGGGTCCCCTTGGACCCCGTGTTTTCCATCTGTCGAGTCAGAGTTTGCCCCCTTCTGCGAAGCTCTGCCGCTCTGGCTCTATTCTGCTCCAGAGTAAGTACTTTGGCTATAGTAGAAACAGTAACCTTCAAACCCTAGTTCAGAGAGCTTCCTGATATCCTCCCTCTTGATAAACAACTAAAATGTGAGCGGGCTTGTTTGATTCATTATCCCGTTGAACAAGATTTTTACTGATTTTGAAACTTCTAACTATGGAAATTGGATATTACACCTCATATCTTAATTCTTCTATAGCCATGTTTATGAAGAGAGTAGTAAATAATATGTTGGCTGAAAAGTAAATGGAAAAGGAAATGTTGTCACTGGCTGGGAACTCAACCAAAGAAGAACCAAAGGCCAATGGCAAGAAGCCTGTGTTATTACTTAGGTTTTAAGAAAAGTAACATAAGCAAGTAGGATGAAATTTTTTATTCTTTTCTTTTTCAAATAAGCATGAATACACCTAATGTAACAAAACTAAGAATCAACTTCCCTTGAATTAGATTATACCATTCAAGCCAACAAAAGCAACATGAAAAAGGGTGAAAAACAAGCAAAACATCATGGAAAAATGTTAGTTCCAAAGGTATACAAGACCTTTGTGAGCACAACGACATGCATGCACACTTCTTGTGAAGGAAACACAAGTATGTATGCAGATATTACGAAGGAAACCCACATATATGTCCAGAAATATGCCAAAAAAGGGAAAAAAAAGGGAAAAAAACTAGCCCATGCTATCTTTGGGAATAAGTCTTGTCTCTATTGGAAAAGAGTCACCAACCTCTACAAGTCATGTTGGAAACCAATCACCAACCACTAAAATTCATGTTGGAGACTTACCACCTATCATTGTGAGTCATGCTGGGGGAATTGATGCTAATAAGGGACCTAGGTATAGACAATTTAAACCTAAGTTCCCTTGTAGACTTTGCAAGGGAGATCACCTAATTTATTGGTGCCTGAGATTTCAATGGTACAAAGGTTTTTTGGTCCAAGTCTGAAGGTTCTTCTACTCTTGAACCTACTGTGGTTTCTCAACAATCTATTCAACCATTGGTTGACAAAGTGGTTGAGCCAATGCAATCTCTGGTCAATCCCACTTCTCTTTCAAGGGGTGAAGTCTCTACCAACTATCTTCTTTATTTCTAGTTCAGAGTCTTCTAGACTAGGGGGCATGCATGTCTCTTCGAGTGTACCCCCTCTAAGTTATAAGAGTGTTTCCTTTGATTGGGATAATCTTGTTGAACATCAACTTCCTTCTTCTACACCATTTCAAATAAAGGTTACAGTTTATTCCACAAATGTCTATCGATGTAGTGGATGAAGGAACCTCCACAAGTATTTTATCCTCCTCGGCTTGGAAAGATTTTTGTTCTCCAAATTTGCTGACAACTGCTAATTAGTTGTTGGCCTATGATAGAAATCCAGGTGAGTCTTTCAGTATTCTTCCTCAATTTCCTATCACATTAGGTGTAGAGACTCTGTTAGTTGATATGGCGGTGGTCAATGGCCCTTTGAATTTCAACATGTTCCTTAGGCATAATAATGTATATGCTATTAATGTATTGGTATCTACACTCTTTCGAGTGATGTATTTTCCTCACAATGGAAGCATTGTCACTATTTATCAACTTGCATTTGACAACCACCATCTTAATTTGGCTTTATTTCAAAATACCCCTTGGTATTTTCCTAGTGTTAGAAAATTATATATTACGGAGCAATGGAACACATAAAATATTGCAGAAATATAAACACAGAAAACACACAAAACAAGAGAGACACAGATATACGTGGTTCACCCAGCTTGGGCTACGTCCACCCTGAACAGCCAGTCCTTCCTTTCTATTATCCAGCAAAATGAAGAGACACAACCTACAGCAAATCCACTGTAATATCCTGTGTTTTCTCTCACAGTCTCACCTCTCTGTTTCTTGCTCACAGAATACACATCTATACCACAGCCTCAAATACAATACCCTCATACAAAGAGAGGGGTTGCCTTCTAGGGCAGAAAACCCTAAACTAAACATAAGTTCTACCGTCAGATCATCTGCCTAATGAACGGCCCAGATTGACTAGAAATTACTATGCTTTTACAAGGCAATTTTACATTTGTTTTTAGCTTCGGGGGCGCTGCCCTCGAGCCCCCGCCGGGGGACTGCTGGCCCCCGGACCCCCCAGCCAGGGGGGATAGGCCCGACCGGACCCCCGCGGGGGGGGACAAGTCCCCCCCGCATGGAGGGGTGCACAAACATCCTGGGGTATACATCCGGCTGAAACAAAGACCTATGAACAATCATGCTCCACACACAACAATCTCCCACTTGGAGAATGATTGTAGAAACTCCACCGCTGCTTCATTCGCTGGACAATGACTCCTCTTTGGACCTGGTTGTTTCTCATCTTCATCGTCATCCTTGAAGACCAATTGAAACTGAGCATATTCCCAGTTTCTCCCTGGTTACAACTTTTGTTAGCATATCTGCAGGATTCTAGCTAGTGTGTATCTTTTCCAGCTTCAGCTCTCCATCTTCCAACATTGATCGTATGAAATGGTACTTGAGCTGTATGTGTTTAGTCCTGGAATGAAATGCTGAGTTCTTTGCAAGATGAATGGCACTTTGGCTATCACTGTATAACGTTCCCTTATCATGCTCCTTACCCAATTCACCCATAAACCTTTGTAACCAAATCATTTCTTTACTAGCCTCTGTAGCAGCAACATACTCTGCTTCTGTTGTTGAAAGTGCAACAACACTTTGGATTTTTGAAACCCAATTGACAGTTGTTCCTCCAACAGTAAATACATATCCTGTAGTGCTCCTCCTGTTATCTCTGTCACCTGCCATATCTGCATCAACATATCCCTGTAGAGAAATGTTTGAACCACCAAAGCATAATGCTTGATTTGTGGTACCTTTCAAATATCTGAGAATCCATTTCACTGCCATCCAATGTTCCTTTCCTGGATTGTTCATGTACCTGCTTACAACTCCCACTGCATGTGCAATATCAGGCCTTGTGCAGACCATTGCATACATTAAGCTTCCAACTGCTGATGCATATGGAACTTTAGACATATAATCCATGTCTTCTTGGGTCTTTGGGCACATTTCCTTGCTAAGTTTGAAATGGCTAGCAAAAGGTGTACTAACTGGTTTTGCATTTTGCATATTAAATCTTTTCAACACCTTTTGTATGTACTCATTCTGAGACAATGTTAATTTGCGATTTTTCCTATCTCTCATTATTCTCATACCAAGGATTTGTTTTGCAGCTCCAAAATCCTTCATTGCATATGAATTTGCCAATTTTCTTTTGAGTACATTTATTTCCTGCATGTTAGATCCTGCAACAAGCATGTCATCCACATACAATAACAATATAATATAGCTGCCATCATTTTGCTTTTTCAGATAAACACAATGATCAGAGTGACATCTAGTATAACCTTGTTCAGACATAAACTTGTCAAATTTTAGATACCACTGCCTTGGAGCCTGTTTTAAGCCATACAAGCTCTTCTTCAATCTGCACACTAGTTTCTCCTTCCCTTTCACCTCATATCCTTGTGGCTGCTGCATATATATCTCTTCCTCCAAATCCCCATGGAGAAAGGTTGTCTTTACATCTAACTGCTCAAGATGCAAATCTTCAGATGCTACAAGACTTAAAATAGTTCTGATTGAAGTCATTTTAACAACAGGAGAAAATATTTCATCAAAATCAATACCTTTCTTCTGTGCAAACCCCTTCACCACAAGTCCAGCTTTGTACCTCTGTTTTCTTCCATCTTCTTCCTTCAGCCTGTAAACCCATTTATTCTTCAATGTAGTTTTTCCTGTAGGCAACCTGACCAAATCCCAAGTCTGGTTATGCATTAAGGAGTCCATCTCTTCTTCCATGGCTACCTCCCACTTCTTCCTGCTTTCAACCTGCATTGGTTCTTCATAACATTCGGGTTCACCAGAATCAGTCAACAATAAATAAAATAATGAAGGAGAGTATCGTTCACGAGGTCTACTTATCCTGGTAGATCTTCTAACACCACTTTCAGGTGTTTGGGGTGCCTGTTGCTGTTGTGGTGGTTGCTATTGTTGATTATTATTATTTTCAGGCACCTTTACCTTTTCAGTGATGTCATCAAGAACTGCGTATTCCTTGTTTTTGTTTTCTTTCTTCTTTTCTTGCAACTGATTCTTATACAAGACCTTTTCATTGAATATTACATCTCTTCTCCTAATGATTTTATGATTTTCATAATCATATAAGCGATAACCAAAATCATTAACACCATATCCAATAAAGGTACATTTCTTTGACTTTGCCTCAAGCTTTGTTCTATTTTCTTTATCAATATGGACAAAGGCCTCACAACCAAAAGGCTTTAAAAAAGAGTAGTTTACCTTTTTACCTGTCCATGCTTCCTCTGGAACACCACCATCCAAGGAACTTGAAGGCCCTTTGTTTATTAGATAAACAGCAGTATCTACAGCATCTGCCCAAAACTGTAAAGGCAATCCTACATGCAATCTCATGCACCTTGCACGCTCCATGATTGTTCTGTTCATCCTTTCTGACACACCATTTTCTTGTGGTGTTCTTGGAACTGTCTTCTCTCTGCGAATTCCATGTTCTGAACAGTACCTATCAAACTCTTTGCTGCAATATTCACCTCCATTGTCTGATCTAAGACACTTCAATTTCTTTCCTGTCTCAATCTCAACCGAAGCTTTCCATTCCTTGAAAGTATCAAATACATCAGATTTATTCTTAATACAATAAATCCAAGTTTTTCTAGTTGCATCATCAATAAAGGTAACATAATAACGAGAGCCGCCGAGAGATGATACCTGAGCAGGTCCCCATACGTCTGTATGCACAAGCTCTAATTTTTCATTCTTCTTTTCTTTCCCAACTCTGAGAAATCTGACTCTCTTCTGTTTTCCATAAATGCAGTTCTCACAGAAGTCCAAATCAACATTCTTCAAACCCGGCAACAAATTCCTTGAGTGAAGAATCTTCATCCCCTTTTCACTCATGTGTCCAAGCCTATGATGCCATAATGCTGCATCTGCTCCTTTGGAAGTTAAAGCATTAACAGAGTTAGAAATACCATTGCATAATACAATGTACCAACCTTTTCGCCTTTTGCTATTACCAGGGCTCCTTTGGTGGCCTTCCAAGCTTTATCTGTGAAAGTTGTCACACAACCTTCACCGCCTAACTGCCCTGTTGAAATCAGATTTTTCTTTAGATCTGGAACATGCCTTACCTCCTTTAATAGCCATTGGTTTCCATTCTGCTGTTTTACAAGAACCTTACCCATTCCAACGATTTTACAGGGTTTATCATCACCCAGACGAACTTGTCCAAAATCTCCTTGAACATAGTCATGAAAGTATTTCTTATCAGGTGTGGCATGGAATGAAGCCCCTGAATCTACCACCCAGGAATCAGTAATATTTTCGAAATAAAGAATCAAAGCATCTTGTAACACCTCACTTGTCACATTTGCTTCATGATTGTTTTCTTGTTGTGCATCTCCTTCTTTTCCCTTCCGAGATCTACAGTCTTTCTTTAGGTGTCCTTTCTTTCCACATTTCCAGCACACTATCCCCGATTTGGACTTGGATCTGCCTTTCCTTGATTTACTGACATATCCTGAGCTCTTTCCTCTTTCCATTTTTCTTCCTCTAGACTCTGCACTCAAAGCATTTCCCGATGTCTCACCGGAGCTTTTCCGTCGCATTTCCTCGCTAAGGATAGCACCAAAAACATCATCAAACTTTAAAGTACTAGATCCAGAAACGGAGTTACTAATGGCCATTACCAAACCATTCCAACTTTCTGGTAATGAGCACAAGAATAATAGAGCTCTAACTTCGTCATCAAAGTTTACCCCTACAGAACTTAACTGACTTGTAACTGTATTAAAATCATTTAAATGGTTTGCAACAGATCCACCTTCCGACATATTCATATTAAATAACCGTTTCATAAGAAATACCTTGTTTGAGGCCGAGGGTTTTTCATATAGTTTCGACAACGTCTGCATCAAACCCTGTATCGTGGTTTCCTTCGAAATGTTGAAGGCGACTGACGCAGCAAGGCACAACCGTATTGTTCCGAGTGCCTTTCTATCGAGAAGGTTCCATTCTTCGTCTTTCATACCCGTCGGCATCTTTGTTTTTCTGCCCAATGGTAGGTATAGATCTTTCTGATACAGATAATCTTCCATATGCATCTTCCATAGCGAGAAGTTTTGGCCGTTAAATTTCTCGACCCTAAACTTACCATCTTCTGCCATTGCTCCCACTCGAACCAGAAAGTCTTCTTTCCTGCGAGTTTATCAGCCAAATAGACCTTCGGCTCTGATACGAGTTGTTAGAAAATTATATATTACGGAGCAATGGAACACATAAAATATTGCAGAAATATAAACACAGAAAAAACACAAAACAAGAGAGACACAGATATACGTGTTTCACCCAGTTTGGGCTACGTCCACCCCGAACAGCCAGTCCTTCCTTTCTATTATCCAGCAAAATGAAGAGACACAACATACAGCAAATCCACTGTAATATCCTCTGTTTTCTCTCACAGTCTCACCTCTCTATTTCTCGCTCACAGAATAAACATCTATATCACAGCCTCAAATACAATACCCTCATACAAAGAGAGGGGTTGCCTTCTAGGGCAAAAAACCCCAAACTAAACATAAGTTCTACCGTCAGATCATCCGCCTAATGAACGACCCAGATTGACTAGAAATTACTATACTTTTACAAGGCAATTTTACATTTGTTTTTAGCTTCGGGGGCGCTGCCCTCGAGCCCCCGGACCCCCCAGCCGGGGGGGATAGGCCCCCCCGGACCCTCGCAGGGGGGACAAGTCCCCCCCGCATGGAGGGGTGTACAAACATCCTGGGGTATACATCCGGCTGAAACAAAGACCTCTGAACAATCATGCTCCACACACAACACCTAGTGTTTAGGTAGACTCTACCTCGCCATGGGTGAATTATGTGGCATTGTATCTTCAATGTTTAATTTCTTCTAGAAAGGTCCTTTGAATTCGTTTTTCCTTCTAAGGACTTGGTCCTTGTAATTGATCAAGTGATTTCTCCAATGCGGGCATGAGAGCCCTTGCTTCCCCCTGTTGATCCTTCTAGTTCTCATGATTTCTTGGATGTTGAATTGCCTTCATAGGAATATTTCCTTGAATCCATTACTATGGTTGATCGATCGTATTTTCTTTCAAAACTGGAAGGTATGTGTTTTAACTACCAAAGGAGTCCTCGGCCAGAGCCTTGGAAGGGGATTTCCTCAAGAACTATTATGTGTAAGTTGTAAGGTTGTGTGGTTCCCTGTACCATATTGTACATATAAGGTATGTGTGTTCAAGTTTTGTATTCTCTAACACACGATTTTATCTAAAGTTTATATATGGGATATATTAACTTCTGGCCTAGTGTTGATAATTATGTCTACATGACTTTGAAGACATTTTCTTTGGGTATTTCCATGATTTATCCACTCTAACAGGTATTGGATCTCTAAATAGGCATATAGGTTAGGTTCACCACCTTGAATTGTGCACTATTAGTTTCTTTTTCCATTTTGGTCTTAGGATCGACACAACCAAATTGTGATGTGGAATCTTCTCTCTGTTTAGAAGTGTCATAATTTGTGTAGCAGATCCTATCTTATCTTGGATGTGCTCTAGATAGTACCTTGTTATCACTTAGCACCCATGATAAAGTTTTCTATAGGCTTGGGAGTCCTCTTTAGCACTGTCATGGCTATGTGATAAATCCATATTCTTCTTCCTTGCTCTTGTTTCCGACTTTATACCTCGGAGGCTCCTATGTGTCGAGTTCTACTATTGTATTACATGATGACTATTTTCACTTTTGGCCTTATGTTGGCTCCAACTTGCTCTCATATAAGCCACATTTTCTTAAGCCTTTTTTGAAAGTGCAAGCCTTGCATTTATTTCCTTTATGAATTGACATCCTTATCCCTAGAGAGAACATCCCTCGAGTGTCCATATCCTGCACGCATTACCTTACATTGAGCTAAGGAATGTTCCAAGCATTGGAACTGGTCTACTTCCTCGTAACACTCATTCCCTTCATTGTACTATAATCATTTTTTAATTCTTTTTCAGGATTTTTATAATTTGGAAATGATAAAAGAATCAAATATTAAAAAAATAGAGAGGGAATGAGTGGCAAGAGCGGGAGGTGTTCCTTTTCCCTGACAATCAAATAGAGACTTAATGTGCTTATATGCTTGGGGCCTAGGTGTACCATTTAATGTGATTTTATGTAGAATGTACTTTCCATGTGTGTAAAAAAAGGGTATAATCTCTATAACTCTTCCTATAAATACACAATCCTCAACTTAGTTAGGATGTGACTTTTGTAATGGTTTTTTTTTCTTTTAACTTTCTTATTTTCATTCTTTGTTTGGCCTCATTGGCTTCAGTGCTGCTATTCTCTACCAACATACAGTTAGTATTAATTACATCACCTTTCCATATAGAATTAGTCACTTACTTCCCTTTTAACACCTAAATTGGTAACTTTTCATCTTTCACATCACGATTGGCCTTTCATCAACCCAGTTTTCTTATCACTCTATTGGTTGACTTAGCCCATTTTTCCATCCAATTTTTTTTTTTTTAATTCTACTTGCCTCCTCATTTCACTTGGTGCCTTGGCACATTTCACATCTCATTTGGATTTTTCCATATTCTTCTTGGCTTAACATATTTACTATTCCGATAGACTTTACATGGAAAATCATTCTTGCTATTTCAATAAGTGAATTGGTTCCTCTTGCCCCATTTGACTTTCCATCAATTCTACATTACCTTTTAATACTTTATTTCTTAAATTTGGAAAGCTTTCACCTGTTTGACATTTTGAAATTTATTATAAGCTTTTTACAATTTCAATTTGGCATTCTCTTTTTGGATTAGATTTTATCAAACCACCTCTCTATTACTCTTTGACATTTTGATATACCCACTCAACACTACCTCCTCATGCCTATGTTTTCACTAATCTTTGATTTTATTTAGAATATCACACCACTATTAACCCATAATGTCATTGCATTGACTTGATATTTAAACATGTTATACTCGCCCTATTGCAAGTCTTGTCCAACCCTTTTTTATTGCATAGACACTTTGATCACTTACAATTCTTTTGTTGGAGCACAATATGCCTATTGTTTGCTACTTTCCATTTCATTGTAATGCCATTGCCTTGACTTGATATTTAAACATATTATACTCATCCTATTGCAACTCTTGTCTAACCCTTTTTGTGTTATCACCTTGATCACTTACAATTCTTTTGTTGGAGCACAATATGCCTATTGTTTGCTTACTTTCCATTTCTTTTAACTCACATTTTTCCCACCTTTTGATCTCCTAATTTCATATTAGTCGTATCCACCAACGTCTTACCCACATTTCACCTTAACATTGTGATTTGTCACACCATTTTAGTTATAATCGCATGTCATTATACAACATGATGAGAACTTAAGAAATTGACCAACAACATTCAATGCAAATATAAGACGAAAGGATCAATACAATTGTACTAAAGTGAATTGGGAACGTAATGGCCAAGACTTTTGTATGTGGTCTAATAGTTATGGACAATAAGAAAGATCATCACCTCAAGCCTCCCATAGGGAAAGCATAGCTCAAAATCGATGGTAGGCAACCAATATTTTTGTTCATTGTGTTGACAGCTAAATAACCACCTCTCCCTCTTTTGTTGAAGCAATGTATATCTATCATTTTTCCACTCACCATTTAATTCAATAAATTTTGTGCTCACCTTTTCAATCTCCCATTAGAGCTATCAAATAATTATTTGCTCACATTTCATTTCAATGTTGTGATTTGGCATCCCACCTAAGCTACACATGCAATGTACTTATACAAGACCATGTGGATAGATAAGAGACCAAAAAAACATTCAATATGGATACAATGTCAAATGATGAGGAAGTGTTATTAAAGGTGAGATGAGAATGTAATGATTAGAACTTACGAGCATTGCTTAATAATCATGCACAATTAAGAATAAGAGAGATGATGAACTCAAACCGCTCATAGAAAAAGCATTATTCACACTCCTGGAAGCAACACATAACATTCACCATCATTCCATCAATGAGAATGGCTCACTTTATTCTTTCACTACAACACTCTTTCTTAGAATCACCAACACAAATGTAGTAGAGGAACAAGAGAACTCACAATAACTAGCATGCTCTAGACAAAAGCATAGTTCCATTCCTCTTGCTCAACTTCTCGAGACCCATAAGAATCATTATATATGCAAATACAAGTAAACATTTTCCCCTTACTTCAAAGGCATGTAGAAGGGGTTCATAATAAACATGGTAGGGCCCACATAGGGGCTCTAAGGAAATGGTCAATTAGCCATCCAACATTTGGGGTACAATACAATTACTAAAAATGCCATAGCCGAAACATGGATTTAGGGATATGTAACAATACTTAAAACCAACACTAGTTAATAGCAATTAATGTCATAAGCATGAGCATCCAACTTTTCCTTATGCACATGTTTTTATCTGTATTACATACACACCCAACCATTTCTTTAAATTGGACTTTTGCTTTATGCAAAGTGCACAAACATGTAATTTCCAACCATAATCATGTCAAAAAAAGATACATTTTCAAATAAAATTGATGTACTTAGTTGTTAATTCCTCAAGATGACTATATGATAATGCAACACCTATTTTTAAAAGTAAAATAATAACCACATAATTTGTTACAAATTAGGTTAAGATGAAAACTAAACAACAAACTTAAGCATCCAAATAAATCTTCAACCCCAAAAACCATGATAGAGCCATAAGAAATTCATTTTCACAAATCATAATCTTAGTTCTATGATGAATAAACTCAAAAATGCATGGCTCTATTTAATTTTCAAACCGATCACCGAATTTTTGATAATTAACAATCTAATCCACATCTAGTTAAAAAAACTTCCACAACATGGGTGAATAGAAGAATGATAATACCCAATATAAAAAGAATTATCATAATAGTAAGAATGGTCAAATTACGGTGGTTGTTCGGGAGCGCTGATTGGAACGTGGGAGTTTAGCAGCGACCAAGGCGACCATAGCGAGCAGGGTTAGATTCGAATGGTGGGCGGCAAGGGAGGGAGCTTTGCTCCCTCCTACAAAGACGCAATGGCCAGCAGGAATAAATCATCAGCTGAAACTAGTAAAGGAGATATGAACAATAGTAACAAGGGAATTGAAAAGGACATATATGGGACCAGAGCAAAAGAAAATAGCAGCACAAAGGACAAAGAGGAAGAAGACAAAAATCTAGGTTCAAGAGACAAAACTCAGAAAGGACCTTGCAAACCGAAAGCAGAAATCACTCCTCGAGTAATATTAAATGACCCTGCTCTGCAGGAGCACAGGGAAAACATGGGAACCTACGCCATTATCTGTAAATTTATGGGATTATGGCCCACAGGAAAGGCTTTGCAGATGTGGATCAGTATCATTGGAAGCCCAAAGGCGACATTGACTTGCATCTCGGGTCAAAAGGATTCTTCACAGTAGTGTTCTCAAACATTGAAGACAAAGACAGAATATTCGAAGGAGGCCCCTATTATTTTGCAGTGGCAGGTCTCTATATGAGACCTTGGAGGATGAACTTTGTCCTAGAGAGGGAGACTTTCTCTTCGGTTCCTGTGTGGATAAGGCTCTACTCTCTACCTCTTGACTACTAGCAAACTAAATCGTTGGCTGCCATTGGCAATAAACTAGGACGCTTTGTCAAAGCTTCTGAAGCCACTAGAAGGGGAAAATACACCTCCTTTGCCAAGATATGTGTGGAAATAGATCTATCAGGAGCACTTCCGGATGAAGTCATCCTGGAAGTTCACAAGGAGGAATGGGTGCAGACAGTAGACTACGAATATATCCCCTTCAGATGCCGAAGATGCCATGGACATGGGCATCTACTAAGAGAATTCCATCTCAGCAAATAAGATAATAAAGAAAAACCTAACATAATGAAGTACATTGAAAGCTTCCAGAAAGTGGCTAGCAGAGGAAGAGGAGGAAAAAAGGGGCCAAAACAACTACACACTGAAGGGTGAAAGGGTAGTCAGAATAAGTTTCAAGTGCTAGAAGACCCTGAAGAAAGTATAAGAGAGATTCAACTTCAGGAGGATGAAGCTAAGGTTAAAGGAAAGAAAGAGGATATAAATCTTTCTCTAGGAACTGAATCTCAAAAAGAAACCATGAGAAATGATACAGAGATGGAAACGGAACAGGAAATGACCCAAAGTGAAACAGACATGGAAGATAATGAACTACAAGAAATCCTTGACAAGGAAAACTTAGACCATGAAGGATTCCTGAGGTAAGGAACCAAAGGAGGAATAGAATCTCTGCCTAAAGAAGAATGCCACAGGATACATTAGCTGTTTTTGTGGAAGACTCAAGAACGAGGACTGGAGAAAATAAAAAACATCCACAAACAGGAGCATAGAGGTGTGAAAACATTGAAAGTAATACCAGGACTAGCCACCAGAAATCCAGGCAAAAAGAGAGGCAGAAAAAAAGCAACACGAGCTCCTGATGGAGTGCGGAAAGCTAATGGTAGATTCGGGTAAGATGAAAGATCTAACCAGTTACTCCTTTACTAATATTTAATTATGAAGTTCATATCATGGAATATCAGAGGTCTAGATAGTAAAAGAAAACAAAGAATGCTAAGTAATAGAATGAAACTAGCAATGCCGAACATAATATTTATCAAGAGACAAAATGCTCCATTCAGAAAATAAGGCAAATCCATAACAAATGGCTCAGAAAATTTGAGTTTCTAGAAGTCAAAGCAAAGAACATAGTGGGTTGTATTCTCACCCTTTGGAACACCCAAAAAGTCAACATTGTAGATGCAGAGGCGACAAGAAACTACCTATCAACCATCATTTAGCCTATGGGAATGACGGAGACCTTCCTGATGACGAATGTATATAGCCCTCAGAAAATTGATGAGAAGCTTATATTTCTGAACTCCCTGGTAGAGCTCAGAAGCAGACATGAAGAAATCCCTTGGGTCATTGGAGGAGACTTTAATATGATTAAATCTCTTTCGGAAAAAAAGGAGGCACCAGAATCCTCAGTAGAGATTCAATAGAATTCCATTATTTCATAGAAGACATGCAATTGGTGGACTCTGAAATGCATAATGGTCTTTTTACCTGGAACAAAAAAAGAGGAGGCAACACTCAGGTTGCCTCCAAATTAGACAGATTTTTTGATCTCCGAGAAACTGATGCTCACAAATTCAGAAATCTCTACTAGTATTCTCCCATTTGGAGGCTCAGATCACTGGCCGATTCAACTAGAAATAAAGGGAATTGATGCTCCCAGATACAGACCCTTCAGATTTGAGAATATTTGGCTCTCTCATCCAGACTTCATCAGCGACAGTGAAAAATGGTGGTCTGAAGATCTTTAGGTTCAAGGCTCCAAAATGTTCCTCCTCCATAAAAGACTAAAGCTCATAAAAGTCAGACTCAAAGAATGGAACAAGAAGGATTTTGGTAACATTTTTGCAAACAAAAATTCTGTAGAAGTCAAATTGCAGGAGCTACACCAAGCAATGATCACAGATGGTTTTGATAAAACCAAAAGTGAGCAAGCTAAAAAACTCAACCTAGATTGGGAGAATTTATGCAAACAGGAGGAAATATTTTGGAGACAAAAGTCAAGAGTGCAATGGCTCAAAGAAGGTGAGAGAAACACTCGTTTTTTCCACCGTTCCACCATTGCCAATAGAAAGAACAATAGAATCTCCTCAATACTGAATGTTGATGGGGAGCTTCAGACCTCTCACAAGAATATTGAAGGGGTGTTGGTTCAATATTTCAGAGGCATCACAAATGAAAATAATCCAAACAGAGAACAACACATCAAGGAAATTATAAAAAATATTCCGAGGATGGTGTCAAAAGAAGACAACTTTAACCTGAACAAGCCAGTTACCAAAGC
This sequence comes from Pinus tabuliformis, assembly GCA_031772625.1. NCBI lineage: Eukaryota > Viridiplantae > Streptophyta > Pinopsida > Pinales > Pinaceae > Pinus > Pinus tabuliformis. Next base: position 1,477,649,923 of record CM062804.1, read on the forward strand.
ATAGGTCACTATGGTAATCAAAGATATGCAGAATGGCAAAGCTCCAGGTCCAGATGGTTTCAATGTTGATTTTTTCAAAGCTTGCTGGAAGGTGGTCAAACAGGACATCTTGGAGGTGGTTGAGGACTCCAGCAGAAATAAATCCATTCTGAAAGCACTCAACAACTCCTTCATATCCTTGATCCCCAAACAAGACTCTACCCTGACTCCTAATAAGTTCAGACCCATTGCTTTATGTAATGTTGTTTACAAAATTATTTCCAAAATCTTGGCCAATAGACTCAAACCTCTTATTCCTTCTTTGATTTCTGGGGAACAGTCTGGATATGTTGAAGGACGGCAAATCCTAGATAATATTATTTAGGCCCATGAGGTTTTTCACTCTCTCACTAGTAAAAAGCAAGCTGGTATGATCATACAACTAGACATTGCAAAATCGTATGACAAGGTGAATTGGACTTACATTAAAAAGGTCCTTTCTGCTTTTGGATTTGATCATGACTGGATCAGATGGGTTATGGCTTTGGTTACTTCACCCAGCTTTTCAATTCTGGTAAATGGCTCGCCCTCAGAGATCTTCACTCCTACGAGAGGTCTCAGGCAGGGTGACCCACTCTCTCCCTTCCTCTTCATTCTCATGATGGAAGGATTGGGCCAAACCATCAAAAAGGCCAAAGGTTTAGGGAAGTTCAAAGGTCTCCATTTAACGGAGAACGGCCAAGCCTTGACTCGTCAACATTTTGTGGATGACACCATGCTACAGGGCATCCCCACAGTCAAGGAAGCCAGTGCATATAAGAAAATCTTAAATGACTCTGCCTCGGCTTCAGGTATGGAAGTCAATCTCTCCAAATCTAATTTTTTTTTCTTAAACACTAACATTGCTATCCAAAGGAACATATCTAGAATTCTAGGCTTCTAAAGGGAGGTCCTCCCTTCAAAATATTTGGGTATCCCCCTAATGGATAAACCAATGCACAAAATTATCTGGGAACCAGTGCTCAACAAGATGCAAGATAAGATCAAACGGTGGACTTATAGGGCGTTGAACCTGGCTGGAAGATGGATTCTAACGAAGACAATTCTTCAAGCTATCCCTGTTTTCTTCTTATCAGCCCTGCCAGCTCCCAAAGGGGTCTTACAGTAATTCAGGAACATTCAGAGAGACTTTCTTTGGGGCAAGGAGGAAACCAGAAAGAAATGGGCCCTTGTGGCATGGGATAAAATTTGCAAGCCCAAAAGTCATGGAGGCCTAGGCTTAGATGATTAGGAGATTCTAAGTAATGTTTTTGGAGCTAAACTTTAGTGGAGATGGGTTAAAGAACCAGGGGCGCAATGGGCTAATACCTAGAAAGAGAAATATGCCAGCTCCTGGAAAATGAATGAGCTCATCAGAATGTCAGGGAACATAAAAGGCTCTCACATCTGGAACAAAGCTTGGGAAAACAGAAGCCTGGTACAAAACAACAGCTTCTAGGAAATCAGAGCAGGAGATCAGGCTCTCTTCTGGGAGGACAAATGGCAGCGAGAACCGATGTTGTTAAGGGAGGACTTTCTGGGCATTAAGCAAGAAACTGATCTCCAAGGGCTAACAAGAGTCGGGGATTTCTGGAATCCTCCTCGGGACACTAAGAAATGGAGAAACTAGAGAAAAATAGATTGCAGAGCGGACAACCCCATAAAAGCAAAAACAGATGAACTCACGAACATATTGGAGCAGAGGAAGATTCTGGTTACAGATGGGCAGGACTAGTTAAGATGGGGCCAAAACAAAGAAGGAATCTTTAATATCAAGGAGGCTAAAAGGATTTCTCTTAACCTAGAGCCCTACGTTTTGGATAGGTCCTGGCAAAAGCTTTGGAATTACCAAGGATGGATGAAGATCAAACTGTTTATGTGGTTAGCTCATCACAAGAAAATACTAACTTGGGATAACATTCAGAAGAGGGGAATGATGGGGCCTTCTAGATGCCAACTATGTGAGGCTCAAGAGGAGACTATGGAGCATATTCTCAATAGTTGTACCTATACCTCCTGGTTATGAGATTCCTTCAAAAGCATTTTTCAGCAGACAGATAGAGACAAAGGTAGCATTATTAACACTCTGAATGAGTGGAGAAAAGACTTTGCAGACAACGAGATCCTTAATTTAGCCTGGACCTTTACACCAAGCTTCATTATCTGGAATGCTTGGAAAGAGAGGAATAAAAGAATCTTCAAGGGTGAAAAGACTACTCTGCTCTGCCTGATGGATTTGATCTTAACGCAGATAAAGGAGACTGTGTCCACCACTCTGCATAGTTATCCCTCGAATCCTCCCACAACACTTGAATTGAGAACTCTCAAGCAGCTGGGAATGGATGAGATCATCCTCAATGGTCTAAGGAAAAAAGCAAGAGTAGTGTAAAGGGAAAAGGAATTCTGGCATCCTCCACCTAATGGTTACCTAAAATGCAACATTGATGGGGCTTATAAAAGCAACTCGGGGACTGCAAGTTATGGAGGTGTCTTGAGAGATGAAGATGGAAAAATAATTTTTTCCTTCCACTGTCATTTAGGCCATGTTTCCAACAATATGGTTGAGTTGATGGCATTGGAACAATGTCTAGAGCTTCTTAAACTCAATAACAGCTCAAATGTTCTCATCGAAGCAGACTCCAAAATTTCTATAAATGCAGTCAAGAAAATCAGCTACGGTACAGCTCCTGAAAAAGTCTCAAAGCAATGGAGACTAATTCAAGTGTACCAGAGAATCCAAAAGCACCTCCAAATTCTACGAACGGTTAGCTTCAACCATGTTCGGCGGAAGGCCAACAAACTTGCAAATCTTCTGGCCAACCTAGGAGTGACTAATCCAAATTGCAGAGTAGAAATGAAATGGTAGGAGATGCCTACAAGCAGGCTAAAATCTCTCTATGAGTCTCAAGCCACAGAAGACAGAAATTTTCGATTGTTGGGCATGAGGAGCAAACCAAGATTAATGCTCTTTTGCCGGTTTCTTCTTCTCAGTTCGGTGGTCAACTCCGTGATTTTAGGCTTTCTATGCATTGGTGACTTCTTCCTTTGGGGAATGGAACCTTTTCTCCCTCGTGCCTTGAGAGGCGACACAAGGTTTCATATGCAGTTCCAGAAGGTTTCGGTAGCTAGTTCCAATGTCGGGTTAAGCAGGTGGAAGGGTAGGTTAGCTCCCTCCATGATTTTCCCTAGCTTTTTGTCTTTTCGCATGGAAAACTAGGATAGTAGCGGTTTTCCTTTGATCTCAAGGCCCCTAGATGGTAAGTGGTTGTTTTTCAATTCTCTAAGTGACGGACGGCATTGTTTCTTGATTTCAACCATTTCACTAGACATTGTCTTTAATACTTTCTACAAGCCTTCAAGATCGAAAGGGTCTTTCGAAACTTTCTTTTTAGAATAATCCTTAAATGTTACTTTCTTTGAATTCCTCTCGTCTGTTTGTGATCTCTTTTCTAAAGCTATAGTCCTTATTTATACAAGCAAGGCTTCTTTCATGTTTTCTACAAGGGTAGCCTTATTGGCTCTATCTACAAAAATTGCAATATTAGAGGGAAAAGACAATATGTACCATTCTATTTGTACATCTACAACAGGTTTTGAGGTAGATAGGATTTTATTTAGAAACTTGTCTGGAGTTGAAGTCTTTGATCCTTTCATTTGAGTTAGCTTTTAAGTTAGAAATATCATTGATCAAAGATGTTATGGTTCTATCATCACCAAATTTTGCAAGAAATACTTCTTGAAAAGTATCCCACATAGAAAATTTTAGGGGCGAATGTTCGCCCTTTGGCGAAATTAAGGGGTTTTAAATTTTTAGTGGGCGAATATTTTGTATCATAATACATTTTTACAAATTACCTCAAATAGCCCACCTTATTTTATGGGAGAGGGTAAAAAAGGTAAATTTAGCCCTTGAAATTAGGAGTTACAACCTTCCATTAGCCCATTTTCAAGAATAGGTTTTATTTAAGTAAATCCTATGGGCCAAAGGCCCAAATACCATATTTATAAAAGAGGTATGGTAAATTAATAAAAATATAAATAAATGAGAGGTATGGTAAATAAATAAAACATTTTCTATATTTACTCCATAAGTTACCTTATATACATGCAAGGGTGTAAACAAATAAAAATATAAGTAAAGTGGAGGTATGGTAAATAAATAAAACGTCTTTTTATACTTACTCAAAAGGTATGGTAAATAAATAAAAATATAAATAAACTAGAAACCACTTTTTATATTTAGTCCATAACCCTCGTTCTATTTATGAAGGCTCAAGAAAGAGGTTTTATTTAAGTGAATTCCAAATACCATAATTGTAAAAGAGGTATGGTAAATTAATAAAAATATAAATAAACGAGAGGTATGGTAAACAAATAAAATATTTTTTTATATTTACTCCATAAGTCACCTTATATTTACGAACACTCAAAAAATGCGTTATATTTAGGTGAAACCTATGGGCAAAATACTATGGGACAAATACCATGGACTAGATTGCTATTAATACCATGCAAAAAAACATTATTAACCCTAATATTAGTATTAATAAAAATAAAAATGGCACATGGTATTGACGCATGGTATTCACCAAAATGGCACATAGTATTGACCCATGGTATTCACCTGGAATGTAGCCTATTTAAATGGGGGAATTAAACCTGCATAGATCCATCCTTACTCTGGATCTACTAACCCCCCAGAGGTATCAAATATTGTGATATGCAAACTAGCATTAGCCTATTTAAATGGGGGAATTAACCCCCCGGAGGTATCAAATATTGTGATATGCAAACTAGCATAGAGTGAAAAAATATTTGATCCGATCAAGAGTAAAAATGGATGTTGTAATTTAATGTATTAATTTTTATAAATTACTAATAGTAATTTTTAAGCTCCAGGTTTATGATAACCCATGGTAATACCATGGTATTCATGTGAGCATAGACCATTTAAAGGGGAAATTCTATCATCTTAGGTCCATCTTAATTCTGGGTCTACCAAGTGCTCGAAGGGATAAATAGATTTCATCCCCCTAAGAGTGGTAGATGTGGAGTTAAGATGGATATAGGTTGGTTTTTATGATAATGAAGATGTTAAATAGGCTTAGGAAATTATATTGTAAAAACATCTTAAGGTGAATGGTTAAAGCATAGACATTGGACAAGTATATTTGTATACTTCTATTTTACACTGAAACAAATCCAGGGCTAAAAGGAATGGATTGATTGCACTAGTCATCCTTCTATAATTTTCCAACATATGCTAGAGTAAACAGATTGTAATTTGGGTAATTTTTCTAATTACAAACAGGAACATACTTGTGTATTGGCAGGGTGGTTATGAGGTCCCTAGAAGTGATGAATTTGAATTTTTCTTGGTTTTATACATAGTATTAGGTTTTTTCTCATGCTTTCTGTGAATGGCACGGGTGAATTTTATCCTATACCCACTAGGTTATCATATGTAATTTTGGTAATTTTGATTTCAAAAGATATTTTAAAGAAATGAAATGATTTCATTTGTGTATTCAATAAACGCAAGATTTTATAATTGAGTAAAATATTCGTCATGCCTGGAGAGAGATTCGCCAAAAAATTATATATACATATCATATTGTTGATAAAATCGCCTTCCATTTTTCCTATATACCATGGAGATTCGCCCATTTATTATACATGTAAATTTAGGGGGGGTTCTTAAAATTTTCCCTGGTATCCCAATTCCTAATTGATTCTGCTAGAAGGAAAAAATACCAAGGTCCAGCAGATCCTTGGAAAGTATAAGGGAAAAGTCTGATTACAACATCTTCATGTGCAACTCCATTAAGATTCATGGCCAACATGAAGTTATTTAGATGTTCTTTAGCTGGAAGACCATCGTCGAGATTGTACTTGGCTAGCCATTTTTCTGGGTTTGCTGGGAATGAATTTGGATTTGCAACGAGGATAGCACCAAGGTTTGTCCAAGGTTGAGCAGGTTGATTGGTCATAACTTGAGTTGGAGACTAAGAATATGGGAAGGTCGGTATAGAAGTAGGTATAGATGGTGAAAAACTTACTATTGGGTTAGTACTACTAGTGGCAGTACTAATTGGAGAATTGGATAGTTGAGAAGTTGTGGATTGAGTAGAAGTGAATGAGGAAGTGAATGGATGGAAAGGTGATGTGATCTCATTGGTATCCAATTCATATCTTGGTGAGGTAACTTTCCTACGTCGCGGAGGGATGGGGAACTCAAAAGGGGTTACTCCAAACCTTTCACTTTGAAATCTAGTTAATACACCAGTTTGTTGTAATAAGGAGGTAACACATTCATGAGAAAATTCGGGCCTCTATGGCTTCTCGGAAAAAATGGATATCTGTTCCAATTTTTGTATCAAATAGTGAACTCCGAGAGACTCAGGAGTGTAATTTGGGGAAATTGATTGTCTTATTACTTCAGGAGATGAGGGAGAAATTTTCTATAACTTCAGATTTCAGATCAGGATATTTTGAACGAGATCTAGAAGGTGTAGAAGTCGCGGAGGGGTTTTGACTCTATGAATGTTTTTTGATTGATCTTTAGGTTTATATGCCATTCATAGTCAAAGGTTCAAGCCCTCCTTCTAGCACCAAAATGTTGAAAGGCCTCAATTTTTTGCTGCCTCAACATGGGGGATAACCACCTGGTCCGGACCTTAAGACAACTCCTTTTCAATTTGAAGTGGTGGCTCCGACTGGGGATAATGGGACCAATTTCCCAATGTGGGTTTTAAGGTGAGAGTGGGTGGTTCATGAGTGTTTGCAATAGAATAATTATAAATTAAATGACATATTCTATGATGCAAATCTCTAACTCACTTATTCTAATATAAACCTGAACATTTTTGTGTGGTATGCAATCTACAAAATATCTGCTTAACATGTGATAATAAAGATTAATCACACATAAATATAGATGATAACGTATAAGATAATTTCTTTGACTAAATACCTAGTCAAATAAATTTATAAAATATATCGCATATATAATGAGTTATATATGAAAATCAATAATTTCATCTACGCATCATACAATAGTGCAATTAACGCTTAACAGAAAGAATAAATCTCACATACAATTCATCGAAATAAAGTGTTGTCACTGATTAAAATAAAGTAGAAACAATCATACACGATAATAGTATCATATGTGTGAAGTTCTGCTCATTTAATGAATGACATGGCCCAACTCCTTTCTTTAAATCAAATTATCTCCCAATAACACAATAGTGCATCAACAAAGGAAAGTAGTCTAATATCTAAAAGAAATGATCATGTTCCATAATTTCACCAAAGCATTCACAAACTTACAATAGTGCATTCTTTGCAAAAAATTTTGTTAAAATTCTAGACCCTTCTCTAAATGCATGAGAAGGGTATAAATATTATTCTAACTAATGTGCAAAAATAGATTATACAAAAATTGAGGAGGTTTCAAACAACCTTCCTCCTAACTAGTTAACTAACTCTAAAAATAAACAGTGGCCTAATGAGCAGAACTAAGATGATGAATTGTTGTCTGCCAGCTTGTCCTTCAAATTGCAAATATCGGTCATCGGTTTGAGTTGAGCAGGTGCACCAAAATGTGTCCTGAGCTATCCCGTGAAAATTGCATCGGTGAGATGTGGCAACATCCACTAAGTCGAATGAAGTGAACAATTGAGGGTAGTGATCTGGCTTTGCGGTTTTCGAGGTATTGCCAATACGACTCCCAGTTGGTGTTGGTCAATTTTTTGATTGCCTCCCTTTGAGTCTCCACCTTTTGCTGCCATCTTTTATGCAAAGCACCCAAATCAAGCATTTCTTTTAGGCTTCCTTCCTTTAACTGGTTGGTGACAAACAAAGTGTGGTTCATTGCCTTGATTATATTCTTTGATACCCCGGCTGCCCTTCCCATTGCTAGCTCAGCGCGCTTGATTCTTGCGTCCCAATCTGTGAAATGAATGTCTTTGTGAGTCTCCTCAATTTCAAGGAGGTTGGCATTCCTTCCATCTTCTGTTTCCCGCCATTCGATGAACTCCAAGATTCTAGTGTTGAGATCAATAAACTCGGTTCTCTGATCGATCACCTTATCTGTGAGCTGGTCGCTAGTGGTCAAATAAGGACTAATGTGTGACATATTTTGGCAGAAATGGTCCTACTATTTCATTAGGAGGGAATTCAGTTCCAAAGCCTCTTTAACGAAGTCCTCAGCAGTGGGAATGTCTCTATATCTTTCCATGGCTTGCTGCAATTCCTGGAGTTGCATGTTTTTAGCCGACATATGGGCTTTGTAGCTTATTTTCAGGACCTCCATGCTCTGTTGCAATTGGGTGAGCTACTCGGATGCTTGCTTGTCCACATTTTCTTTCTTTGTTTCGAGATGTTTCTCGATATGTGCAATTCTCTACTCCTTTTCTCTCAACAAATTAAAGACTTCAGGGGCTTTGTCCATAGTGGTCGGTGCTTATGATCCTATGAACTATGACAATCTGGTCAAGTTCTCAGTTGGGTTGAAAGTAATGTCCCTCCAAACTATGTCCATGGGCTCATTTCCAAGTGGGAGCTCGAGTGTTTCTACCCTTTTCCTTTTTCTCCGTCTTCTTACCACTGCCTTGTGGAGAGGGTTATAGAACACATAAAGTGGAGGGATTTCGGTCATCTTCAAGACAATCTCTAATGTGGGCAGACTAGGGATAATCTCAGTCTGCTGGGATGTTGTCACCTACTCATCCATAGGCTTGGACTGCTCATCCATAGGCTTGGATCATGTATTCTCTTCAATATACAGAGGATTTGACACTCCTTTGTATCTTGGGTATCTGTTGTTTTGGGAGTGTCTTGAAGTTTCTGATTAAACTAATCCTACTCTTGCTCCAAACTATTGTCTTTCACCTTTGAACTAATTTCTTTAGGTGGGGTGCTGATAACCTATTTCTCAGCTGACTTCTTGCTGGAATCTGCTATATTATTTGTATCTCGGGCCTTCCCTATATCTGGTGTTTTCTCGTTATTCATCGGAGACATTGTGCGAGAACTAGGTCCTTCATTGTTAACAGTCACACTTGGTGTGGGCTTATCTTTGATCTTTAATAAGTGCAGTGGGATTACTGCAAACCTTTCATTTCTGAATTCCCGAAATCTTTCAAAATTTTCAGGACTCTGGTTCGCTTTATCCCATTCGAATGCTTGTTCGAAGGACTTGGCTAACTATAACAAGTCTTCAAAATCATTATCCTCATGGTTATAAGGCTTGAGATTTATCGTAGTAATGATGTTATTTGCTACCTTGTCTGGATCAAATTTCCTTTTCGGAAATGTATGAAGCCTGAGGGCTTCCATGTTTGCTGACTCTTACTGGCATGATTAAAATTTTCTAAAGAAAAAGAACCAAACTTGACAGGAAAAGAGGGCCATATTAACTTCTTGTTTTCTTTGAGGACTTTAGTCAGGCCTTTTCCTACGGTCTGGTAAGTGATTTCCCTTGCTAATAATTTATTAGAAACATATAAAGGAGGGACATGTGGGTTGGTTGTGCTACCAAAAACCCTAATGTAGGTGAACTATTCTTCAATAAAATATTTGTCGATAGCTAGAAGGTCTGTTGCAGATTCTTGGGAAAACCTGGGGGTTTTCTTATTGAAAATAATTTGATGCAGGGAAAAAATAACATAATGACATATCTTATAGAAATGGGGTATATGATGGGATTCCCATATTTTCTTATGACTGAGGTGGATATGGTAGGGGTCCTGTAAGATCCATTTCCAACCCAAGGTCAGAAATGCAGTGCAGAAACAAATGGCGTCCATAATGTAGGCACAAAAATAGAAGGGGGGAAGGTTAACTGGAGAGGAGGATCTCTTCTGTCAATGCTTAGTAATGATGGCAGCTAGGTTGTCAAATAAGATGGTGGCCCAATTCATGATGTGGGAGTTAACACAGGCATCAATCAGAGGAATCCATTTGGTGAGCACCAGTATTGTAGCAATAATGCTGCAACTCCTGGGCTGCCTACTTTACTCTTGTCAACCCGGTAGTTCGTAACAAACTTGGAAGCGACGGTGTTGTATGCACAAGTACTAGCTCTTATTGCAGGTTGTCACTTGGTCAGATGGCACAAGATCTCTAGGAGCTCAAGCCAACTTCTATGGATTCTAGAAGAAGCTCTATATGTGATGAAAGGAAAAAGAGAGATTACTCTACAGATGCTATTCTACTTGTGGAAAGGGAGACTGAAATGTAAAGAAAACCAAGGAAATCCTAATTAACCAACTAATCCTACTTTTGCAGAAAGCACTATGAAAACCATGAAAATAATTCCATTACCTACTCAAGGGAATAAACAACATCTAACTAAGCTATTTCTGGAAGTAAATGATAAAAAAACATCTTTTTGGATTTTTATGTATTTTTATGTGAATTTGTCATGCATGTAATTTATTTGCTTGTGAATGTGGCAGCGAATAGGTGGAGATGGAGGGAGGTTTTGGGACTTGAGCGGATGTAGGATGGTGTGGATGGGTCCTAGGAGGTCTTAGGTGACCTTCTGGAGGCTTTTCCCAAACGCGGCCTTCAAAAGAAAGCCTATAGGAAAATCTACAGGAGGACACAGGAAATATACAGGAGGAAAAACAACATTCTACAGGAGGCCTACAGGAGGAGGCCGAGAGCAATTTTCACTATTTTGAAGGTGTGAGAGTGGGTGGAAAATGTGGATGAAGGTTGGAATGAAGTGTTAGGGAACATAGGGTCTAACAAGAATCATCATGAGAGAGAAATATGATTGGATTCGCTCAAGGAGAGAGGAAGAAATTCTACCGAAAATGCAAGAAACTAAGGTAGAATTGAGGGGAGACTTGGGTGACCTATAGGGAATGGATCATATAGAGGATGGGATGGTTGATATGCTAGCCTACTGCTAGAAGATATCGGTTGCATAAACAACTAACAGTCAACCAATGAGATTAAGCAAGCAATGAAATAAGTGCATCTAGAAAAACAGAGTTTTTGCATCAAAATAAACCATTATCTATGAAAGGAAATGTTGATAACTACTGCAGGAAAGGAAAGCATGAAAGAAGACTAGTGTAAATAAAGAAATGAGCATGATGAAGAATTTTTGAAGTAAAGAAAAACTAGACTATTAACCAACTAAAAATCTGAAAACACTAGAAGTCCTATGAATGAGGAAAATCTATGTTTTTGGGGCAGCAAGAGGGTCTTTGCCTCAAATCATTGTCCCAAAGAGAGGAAGAGAGGCCAAGGCATTGTTGCTAGCCTTTTGGATCTTTTCTTTATCACTGCTTAACCTACTATAGAAAGCACAAATGGAAGCAACCTACTGAATCATCAAAAGCAACCTATTCTTAATCATAAAAGAAATGCATCTAATAGCAACCTAATCTACCAACTGAAATGAAACATACAAATACAAGTAAAGAGGAGCTTGGCTTCTTTGATTGGACCCTAACCCAAGAGCTTCAGCCCTCTGAGGTAACTCAGTGCTAACTCAGAAAGGATTCCATCTTTATTCTCAAAACAATAACAAGATTACATGAACTATTAAAATAATAAGCTCGAAGTTGGAGCAGAGTTTACATAAGCAAAACTACAACAAAAATCCAACAAAAATATAACCCTAGTGAGGCCCTAGGCCTCTCTACTTATATAAATGATGTTATCAACAACTTCCTTAATATCAGGGAGGCTTGGCTCCCAAAACTCGAGATAATCATCAGTCATCCTTCACTTGCTTGGCTGCCTTCTAGTGCATGACTTGCCTGCTTGTACTTCGAGCTGAATGAAGGGGAATTCGAAGTGAGGAGTAATAAATGAGGGGGATTCCCTCCTATAAGTCCTCTCCTTTGTCCACTTCAAGTTATTTCTGCCATTTGTCCCCTGGATCCTTGACTTTGACCACAAAATTCATCAATAATTTTCATCATAACTAACTCAACTCACTCTATAATCATAAATATAATCAGAAAATCATAAAATAAGCTAAGAGAATCATTGATTTGACTAGGTTAGGAGGTAAAATGAGCCCATATAGTTACCCATTTATGAGGCTCATCATCACCCCCCACTAAAAGTGTTTCTCATCCTTTAAGCAACTTAATCCATCTCCTCATCTGTTATGGCCCTGGTGGCCTCCCTAGCATCCCATGCTTCTGATGTGGTCTCTTCTTCCTTGTTATAGAATCTTGCCTTCCTGTCTATCTCTTCCCACTGCTCCTACTCTTCCTCTTCTCTTCTTCCTTCCATCATGCCTAATAGCAGTGGGGGACTCAATTTGAGGCCAATCCAATTGACCTTCAGCCTCTGCATGGAGCGCTTGTACATTGGCACTTTCCTTAATGCCTCCTTTATCCTCATTGGGGAATGATATTCCCTGATCTACAAATGGTGTGGTAAGGTGTTCTATCTTCTCACACATGCATGTACACAGTCATCCCCAAGTAACCTTTCCATATCCTCAAAATGTGCAATGGCTTGTGCCTGATCACTTATATATCTAGGGGCAATCTGAGGATTATTGGCAAGTAGCTTATGTGTGCTGATGAGTGCCATGGGGTCTGATGGCTCAGCTCTGATCATTAATGGCTCATTCTGCTCTTTTATCATCAACCTTCTTATTTCTACTGCCCTTAACTCTTCATGGTTCATCCATGAGGCCATGGCCATTAGTTGCAGGTCCCTAAGCCTAGCATTGGGGTCCCACACATTCATGTCTGTGGGGGCCATGTTATGCAGGTAGAATTTTTCCATCTTTGCCTTATCTTCTGATGTGCTTTGGTCACACAGGTCCATAAACTACCTGTAATCTTGGAAAGACATTGTGCCTCTTTGTGCCAAAGTCTTTATCTGAAATTGCAACCATTGGTCCTTGAGATACAGGCCATAGGATTTTGCTGGTGTCCTACACTGCAATGCCTACATGGACTAGATGGCCATGCATGATAGTTGCGTCTCTTTCTCTTGAAGTTGTCTTCTTAGCAATTCATTTTTAGTTTCAAGGTGGCTTCTTGTGATTGCTTCTCTGTGTCTGACAACACTTAACTCTCTGCCCATTTCTCTGAGTTTTTTCTCCATATGGCCAATATCCACAACTCCTTTGGATTTGGCTATTTGCATCCACCTATGGGTCCTTATTCTTTCTTTCTCTAATTCAAAGAATAGTGGAATTACAAATTTTTGTGGAATTATTCTTCCCCCATCAAGAAGATTGTAGTAGGAGCCAAGACTAAGCTGGGGATCAAGTTCTTGTAGCTTTGTTTCTTCCTCCTTCCCCTATGGCTATCCTTCTATTCTCAAGATTTTGGGTCTCTTGTAGTTTTGACAGGGTCTCCTGTAGAACTGTATGTGCCTCCTGCAGGTCTATTTTTGAGTCCTATAGTTCTACCTTTTATTTCCATGTGGGGGATCTAAGAGCCCCCTTTCATATGTGATAGGTGCCTTGGAAGGGGATTCTTTTCCTTGGGTAGAGGGTGAATCTTCAATAATAATTGGCACTTTTGAAGAAGGCTGGGGTTTCCCTGTTTTGATTCTTGTGCTCTTCCTAGCCCTGAAATACATTGAGGTCTGCCTCTTCCTCTTCTGTTTTGGCTTAATTGGTGTGCTGAGGGCAATGAGAGCAGCTGCTGCCTCTCTTTCTAGAGTCTCAAGGGACACTTATGTCTCTTCTGCCCCTTTTTGTCCTCCTTCTGTCTCTACTTGCTCTATTTCTTCAGCGTTCTCCTCCTCTACCTTGGTTTCTTCCTTCTTCCCTTCTTGTTCTTCTAAATCACCAATTCCTTCACCTTCTCCCCCTTGCTGCTCTTCATCCTCACTGCCCTTAAGACTGATATCATAGGTCAGGGTCTTTATGTCATCTTCAACTGTCATGTTTCGGAAGATTTCCCATGCTATAGGGAGTGTAAATGTATGGAGGGCTTCTTCCACTAAAATTTTGATTAACCCATGGTGAGCTAGCTACTCTGGATTTCCTGCTTTTACTTTAGTACTGGAGTCAATGAGGGACTGCAGGAGGAAGTAGGGGATGCTGAGCTTCTGAGGGGCTGGAGTGTCCATGCCATACCTTAATTCATGAAGGATTCTAAAATGGTAACCATAGACAATGTTGTACCTCCCCTCACAGGAAATATACTTGACTATTTGGTAGCTAACCTCATCCCAAGGATATGGTATGTTAGCCCTTCTTATGCCATTTTTATCTTCTACAAGGGTTTCATTATTTTGGAAGAAGTTTTTCTTGGCAGCCTGGCCAATTGGTTTTTCATCCTTACTCCAAGGTAACCCAAGAGGAAGGGTAGTGACCCTACTGATAAATTAAGGGGTTATCTCCATGGAAATGCCTCTAAAGGTGACAGTGGCATGTGTTCTGGTGTGAGGGACCAAAGAGTGGGCAAATTCTTGAGCAATTTCCTCATCAAACCCTCGGAATTTCTCAAAAAAGTTCATCCAATTTGCTCTTGTGAATATGTCCACTACTTGGGGATGTGCATGGAGCCTGGAGGAGTTGGTGGGCTCCTTCCTCAAAAAACCTCCTTTCATTTTGTTTATGCTTCCTTTGGAAACCAAATGTGGAGATGGAGACAACAATTTTTGAAGAAAAACAGAGAAACAGAGAGACTGTGTTTTTTTAAGAAATAAGCAGAAATTATTTTATGTATTTCCTCCACCTAAAGGCTTTATTTCCTCCTCAAAATTAAACCACTGCTTGCATATTTTGATATTCAATGGGGTTATGCATAGAAACTACCTCCTCAGCCCGAGAATTGTGCTAAAACCCGTGTTTTCTCCCTTTAAAACAACTCACTGGCCCTCTTGTAGAAGACTGTTGTCCCTCCTGTAGAATTCCTGTAGGTTCTCCTGTAGAACCTGTAAGTGCTCCTGTAGAGAACACTGAGAGCAGGAATATGGGAGAGATCAATGGATAAATATGGTTACGAGGCTGTGGGGGCGCCAGGAGATTGTAGGAGTGGAGTTTCGAGGAGACAATGAACGAAAAGGTGGTGAGAGTGCTCGGGGAGGAGTACTTATTGCTTTTTATGGATATTTCCGGTGATGGAGTGTGAGCTGGCCAAGTGTAAGTTGGCCATATTCGGACCGTTGGTCCCCACCTACCTTATCATCCTGGCCCTCTCCTCGTAATCATCCCTCATGATTTCATTGAAGTTCACACTTCCTCCACTACCTGCCCTTGACATCTTTCTTGAGTTGATTGTGCGCACGTGTGGGTGACATCTTCGGATGAGTGCAGTCAACTAGATGAAAGTGGCCAAGTTAACTGGCCACCTTTCCCTCGTTCAACCTCAACCATCTTGTTGTTGTTGCATGCCTTCTAATTACACAAATGCAAACAGAGGAGCAAGTTAGTTACTTACCTGAGATCCGAATGCATTTGTTGTGAGGTGTTGTGGCTCTCCCCCTTTGCTGCATGCCTTTGCTTCTTTTGATGCATGTTGTCTACTTGCTGATGTGTGGCTGTGCTTTGTGCAGGTTCCTCTCTAGCTGGATCTGATCTTCAGGTGTCTTCTTCAACATTCATATCTGCACCCTCTTGCTGCTAATGCTAGATTTTAATGGGATCAGCTACTACAGGAATTCCTACAGGAGCTCCTATAGTTGCTTCTCCCTTTGAAACTTTAGCTTCTTTCTATACTTGGAGCTATGAGGATGATGCCAGAGATGTAGATAGAGATGGAGAGGTAATAGGTAGGCTTCAGGTGAGGTGGATGGTGTTGTTTCCTTTCTTTTTTTTTTTGTTTTTTTCTTTTTCCTAAAAAACTGTTTTTTTTTGTTTATCTTGGGCAAGAAGAAGAATGATTCTTGGGATGTGATGCAGGCTTGGAAATGATGGAAATAAGGTTTGAAGACTGCAAGAGGATTTATAGATCTTTTATGAAGCTTCCCTGTCCCTCAAACTACCTTTTGTATCCATTTCTGGCTCTCTGTAATTCCTGCAGGAACCTCCTGTAGAAAAACACAGTTTTTGAAAAAGAAGCACAGTGAGGTGAAAAGAATGCCAAGAATGATGGAGAAAGGTGTGGGAAGGTAGGATAGGTCATGGTATTGGTTTTAGGGCTCCTTTGGCACCTTTTGTTGCTTCCTGTAGTCCTCTTGCAAACCTGCAATGTAACTGGAAATTCATTTTTCTTTCTTCTTTTTTTTTTTTTTTTGAAAACAACCAAGGCACCTCGGGGAGGTTTTCACCCTAATTGCCTGCCCTGGGTGCCTCCAAGGGAGGTTTTCACCCAAGGATCTTATTTTCTTTCTTCTCTTTTTTGACATCACTGGGCCACTTTAGAAGAGGTTTTCAACCCAATGATGGGACTCAAGCGCCTCATGGAGGTTTTCACTTGATTCCTTATTTTTTTATTGTTTTTTTCTTTTTCTTCAGTGAGTGGGTGAAGTGGAGGCTAAGACATGCTCCACTACCATCACTGTCTTATTCAAATCTTCAATGAACTCTCACTTGGAGAGGGGTTTCTTGTAGACTTTCAACCAGTGTCCATTGACAAGCATGGGGATGGCTTCATCATCGATGGTTCTGATCAGAACTGAACCATTGTCATTGAATTTCTCCACAGTGTAGGGTCCCAACCATCTTGTCCTTAGCTATCTCTTGAATATTTGTATCTTGAATCATAGAGTAGTGCCCAATCTCCCTCTTGGAATTGCTTCTCCTTGATTTTTTTGTCATGCCATATCTTTCTCTGAAGCTGAACTACCTCTGTATGGAGAAGGGTCTGCATTCTATGTTCATCCAATCCATTGAGCTAGAGTAATCTTTCTTTTTGTGCATGGCTAAGGTCTAAGTCCAGTTGAGTTGCCATCCTCAGGGTATTAACATCAAATTCTATTGACAGCAAAGCCTTCTTCCCATATACCAGCTCATAGGGTGTGAACCCTGTGGTGGTCTTACATGTTGTATTGTAGGCCCAAGTGGCCTCAACTAATCTATCCGCCCAATATTTCCTGCTGCTGCTCACTACCTTTGTCAGGATCCCTTCCAATGCTTTTTTAATGACCTCCACCTGCCCGTTGGCTTGTGGATGGTAAGGGGTGGAAGTCTTGTGCTTGATTCTATGATGTGTGAGTAGGTCTTCAATCAAATTGGAAGTGAACTGGGTGCCTTGATTTGTGACCAACTCTCTTGGATACCCGAACTTGTAGAATATGTTCTCTCTCAAAAATTCAGATACTTTTTCCTCTGCCACTGCTTTGATTGCTTTTGTCTCTGCCCACTTTTTCAGGTAATTGATGCACATAATGATGTATTGTTTCTGCTTTGAAGGAGGGCTGATAGGCCCCACAAAGTCCATGCCCCACTTCTAAAATGGCTCAAAGGTCACTTGAGGTTGCATGGGCATTTCATCCTTTGGAGTAGGTTTCCCCATCCTTTGACACTGATCACACTGGTTGGTATATCTCCTCACATCCTGATGAAGAGTGGGCCAATAGTAGCCTACTTGCAGTATCTTGAAGGCAGTTCTTTTTGCTACAAAATGACCTCCACAAGGCTCGTCATGACAGGTCAGGAGGATGTCAAAGACGTCCTCCTCCCTAACACATCTTCTCAAGATCTGATTTGGGCCAAGTTTGAAGAGATTGCCCCCAATCCAGGTGAAAGGGGCACTTTCCCTTACTATCTTGCTCTTCTCTTTTGAGGACAAGTGTGGTGGGAACTGTATTAAAACCAAGTAGTTTGCTATATTAGAAAACCATGGAGAGAGTACTGAGATAACAAACAGGTGTTCATATGGCATTTGATCATCCACCATTCCTTCTTCACCTACAGGCAAATTTACTCTAAACAAAAAGTCAGCAACAACATTTTCTTTACCAGGCTTATCAACAATGGTCAAATCAAATTGCTGCAATAAAATCAACCATCTAATAATGCGAGCATTTACATCCAGTTTGTTCATTAAATATCTAATTGTAGCATGATCAGTGTGCACAAAGGTTTGATAGCCTGTGATATAATGTCTGAATTTGTTTAAGGAATTCACGACAGTTAGGAGCTCCTTCTCGGTCACTGTATATTTTAACTTCGCCTTTGACAAGTTTTTGCTTATAAAGTATATGGCATAAGACAAATTTCCATCAATTTGTCCCAAGGCTGCTCCTATAGCTTTGTTCGAGGAATCTGTGTGAATGTAGAAAGGTAGGGACCAATTTGGGCCTCTCAAAATTGGGGTAGTCACGAGTTTTCTCTTCAAGGTATCTAGGGCTTCTTGATAGTTTTCCGACCATATAAACTTGACATATTTACCTAAAAGGCCAAACAACGGAGGGGCTAGCTTGTTGAAATCTTTAATGAATCTCCGGTAATACCCAGCTAAGCCTAGGAAACTTCTGAAATCTGTCATCTTTTGAGGAGGTGGGACCCTTTGGATGATGGCAATTTTGTTGGGGTCCACCTGCAGTCCTTGTTGAGATATTGCATGACCTAGCATGGTCCCTTCAGTCATCAAAAATTCACATTTTTCTAGACTAAGGGACAGGTTCATCTCAATACATTTGACTAGAACTTTTCCTAGTTAGATAAGGCTTCCTGAAAGTCAGAGCCATAAGGAGTAAAGTCATCCATATATATCTCTACTTCATCATGAACTAATTTAGAAAATATACTTAGTACCGCTCTTTGGAAAGTGGTTGGAGTGTTACACAAACCAAAAGGAAGGACCCGGTATGCAAAGGTACCCTAAGGACAAGTGAAAGTGGTCTTATATTGGTCTTCCGCACTGATCTGAATCTGATTGTACCTGCTGAACCCATCTAGGAAAGAGAAAAACTTTTTCCTTGCTAGACCTTCTAACACTTGATCTATGAAAGGTAAAGGAAAATGGTCCTTTTTAGTGGCTTTGTTCAATTCACAATAGTCGACACAGATTCTCCACTTACAATTTTTCTTTAGCACTAGCACCAAAGGAGAGACCCATTCACTGTCACAGATGGGATAGATGAATCCTGCATCAAGCAATTTCTGCAGTTCTTCCTTAACAATATCTTTAAGTGTTGGATTCATCCTCCTTTGAGGCCGCCTGACTAGCTTGCAACCCTCCTTGATGTATGTATGATGAGTACAGACTGAAGGGTGCACTCCCTTAATCTCCTTATAACTCCAGGCAAAGGCATCTAAGTGCTTTCTCAACAAGCTACACAGTTCCTTATCCTAGGAAGTGGATAGGGATGGATTGATTTTCAAGGTTTTTCTGGATGGAACTCCATATTCTTAACATGGAAAGAAGTGGAGTCGACCGCATGGAGATCAGTTGAGGAGTTGTTTTGGGTTTCTCTTACTATGTCCTCTAAGGGCGATACACTGGGAGGTGGATTCTGAATTAGATTTTCAATCATATCATCCTCATCTTGTTGTTCCCCCCCATGGTGATTCCTAATGTACAAAGCGATGCATAATAAACTTCATCCTCATCTTCCTCCTCCAACCAGAGAGGTAGATCATGTTCTAACAAGGGTTGGGTAGGAGGATATAGGATTAACTGCTTGGACATATGCCCATTCTTTATGGTCATGTTCCCAGCTTGACAGCTGATGTAGGCATCGGTGGTAGCCAACCAGGGTCTTCCCAAAATGAGAGGATACCCAGTGAGCTTTGCCTTTGGTTGGAGAACTAATAAATCAGCAGGGTACTCCCAAGAATCAATGGAGACCATCACATCTTCCACAATCCCCTCAAGGGTCACAGTGGAGCGGTCTGCTAACTGTAGCACGGTTGTGGTCTTCCTTAAAGAACCCTGGAGGTTGAGTTTGAGCATTGTGTCCTTTGTCATCACATTAATGGCAGCTCCTAGATCAATCAAGGTGTGTGGGATCATGGTGCCATTGATGTGGACATCAACTATTGGGCTTCCAGGTCTAGATATTTTGGATAGATTACCTGCCCCAATATCAGATCAGACAGCTACCCTATGACATTGATGGTCGGGGCATCTCTCTTACGCCTTCCTAGATGCCTAAAGCACTTCTCTTTGATCAACCTATTGTAGATAGGCACATCTTTGATGGCTTGGAGAAGTGGTATCTTCACACATAAATGTTTCAATTCCCCCAGGAGTTTAGTTTCTTCTAGGGTAGGCTGAACTGTCATGGATATTCTTTCAAGAAAGGGTGGAATTGCTTTAGGTTCACTTTCCTCGTTATCTTCCTCAACCTCCTTGGGTGGAGGCTGACTGTCTGGGAGAACTTTCCCAGATCGTAAGTTAATTTCATGAATCTCCACAGCATAAGTTGGGCATGATGGTTCCCCACTATACACTTGCTGAGCTTGTCTGTTGTTCGGGTTCAGATTCATCTAGGCAGGGATTTGGGGTTGCTTTGGTAGAGTAGGAGGTAATGGTTGTGGTTGGGCAGGTGGTGGAGGAAAAAGAGCGGGAAGAGAGTTGTATTGGGGCCTCCACCCCTACTGAGGTGCATTCCACTGACGTGGTGGTTGAGCATAGGATTGAAATGAATGGTTGGTTAGTTGGGCATGATATTGAGATGTAAAGGACCAAGGAGGAGGCAGGTATGGAAGTGACTTGGTTGGGGTTGTAGTATGCCTGGGATGTCCCTTGCATCCCCTACTGGTATGGTCTAGGTCCATGTGGCCTTCTTTGGTTTATGTAATAGAATTGTTAAGTGACTCCCTCAACCCCTTGATATACAGCTTTAAGTTTGGACTAGGAAGGGAACTTATCTATAGAATGATTTTCTTCACAAACTGAACAAACCTCTATAGATTTCAATGGGAATTCATTCCTAGGATGCCTCCTGGTGCATCTAGGGAAAAATATGGCCAAGGCCCTCTCTGCTTCCTCTTGTTTCCTTTTGATATGCAAGGTATCCATTTGCATGGCAAGAGTCTGCAGCATCTCACTCTTGAAGTCTTCCAGCATGTTTCCAATTTCTCGTTTAATGGATGAGTTAAAGGAAGAGGTACTGGCTATGGGTTGACTCCCCCTACCTTTCTTTTCGGCTGCTCTAGAATGGTTTCTAAAAGTAATATTTATGTCTTCATAGGATTGTTGGTAGATGTCTCCCCTATCCAGTAGATGGAGGGTGTCTAAAAGATCTTCCCGAATTCCCATGAACAAGACCATCTTCAGAGACTTAGGGTCAAGTTTACACCCGACCCTTTTGTAACTGAGCTGGAACCTCTCCTCATAGTCTTCCAGGGACTCATCACTTCCTATAGTCATTCGGAAAATTTCTTATTTAGTATCTTTTGACCTACAATAGTCTCGATATTTGTTGTTAAAGGCTTGCTGCATCTGAGCCCAAGTTGTGATACTATTGCCAGGTAATCCCATGAACCAACGCAATGCTACATCCTTGAGAGTAGAAGGGAACAATTTCAACTTTTCTCATCTTCTGCATAGTCATAGGTTCAATAGATAACAACAAACTAAAACATGAAGGTGTCAGGATATTCTGTAGTCAGACTATGGAAATGAGGTATGGAGGAAGGGCTTATATTCTTCATTTTGGTGTCCCCATTGGTCTCCCAAATGGGAAAGGTACCCTCTATTCTCTCTCCATTCCCCCTAGCATTTCTGTGTTCATCCATTGGCTCCAAAAGAATCTTTTTTTCTTCTTCTTCCCCTATAGGTTCTTCAAATATGTCTGGTTGTTCACCTAGGAGTTCTTCTTGATTGCAACCACCGAAGAAGAGAGAAGGTTGGCTGTGTGAAGCAGTGGGGGTGTTGGGAAATTTTTTTCCTGAATTATCTCTATTCCTACGAGGCATGAAAGGAAATCTTTTTGGTTGGTTTTTGTTTCTTTTTCCCCACACTGATAGTACCTACAGAAACTGAAATTGTGATTTGAACAAAACAAATTGCAACTAGCTGAAATGAACTTGCTAAATGGAAATTGCATAATTGAAAAGGAAAGCAAGGAAATGCAGAACTGAAAGGAAGGAAATGACTAATCTACTTTTGTTGAAATGGAAATTGAAAAATTGAAAAGGAAAGCAATGAAATGCAGAACTGAAAGGAAGGAAATGACTAATATACTTTTGCTGAAATGGAAATTGTAGAATTGAAAAGGGAAGCAAAGAAATGCAAAACTGAAAGAAAAGAAATGACTATTCTACTTTTGTTGAAATAAACTATTAGCAGAATGTTGCAAGAAGAAATAGAAGAAAGCAGTAATCACAGAATACTCTGATGCTTCCCCAGCAACGGCGCTAAAAAGTGGTGAGCACCAGTATTGCAGCAATAATGCTGCAACTCCTAGGCTGCCTACTTTACTCTTATCAACCCGATAGTTCGTAACAAACTTGGAAACGACAATGTTGTATGCACAAGTACTAGCTCTTACTGCAAGTTATCACTTGGTCAGGCGGCGCAAGATCACTAGGAGTTCAAGCCAACTTCTATGGATTCCAGAAAAAGCTCTATATGTGGTAAAAGGAAAAAGAGAGATTACTCTACAGATGTTATTCTTCTTGCAGAAAGGAACATTGAAATGTAAAGCAAACCAAGGAAATCCTAATTAACCAACTAATCCTACTTTTGCATAAATCACTATGAAAACCATGAAAAGAATGCCATTACCTACTCAAGGGAGTAAAGAACATCTAACGAAGATATTTCTGGAAGTAAATGAGAAAAAAACATCTTTTTGGATTTTAATGTATTTTTATGTGAATTTGTCATGCATGTAATTTATTTGCTTCTGAATGTAGCAACAAATAGGTGGTGATGGAGGGTGGTTTTTGGACTTGAGCGGATGTAGGATGGTTTGGATGGGTCCTAGGAGGTCTCAGGTGACCTTCTAGAGGCTTTTCCCAAACTTTAGCCTTCAAAATAAAGCCTACAGGAAAATCTACAAGAGGGCACAGGAAATCTACAGGAGGAAAAACAATGTTCTACAGGAGGTCTACAGGAGGAGGTTGAGAGAAGCTTTCACTATTTTGAAGGTGTGAGAGTGGGTGGAAAAGGTGGATGAAGGTTGGAATGAAGTGTTAGGGCACCTAGGGTCTACCAAGAATCATCAGGAGAGAGAAATATGATTGGATTTTCTCAAGGAGAAAGGAAGAAATTCTATGGAAAATGCAGGAAAATAAGGTAGAATTGAGGGGAGACTTGGGGGACCTGTAGGGCATGGATCAGATGGAGGATGGGATGGCTGATAGGCTAGCCTGATGCTAGAATATGTCTGCAACATAAAAAATTGGCAGTCAACCAATGAGATTAAGCAAGCAATGAAATAAGTGCATCTAGAAAAACAAAGTTTTTGCATCAAAATAAAATATGATCTATGAAAGGAAATGTTGATAACTTTTGCAGGAAAGGAAAGAATGAAAGAATATTAGTGTAAATAAAGAAATGAACATATGAATAAGTTCTGAAGCAAATAAAAACTAGACTATTAACCAAACAAAAAGTTGCAAACACCAGAAGTCCTATGAATGAGGAAAATATGTGTTTTTGGGGCAAAAAGAGGGTCTTTGCCTCAAATCATTGTCCCAAAGGGAGGAAGAGAGGCCAAGGCACTATTGCAATGCTTTTGTATATTTCCTTTATCACTACTTAACTTGCTATAGAAAGCACAAATGGAAGCAACCTACTGAATCATCAAAAGCAACCTATTCTTAATCATAAAAGAAATGCATCTAACAACAACCTAATCTACAAACTGGAATGAAACATGCAAATACAAGTAAAGAGGAGCTTGGATGCTTGGATTGGGCCCTAACCTAATAGCTTCAGCCCTCTGAGGTAACTCAGTGCTAACTCAAAAAGGATTCCATCTTTATTCTCAAAACAATAAAAAGATTACATGAACTATTAAAATAATACACTCGAAGTTGGAGTAGAGTTTACATAAGCAAAACTACAACAAAAATCCGACCCTAGTGAGGCCCTAGGCCTCTCTATTTATACAAATGAATCTATCAATAGCTTCCTTAAAATCATGGAGGCTTGGATTCCAAAACTCGAGATAATCATCAGTCATCCTTCACTTGCTCGGCTGCCTTCTAGTTCATGACTTGCCTACTTGTACTTCGAGCTTAATGAAGGAGAATTCGAAGTGAGGAGAAATAAATGGGGGGGATTCCCTCCTATAAGTCCTCTCCTTTTTCCACTTTGAGTTATTGCTGCCATTTGTCCCCTGGATCCTTGACTTTGACCACAAAATTCATTAATAATCTGCATTAAACACATATTAGACCACATGGCATCATAACCAACTCAATTCAATCTATAAGCATAAATATAATCATAAAATCATACAATAAGCTAAGAGAATGGTTGATTTGACTAGGTTAGGAGGTAAAATGAGCCCATATAATTATCCATTTATGAGACTAATCACCATTCTATGGAAAACTTAGAATTATTGGGAAACCCATATAGTCTACATAACATAGCAGCTGCATAGTTATAAGGGTTTTCCAAAGAAGCTATAGTATACATACCCGATTTGTCAAATTTGAATTTGTTGTATAATCCTCTCTAGCCCTGAATCAACTTGAAGGGGTCTGGGTTCTTATTTGTGAAGTTGGCCATGTATGTTTTATCATATATATCGTGAGGATTAGGTATATGATACATTTTCTTCATGTCCTCTACTCTGAACAATCCTATGAGTTCGTTTCTTTAATTCCTGAATTTCCTGTCTTCAATGGTGAGGTTTTCATACACCCATCTAATCATATCCTTGTATTGGAGGATTTTATACCTCACTCCTATCCTATGCAAGAAAGAACAAGTAGTGTCCTTGAATTGAAGACCCAAAGGTCTTGTTGAGTCAGTTGTTTCTCTTGTAACAGTGATCTTGGGATGCTCATCCTCAAGCCTATTGTAAATGATCTCCCAAGTTGTTGCTCCTCCATCAGAGCTGCAGACTGTATCTAAGAATATGGGAGCCATATCTGTAAACTCAATTTCTACAATGCTTTGCTTCTTCTATTTCTGCATCACCTTCCTCAATGACATGTCTTTTGCAGCTTGCCTGAAATGGACAAGATATATCAGCGCAGACAATATCAGGCAATTAATATTGAAAGCATTTCTGAAATAACCTTGGATCATGAGAAAGGTTTTAATGAGATACTCAACGTTAACTACCCTAACTTAGAAAATTATTAACTCTCCTCGGGCTGCTAAATATCTATTATACTATCAATTCATTCTTTTTTGTATTTAGAACACAATTATTTCACATGCTTACCGCTATCATTCGCACATCGCTATCTTTATAAGGATGCAATATAGCATTGTGCTTACTATAAGGCAAAATGCAATTGCGATTGTCGTAATATTGCATTTCGAAAATCGTAAATGGACGTTGTAATGGCATAGCTTATTTATTTGTGAAGTTTGCGAGGCGTGATTTGCGAAATGACAAGGTTCTTATAATGGGGATATCACAGCGGGAGGCTTGATCGCGCATCACAGTTTTTTAAAGGTGTTTTAAGATAGTCACATGGAAAAGTGTGATTTGTGATTTGCGATGAGGATCTCATCCTTGGGTTGTTTTGTAAGGTTTTTCAGATCAATTTCTTAGAGTTTGGTTTTATTATGCTAAAAACTAAAAATAAAAAAAAAATAAAAAAAAATTAAAAAAATCCCCATTTATAACTCTAACCTAGCTATTGTTATCCATAAATAGGGGGGTTGTTACATAGTACAACAGAACTGACTAAGAAAATTCATACAAAACAAATGTATGGTTGAGTATTCACCAAGTACATTAGTGAGCCAATTAATTTTTTATACCTGGTCGAATCCACAAGGCTTGATTCAAACTTCTTAGCCTCTTCAAGTTTGTGATCATGGGAGTTGTCATAGGTTTTCAATCTATCATGTCAAATTTATTCAACATCTTGATCACATACTTTCCTTAACCTAGATAAATCTCATCAAGTCCTTTCCAAACTTCCAGTCCCAAATAGTAGTGCATCAACCCTAGATCCTTCATGACAAATTCTGCTACTATTTGCTTCTTGGATTAGACCTTCCACACATGTCAAGAGAGGATGATACACATATATAAGAATGATAACATGCTCATTCTTCACAACCTTGACATAGAGATTTGGATCAACAAAACTCTTGGTGAAGCCCAATCTTTGTAGGTATGCATCCATCTTATCCTACCATGACCTTGGTGTTTTCTTAAGGCCATAAAATTCATTCTTCAGCTTGCAACATAAGCCTCTCCATCTTTGACTTCAAATCCCAATGGTTTCTCTATATAGACTTCTTCAATAATGGTGCCATTCAGAAATGCAGTCTTGACATTCATTTGGTGGATGTTCCATCCCATCAATGCTGCCAAAGAGACCAACGAACATATAGTTGTATACCATGATATAGGTGAAAATGTCTCTTCATAGTCGATGCCTTCTTGTTGAGAGAAGCCCCTAGCCACAAACATTTCCTTATATTTATCAATACTTCCATATGCTGCATGTTTAATCTTGAAGAGCCATTTAGAAGTTACCATAGATTTGTCTTCAGGCCTAGGCACGATCTCCCAAACTCCATTTTTCATTATTGGTTGATATTATTCATTCATGGAATCCTTCCATTCTTGATGTGTGACAACTTCTTCAAAGGTGGATGGCTCTACTTCTATCAGTTTCGTCATATAGGATGCATATGCATAATATCTTTTGGGATTCTTACTTTCCTTGAATTTGCCTTTGCTTCTCCATGACCTTTTGCATCTAATAGAGTAGTCTTCAACCAATTAGGTATCTTTGTATTTTCGGGGATGACCATCAGTTGCACTGGTTCACTGGGACCTTCATCTTCATGATTTGATTCTTCTTCCTCCCTTGTACCTTCCTCTTCAAACATAGGAATTTTCTTCATCACCAGTGTCCATTGAGAGTTCCTTTGATTTCTTGAACAAAATAATTTCATCAAATATCACATCTCGACTAACTTCTATTTGGTTTCCTTATTTTATGTAGATCCTATATGCCTTTGAAGTATTACTGTAGCCAACAAATGTTCAGTTCATTCCTAAAGGATTTGATTTCTTTCTTTTGTCTTTTGGTATATGAATATAGATAGGACAACCAAAAATTCAGAGATGGTCAACAATGGGTTTCTTCCCAGTGAATGCTTCTTCGGGAGTCATGTTATCTAGTGATCTGTGGGGACTTTGATTTTGTATGTATATATTTGTCTTAGTAGCTTCACCCCACAAAATTTTCAACAAATATTGATTGTGTAACATGGATTTTACACTTTCTTCAATGGATCAACTCTTTTGTTCTGCAACTCCATTTTGTTCGGGATTATATGGGACTATCAATTCCCTCTTAATCCCATAATCCTCACAAAAGGCTATAATTTCCTTTAATATGTATTCTCCTCCATTATCAGAGCTTAAAATATTTATTCCCCTTACTATAAGGTTCTCTACTTCAACTTTGAATTTTTGAAATTTGATGAATACTTCATCCTTGGATTTCATTAAATAAACCCAAGTTTTCCTTGAATTGTCATCAATTAATGTTACATAGTATAGATGATATCCAATATATTTTGGAGTCATAGGACCACAAACATAGGAATGAATGTGATCCAAAAAAAAATTTGACCTTGAAGCACTGCTTCCAAATGGTCTCTTGGTGTTTTTACCCAATGCACATCCTTTGCATACTCCATTGTCTTCTTTTAATTCAGGGATGACATTCACCATTGACTTTACGGTTGGTAAGATTTTGTAGTGAAGATTACTAAATATTCTATGCCAAAGTTCACATGGGCTAACTTCAATGTGAACCAAGGATTGAGCGAGGGGAGTTAACAATTTGTAAAGTCTCCCTTCATGAATGCCAATGATCCTTGCATCTTCTATGCTTGAATTTTTGTCCCATACTGCAACCTTTCCATCTATGACAACAATTATATCACCCTTATCTTCTAGACATGAAATGGAAAGTAAATTCTTGTGTAATCCTGGAACAAACAAGATGTTGTTGAGATGAATATTTCCTCTGTTCTCCAGCTCTAGCTAGCTTGATTCAATTCCTCTCACAGGGTAGCTCTTATTGTCACCAAGCTCTACAGAGTAAGCTAATTTTCCTTTTAACAATTTTTTTATTTTCTTGTGTTAACCAATCATATGTATCGATGCTCCACTATCGATTACCCAAATATTCTCATCTTGAAATGTGCTAGTGAGTGCTAAGAATAATCCTTTGTCCTTTGTAGATGTCTTGGTTACTTCCTTCTTAAGAGAAAATAAGAGATCTCATACTTATTTTATCACCTTCTTGAAATGACTTGCCACCATTGTAAACTTCTTTAGAAACTTCTTCAATGTAGAAGAGATATTCATTATGCCCTTAGTCAACCTTAGCTCTGATAATATGTTGAGAAATATATAGGGAAATAGTTAGGATGATTTCTCTATTCTTGATTACTGCTTGTAATGTATTCTTACTTTTTATTTCTTATTAGCTTATTCTCTTATTATTATGTTTGTTATAATCATCAAACAACTACCAAAACAAGAAAAATAATAGCACACAAGAACACAAGATATAGGCTAAAACACAAGATATAGGCTAAAAGCCATGGCCAAAACCTCTCCATTTGAGAGGAAAACTTGTAAATCTCCTCTTCTTATAGATTCTTCAATGAATTACAAGACCTATAGACCAAGATCAATACCCCTAGAAGACCAATTCTGACCTTCTTGATGATGTGATTACTTTGTCTAAGTCAAATCCACTCAAATCTCTTCCAGTGGCACAACTTCAACCCCCAACTTCAAATTTCTGGCCTTTATTGTAGGTCTGAAATTTTCAGCCCCTGCCTACTACTACTGCATCCACACATTTGAGAGAAAATTATCCTTCCAAGGCCTCCCAGTAGCTTTGTTTTACTTTCTTCCTTGTTTAGGGCTAGAGAGTGACCTTGTAGGCTCCTCTTCCAACAAATTTGATCTTCTTATAGCAACTTTAGAATTTCAACCTTGAAGTACCAAACCCTAGCTATTCTTCTTTGCATGCATGAGAGAGAATTAGACCAAAATCCTACTCCTTTGTCCTTATCGTTATTCAGTAGCCTTCTTTCTCTTCTCCTTCGCTTAGATGATGAGAAGTGAATGTGTGTCCAAGGGAGGTTGAGTTCCTTCCTTTATATAAGCTTATAAGGTGGACGAGGCTCCTCAAAATAGGCCGACTTCTTAGTTGGCATGCAGACTTGGTCTTGGAGGGTATTCTGACACTTTTAAATACAAAAATAATTCTTTTTACAAGTTACAATGTGTCTGATGGGGTCTTCAACATATGACAGTGACTCTTTTGAGTTATTAACTTAGGACAAACCTTATAAGCACTCACTGAGTGATTGACCTATAAAATAAAAAACCTTGGGCATGAGACTCATGCTTTAAAATACCCACTAATAATTTTCCTTTCATTTTAATATACAAGAATCATAAGTACATTTCATAATTATGAAGACCGAACCTAGTTACACATTTTTCAACATAGACAACTAGGTACTTGAGTATCATATGCCACTCAGAATCCTTCATAGCCAACTTCGCACGTAGGGTCTGAAAAATGTTCGTGAACTTTGTCACATCTTTGTCCCTTTCCTTCCATAATGTTGTCGACTTTATGTACTTATCTTCATAGCTCCTGATAGGGTAATATTGTTCCTTAACAACATCTCCGAAAGAGTTCCAAGAAGGTGCGACTGAAAATAGTGAGGTTTCCTCCTCGTCCCTATGCGCACAATAAGTTTCCCACCAATCCTTAACATGGGGGGGAGACTTTGAGGAGTGAAAAAGTAATATTTTCCTTATCAGAAAATTATGGACAAAAAATATCCTTCCAATAGATTTAACCATCTATCTAGACCATATGCATCTATTGTTGGGAAGTTGTCATTGCCTAAATTTCTAGTGGCATATTGTGTGTTGGAATTGATGTCAACCAAGCTAGCATTGGTCTCAATGGGATTCCCATGGTTGTTGTAGTCTTAGGTAGAGAACCATCATACTAGCAAGATATGAAAAGAAGCTATAAAGTATCATAGTTATGATGGTTGGGAGTCTCAAGCTTTGGGGTATATTCTACCTCAAGAGATCAACTTAAAGGATCATGGAAGTGGTACAGTTGGTTAGTGCTTGGAAAGAGCTTTCCTATAATATGTGGAAGTTTGAAAATGGCCTCCTGGATAAGGATTTATTCCTAGTCAAAGCGTAAGTACCCCAAGTCAAAGTTTGCAAAGTTAAGGAGGTAACATACCCTTTTGGAGCGTATCCTAGTTTAGCAACGTAGAAAAGCACAATAGAATCATAGTGGAGCCACTAAATGAGGATCGGGCTTCAATGGGAAAACAGAGCAGTAGTGGGAGAATTGTGATTGGTCACTATTAGAGCCCACATAACACATAAGCCCACAATAGTGACCCCAACGAGTGCATCCTGTTGAAATTACAAAGGGTTGTAGGAGGAAGGCCTGGGATGGAAGCAACGGGCTCACATGGACAACCCACAAAATAGTGGAGCAGGCATCAAGACTTTTTTTTATTGGCATAGGATTTAAATCCGCGAGGTCCCACTTGATAGGCAGGCCTGATGGGAATACCCTGGAGGCTTTATGAGTGAACAAAAAAATTGGCAGGGGGGTAGTACAGGGCAACATGACACTAGCATAGTAATTTAGAGTGGACAATATTAAAGAAATGGTTGGGACCCCTTTGAAAAATTAACAAAGGAATTCGTTGTGAAAAGCTAGGCCCGAGACTCCTTTCTCCCTCAGT
Organism: Pinus tabuliformis; assembly: GCA_031772625.1. Taxonomy (NCBI): domain Eukaryota; kingdom Viridiplantae; phylum Streptophyta; class Pinopsida; order Pinales; family Pinaceae; genus Pinus; species Pinus tabuliformis. The sequence goes on from CM062804.1 coordinate 1,477,680,705, forward strand.
GAAGCAAAGACATGGAAACAATGGATTGGCCAAGGTGAGGTCTATTATAGACATATTTGGGCACTGCAATCCCAGTCTTATATGATGATAAGCTAGGGCTCTTTAACCCCTAAAAGTGTTTTTCCATACCCTAAAATATCATGGTCAACTGATTACATCATTGCCCAAACGTTTCACCTAAAAAACCATCCAAAGCTGGCCAAAACAAGACCATACTGACTGCTCCACTGTCAGGGTGCAATGCATACTGACTTCTACACTAGCCAGGTGTGATGCATACTGAATAGGCCTTCTGTGGGGTGCGATGAGCGAGAAGGGACAAATGTCTGAGACAGTTTGCTAAGTGGATGCTCATGGAATCTTCTAGAAACTTCTCTTATGACACTTGCCTCTCTGAATTCGCCTAGGGATGAGTAAGAGATCCAAAAATCTCCAACTGGAACCAAAAACAACAAGTGGAATGACACTAATCAAAACCCCAGAGATGACTCACACCCTTGCGTACATCTATAAATGGATCCCTCATCTGAGAGATCTAGAGGCTGGAATTTTGTAATTTGTAAGGAAGTGTTGATAGTTTGTGTCTGAGAAAGAGCATTGTATTGTTGGGTGATCTTGCTTTTCATGAGGTGAAGAGGGATTTGATGCTAGGAGGATGATGCTGGATCAGACAGCTGGGTTGTAATTCTCCCTTCTATTTTAATAAAGTTCTTTGAGTTTTCCTCCATACAATTGTGTATTTGTGAATGTTGTTATTTGTGAATGCCATTGTATTTTTATTGTATTTCTGATTTTGCAGTGCTTATGATATAATAGACCAAGATGATTTGATGGTGTTTTGTTACTTTGTTTCTACATGTATTCTCTAAGCGGGATAAGTAGGAGAGGAGGTGCAAGCTCTGTCTAAGGGGAGAGAGATCAAGCAAGGAGTTAAGCGGAAGATCCAGGTTGGTTCCTTTGCCTCTCTCTTATCTATCATACATAGAGGAAATCACAAATTGCTTTAAATTGCTTGTTTCTAGTGTAGCTGCCAATCCTAGAGGGCTAGTCGATAAAAAAGACACTAGTTTTCCTAGAAACAAGGTCAACATGATGTCAGTACAAAGGGACACATGGCAAGAATATTTTTCATTTTTGGGTGGTCTAACGAGCCAAATATGGATGACATGTGTCATCACTCCAAAGGTGCCACATGGAATGAGTGATATCAACCTGACATCATCCCACAAGTTTGGGCCCATAAAGTTTGAGCGGTGTTCACAGAGGAACTGACAAGGTAACTGGGCGTCAGTGAAATGTGATCGTGTTTTAGCACGGGTCGATGGAAAATTTTTTGGACAGACCCCATGGGACGCGTAAGCCTGTAAGGCTCACCCCAGTGGAAATAAACAAGCGCACAAAGTGTTTGGCTAGGGCAACAAAGCCAGTGACAGAAGATTTCACCGGCATTTGACAATTCTGTCAAATGATGGAATGCTTGCCTATGTCTTGGTCTTGCAGTGGATTTCATGTGTTATTGTGACCGAGAGTCTCCTAGCCAAATGAAATTAAAAAGGGGGAATTTCGGGATAAGGTCTTAAAACCTGTGGATATGAAAAATTTAACAACTTTGGAGATGAGTCCATCCATATTTTGCAGTTATGCCAAATTAGTTATTTGCTATAGCTAGCTTATGCATGAATTAAGTGAGTTGATAGTTGTTTGAATGCATATTTTGATAATAAAATCAATGCCAAGTGCCGAGAGCTCTGGATCAAGGTAGTAAGGACCACGATTGAGCATAATGAATTAATGAAGCCTATCTCAAACATAAACAAGCCACCTTTGATCTACCTTGCACGTGATAAAGATCTAAATGAAATATGGCTAAGTATAGAATCTCTAATTACAGAGCACGAGAGCCATGCCTTCAGTACACTTTGATCGGGAACTTAAGAAGGATGGAGAGTTTTGTTGCAACACTCAATTTGAACTAAGAATTAATTCCCAGCATGGAGAAATGATAATGTGTCCATTCTTAATTTAATGCAGTTGTAATGGTTGAGTGAAGGAATCACATTCTCAAATATTAATTAAGTCGCAGTGGCCAAGAAATTTGATGGAACAACATAGTGGAGAGCCTTGTTGCAGTTATGAGATTAAATAGGCAGACCTATCCTACACAACATGGGTAGCCATGATGGTGCAAACCCTTGGGCAGCATGGATTTCAGTAGAGACAACATTGTTCACTATGTTTCAATGAAACAAAAACCAAGATTGTTGTTGTGTTGAATGGGGGGTGCAACATTGTTGTGTGTTGAAGTGTGTAGAGGTGGGTGAAGAGAGTGAAGAGTTGTATGGGACTAAGTGAGTAGAAGGGAGTTCAAATCCGAGAGTTGACTGTCATACAGGGCAACAAATGGTTGATATCAGAGCATCTTAAGCAATGAAGTGTGCAAAGAAAAGAAGGATTATCAAGAAGAAGTCAAAGCGCTATGTGGAGTAGATGATCAGGTTTATATTTCTAACAAATTGTATAAGCCTCTATTTCAGTTTGAAAATTGTATGAAAAGAAAAACAGGTGGCTAGAGCGGGTAGTGGGTTGCATTCATGAGAGGTTGGTGCCTCTTGGCAAGTAGTGTCTTGATATCTTAAGGGGGTTTGGGCCTCCTATGAGTGGGCACTCACAAACAACTTGATGTAATTAAGTAGGTGCTTAAATTACATCATAATAACAAATGTATTGGCGATTTTCTCCTTTTGGGTTTCCACGTAAAAATACCTGTGTCAATATGTGTCTACTACTCAAATTGATGGATTGTGTGCTCATTTGAATGGTTTACATTGTTGTATGTATATTGTATTAATAATGCTCATATAAGTAATTGACAAGAGTGAAATAGAGTAAATACTTAATATTAAAGTTTTAAAATCTCATTAATTATTGATTCACGCCCCTTCTTAGTAATTCTTTATTCCAACAATTGGTATCAGATCCTGGTTTCCTTCAATAATAGTTTTACCACTAGAAGGTAAATCTATAAGGGTTTATGTCTATACAAGAGAGTCAGGATGCTTACTTGATTAAGATACCAGTCTTTGATGGGACAAACTATTCCTTTTGGAATGTTAGGATGGAAGCCTATCTTATGTCTCTAGGAGTAGATGTTTGGAGCTCTGTGTTGGTAGATTATGTTGTCCCTGTAGTCCCTCGTACTGATGCGAATGGTAAAAAGGTGTATAGAAATAATACAATGGCCAAGAATGCCATTCTCTTCGATCTTAGTCAATATGAGCTTGTAAAGGTTATGCATTGTAAGTCAACCAAGGAAGTGTGGGACAAGATTAACCGAACCCATGAAGGAGATGTCAAAAGTTAAGCAAGCCAAACTCCAAATCTTGAGAATGAGGTTTGAGAGCTTGAAAATGAGTGAAGAAGAGAGTATAACAGAGAGTATTTCTTCAGAGTTGATGAAGTAATCAACGAATATGTAATTGTTCAAAAGTTCTTAAGATCTTTGCCTATGAAGTTTAATTCCAAAATCTTATCCATTGAAGAGATGTTTGATCTAAAAAGTCTCACAATGGACTAGCTACTTGGTACTCTCACAGCCTATGAGATGAGAATAGGAAAAGAGAAGACTGAACCTAAGGAGGCAACTTTCAAGGTGTCCAAGAAGGCTAGGGAGCACAAATATCATCAATATTGTTCCAGCTGTGGATCTAACCAGGAGTTAGCTCACTTTTCTAGGAAACTAAAACATGGTTCAGGAAAGTATAAAGGGAAGCTTCCCTTCAAATGCTTTGATTGTGGAAAAGAGTCAGACATTTTTCATCCAAGTTCCCTTACAAAGAAAACTCAAAAAAGGAAAATTATCAAAAGTCCAAAGGACATTCAGAAGCATCAAAAGAAGAAGTTCTTCAAGAAGAAGGGGCTCTACTCCAAATAGGATAGCTCAACACTAGATTCTGATAGCGAGAATTCCTCAAAGGAAGAGCCAAATAAGTGTTTACTTATGGAACTTGAAGTTGAATCCAAGAAATAAAATATTACAGAATCAGAAGAAGGAGAAAAATAAGCAGTATTGGACCATGAAGGGGAACTCAACAGTGCTCTTAATGAGTTAAAGAATTCTAGAAGAAAGAACAAGCAACTAAAAGAACAGCAACCATGAGATAAAGAAGGTATTTAACTCATACAATAAATATTTTGTTTATCAAAAAGTAAAACTTGAAGAATCCATTAGAAGTCAAAACAACTTAGCTCTTCGATTAGAAGAAACGAAAAAGCATGTGAAAAGATAGAAGAAGATAACAAACACTTAAAGCAGGAGCTGATCAAAGTAAAGGAGGAGATGATCCTAGAATCATGCAAAGAAAATATTATGTCGTTGAAAGTCAAGTTAGAAGAAGCAAAATTAAAGGAAGAAGTTCTTATGATTTAATTCATGAATGGGAAGAAAATTGTCCGAGTATCGAGGTTGAAATTGTCTCTTTGAGAACTAATATTGAGAGGTTAGAGGTCGAGAAGAGTTCAAACGAAAATTTTGTAGAAAGGACAAGGGAGCTAGATCATATTCTATTAAATTGGCAACTAGGGCCAAACTCCATGTGGGTCGGTTTATTTATGGCAGCTGATATTTTTATTGGATCCCTCTCGTCGAGAGGTGTACTATTGATCCAAAGATCATCCGATTCCGATAAGTATTTATGAAGATATGAATTTATTTTGTTTATGTAATTATTATCAACCCGACCAGCTCTTATGTAGGCTCTATAAGCCCAGCCGACGTGTCTATTCATCATCCTCATTGTGGTATAAATATATGAGGATTTGATATCATTTACACACAACTCTTGAGTGATCTCCTCCTCTCCACGTCTTGGGTTTTGGGAGGAGGAGTGAGACATCAAGAGAAACACACGCTGGACCAAAGATGATGCCCTACCAATGCATAATGATGCCCTAAATGAAGAATGCAGTCATGAACTAATTCGCTGTTTTAAGCAGCCCTAAACTAAGTCAATGGATGCCTTTATATCATTGTACATAAGAGGATTATATACACTGTTCACAAGGATGATATACACTGCACACTTACACGCAAATCATATAGCTAATGTGATGCCCTAAACACAGGGCAGAGATCAAAATCTATGTGTTGGGTATATATAAATAATACCGCAATAGAAGGGAGCCACGGTAGATGGAACTCGCAGCTATTGAACGCAGTTGTATGCAGAGAGATATTGGAACGCAAATATAACCGCAGTACAACGCAATAGATAATGGAACGCAGGTATATATTCATATTCAGTATAAACGTTGTCATATAAGCACGTGGTCATACATTATGGAACAACAACTGCTGTATGGAACACAGGTATATATTCATATTTAGTATAGACGCTATCATATGAGAACGTTGTCATAAATTATGGAACAACAGCAGCTGTATGGAATGCAGCATGATACATGTCATATTCATTATGGGACGAAGTCATATTAATGATGTATGGAATGCAAGAGTATATACATACGTTGTAGTACACAGTCATATACATACGCTGTATGTTGACAGTCATATGGAATGCAGTCACATGATGAAGTTGTAGTGGAGGAAATGACACAACGCAGCATTCAGAACATATATATACACAGGCATAAATGACGCAGTCAAGGCAGAATGATGTATGATCTGGGCATACATATACGCTGTCTAACATATCCTCTATCATAAGCAAATTCTCTATACATGATGTATGTGTAGCGTACTGATATAAGCTTCAGAAGCATGGATACTATACATTTGAATTTATTTAGATAGTGGCTAGGTTTTTATTAATATTTCATATATTAAGCTATTTAGACTTTAGGTCATATAAATAAAAATATTTTAAGTCATATAGTGATCAGGTTTAAAAAATTTCTTAGGTCATATAGTCATATTTATAATAATATTAAAGTTTTATAACCATATTATTATTATTAAGTTATCTGTCCTATATATTAATATTATTTTGTCACATAGAGTCATTAACTTATATTATTTTGTCATATAGAGTCATTAACTTATAGAATCATATTTATTAATATTAATATATTTACATTAGTTTTAGATAATAATTTTATATATAGTTTATGTCATATAATGGTTTATGAGATTAAAATATTTATTTTAGTCTTTAGATATTGATATAGGCTTTAATTGTTATTAACTCTAATATATATTTATGAAGTTGTAGGCTTGATTATTATTAATTCTAATATATATATATGAATGTGTGTAGAGTCCTTAGGTTAGTTAGATATTTAGATAAAAAAATTTAGTTTTGTCTTTAGGTCATATAAATATTAATGGTATTAGGTTTATGATTTAAATATTAAAATATTAAAATTTATATTCTAGTTTTTAGATATTATTCCTTAGGGTTTCAAGTTTTTTAAAAATTTCTTGATATTATTATCATTATATATATTAGTATCTAGGTAATTATATTTTTTCAAGATTATTTTAAAAAAGTTATTAAATAAATAAGATTAATTTATTAAAATCAAAATCAATAAATAAAATTAAAATTAAAATTAGGTTTCATTATTTATTTCCAGCCGACCTGTGCTTTGCCTCTATTATTCTGCCCTCATGAGTATTTATTTCCTCCCTCTGGCTCTTCTTTTATCATCTTTCTCTTTTCCCTGATGATGGATCCCATTTGGGATTCGAAACGTTGGTGTAAAAACTCCATTACTGTGGGTTCTCCGATCAGAAATTCAAATAAAGACAGTTGTCAAAGGTAACTGATATTTGCATCATGGATAGCACAATGTTGCATGAACCATGGACAGCATCATGATGAATGTAGGCATGGGCAGCATGAAGCTTGATATGATGCATAGGCAGCATGGGCAACATGAAGCTTGATATGATGCATGGGTAGCATGGGCAGCGTGAAGCATGATGAGATCATGGGTAGCATGGGCAGCATGAAGCATGATGATAATCATGATTAGTATAGCATGGTGCAGTGTGCAGTGGTGCAACTATAAGACCAAATGCAGCACGACGATAGGTGAAGGAGTCACCTTGAGAATCAGTTGAAGCAGAATGTCTTTAACTGATCTCATCATTATACGAAATGATCTATGCTAGATCTAGATAAGTCAAAGTGTTGACTTCTGTTGTAAATGTACTATCTCTCTCTCTCTCTCTGCTGAACTTTGAAGAACTATAAGAAGAATTGATCAAGGGTTTCCCCACACATTGTGGGGTTTTTCCCTGGCTTGCTCCACATCTTGTGTCCTCTTGTCTTGGCTTGTCTTCTGCGTTTTATATTTATGTTCTATCTGCAGTTTATCGTAATGTTGATGTGATTGCTCACTGTGAAAATTTAAATAAATTGCTCTAGCATAGAACATACCTAAAATTAACATATTCCTAATAGTAAAAGATCTCCAAAAAACAAGATAGTCCTTGGATATTGCAAATCACAGGAGCCTTCTATGAAAATGATGAGCTTCAAGTCCACAGGATTTGAAGAACCCTAGAGTTATGCGAAGGTGATTCAAGGAAAACTCAATGAGTGAAAGCTAAAGTCAAGCCAAAAAAGGCACCCAACACTGGAATAAGAATTATATGTCCCAAAAGACTCACACTAGAGGAGAATGAATCAATCAGCAAGACAACATAGGTACCAACAAACTGCCCAAACTCAAAAATTTTCCAATTTCAGGTACCCTAATTTGTTTTATGGTTATTTATATAAATTTCATATCTTTATACATAGATGGAACACGGGTATATATTCATAGAAGAGTCAAAATTGAAAGAGATGAAAATTTTAGATACAAAAGGCATCAAAATTTTAGATCTCAAAACTTTCCTCCCAAGAATAGAAACTCCTTCTCTCCCTTGATGGATGATGTTGAGTGTTTCAAATGAAATAATTTTGGATATAAGGCTATTGAGTGCATAATTGATTTTGATTATGCTTCTAAATCTCAGTATGCTTGGAAACCTGATTTCCCAAAAGATAAGAAGAGTTGGAAACGTAAGGCTGAGAAAACCATGGAGTGTCAACTTGCCTTGTCTACGCATGACCAAGAAGGTAGATGGTATATCAATAGTCGTTGTTCCAAGAACATGGCTAGAGATAATAGTAAATTCTTGTCTCTAAAATAAAAAGACAGAGGGAACAATGTCACCTTTGGAAACAATGCTCCAACAAGACTTAAGCAGAAGGGCACAATCAACTTTGATGAAAATACTAGTGCTCAAAATGTGTTGTATGTAAAGGGTTACAAGAAAAAATTGCTTAGTGAGAGTCATATGTGTGATAATGGCTATAATTTGACCTTCCGATCCAAATACTATGAGATCTGAAAGGAAGAGAATCAAAATCTAGTGGAAAAGACAGTTAGAACTCACAACAATGTATATGTGTTTGACGACTCCAAAGTAAGTTGCTACTTGAGAAAGACAAATTAAACCCTACTGTTGCATAAAATGCTTGGCCATATAAATTTTGACAACTTAATGAAGATAAACATGTCAGAAGTTTTAAGAAGGTTTTGAATACTATCGAGGCCTGATGACTCAATCTGTAAGTCTTCCCAATTTGGTAAGCAAACAAGGACTCAGTTCAAGAAAAAAGAGTTTTCTGTTGGGAATAAAGATTGTCGTTAAACCAAAACCCCCAGGTTTTAGTCAAGGATCGCATCTCCAGAGATAAGGATCCACGAGAGGTAGTTAGTTCATGTCACGAAACACACAAGGAGCATTGGTTTATCCAATGTCCAATAATCTCCCCCCCAACATGATCCGGGTTTCAATCGAACTCGTGACCTACCCGCTGATACCACTTGTTGGGTATCACGATTATCGTTAAAGCAAAACCAGCAGGTGTTAGTCAACGATTGCATCTCCAGAGATAAGGATCCATGAGAGGTGGTTATTCCATGTCATGAAAAACACGGGGAGCGTTGGTTTATCCAATGTCCATCATTCTCATCATCTAAACCTCTGGATCTAATTCACACTAACATGTGTGGCCCTACTAGGACAAAAATCCCAAGAGGAGAAAGGTATTTTATTTTATTTATTGATGACTTTACCAAAGCAACTTAGATAATGCTCTTGAAATAAAATTCATAAGCTCTTAAGAATTTCAAGATATTCAAAGCCCGGGTCCAGAATGAAAAGTATCTAAAGCTCAAATGCTTAAGATCAAACAAAGGTGGATAATTCACTTCAAGTGAGTTTGAATAATTTTGGGAAGAGAGTGGAATCAGGAGACAATATTCTGTGGCCTAAACTCCACAAAAGAATGAAGTAGCAAAGAGAGAGAATAGAAAAATTCAAGAGATGGACAGAGCTATGATGGATGAGTCTGATGTACCCAAAGCCTTTTTGGGAGAAGAAACACACGAAACATTGTATTTAGCAAATAGAACACAACTCAGGCATAATAGTGATAAGACCCCCTATGAGTTATGGAAAGGGAGACCTGCATCAGTAAAACACTACGATGTATTTTGGCTACTCAATCCAGAGTTAAGGACACAAGTGCTTCAACAAAATGACAAAGAGACTTGAAGACTGCATTAACATAGTAGTGGATGAAATAATACCATAATTGGAGTCTTCCAAAGAAAACATAAACTCAATGGAGAAGAAATTTTGGCCATTAGATTCTTAGACCAAGAAGAAACAAAGGCAAATGATGAAGATGAATAAATAAGTAGAACATCAAGATCCAAAACTCCCTCAAGGTATGTACATAAGAAACATCCTCAAAATCAAATTATTGGTGATCAAAGACTTGTTGTTCAAACAAGGATAAGATTCCTTCACAGCCCAAGCTATGCAAATCTTTCTCTATTTTCTCAAATTGAGCCTAAGAATCTCAGTCAAGCAAGGGAAGATAAATCATGGGTGAAGGCAATGAATGAAGAACTGGATCAAATTGAGAAGAATAACACTTGGGAGCTTGTTCCAAGACCTATAGAGAAAAGCGTCGTAGGCACCAAGTGGGTCTTCAAAAATAATCTAAATGAGCAAGGTAAGGTGATTAGGTACAAGGCTCATTTATTCTGCAAAGGGTATGTCCAAATAGAGGAGATATATTTTGAAGAAGCCTTTGCGCCTGTAGCAATATTGGAAGCTATCAAAATGTTTCTTTCTTTTGCAAGTCATAAAAAATCAAGGTGTATCAGATGGATGAAAATTCAGTTTTTCTTAATGGAGATATATAAGAAGAAGTATAAATCGATAAACTAGAAGGGTTCAATCTAATATAAAATGAATATTTTGTTTGCAAACCGAAGAAGGCCTTGTATGGGCTCAAAGATGCCCCTAGATCCCAGTATTCCAAATTAGATAAATACCTTCAACAACAAGGCTTCAAGAGGCACACTGTAGATAGAAATATGTATATGAAGTTTGAAGATGATCACTTATTTATTGTGGTGATTTATGTAGATTACATCATCTTTGGCAGTGATATGGAGAAATTGGGACATCAATTTGTAAACTATGTGCAGATAGAAATTTAGATGTCCATGATAACAGAACTATATTTTTCCTAGGGCTACAAATTTCTCAATAAAAGGATGGTATCTTCATCTCTCAATCCAAGTAATTGCAAGAAACACTAAGTAAATTTGGACTAGAAGATTGCAAGCCGATTAGCACCCCCATGGTTATAGGATGTAAGTTATGCAGAGAAGATGAGAAACCTCTGGTAAATTATCCTATAGATCGATGATAGGAAGCTTTCTATATCTCATAGCCTCACGACCATATCATGTAAGTAGTAGGCTAGGTGGCGAGATTTCAAGCCTACCCCCATGAAATTCATGTCATTTCTTTAAAAGGGATTTTCAAATATCTGCAAGGCACAAAAAACTATGAGATGTGGTATGCTAGGAGTAGAGAATTTAAATTAATTAGCGGCCTATATTGATGTTGATTGGGCATGCAGTATTGAAGATAGGAAGAGAACCTGTAGTGCAACATTATTTTTGGTAGATTGTCTAGTATCATGGGTCAACAAGAAACAAGAATCCATCTCATTATCAACAACTGAAGGAGAGTATTTTACAGTTGCCACTTGCTAGTCTAAAATTCTCTGGATGAAGTAGACCTTAAAGGAAATTAAGGTAGGGTTGAATTATCCAATCCCAATCACGTGTATAAATACTAGTGCTATAAACATCTCTAAAATTCATATCATGCATTCAAAGACCAAGTATATTCCAATTGAGGTCCATTTCCTAGGGGAACATGTTGCTGCCATTGTTGTTCGACTTGAGTATGTTCCCACTAGTGAGAAACTTGCAAATATTTTCACTAAGCCACTAACATGAGAACCCTTTGAATATCTTAGACAAAAAATACAAGTTGTCTCTCCTCCAGCCAAATGACTTCATTATAATGAGCATTGGAAGCTACTTAACTTGTCGGATCAGCTAAAGAGTAGGATGTAAAGTTTCAAGGGGATTTTTTGGGTGCATCCTTTGCTGCTGATATCAAAGGGGAAGATTTTTAGGCAATTAGCATTGCTTGAATGGTTGTTGGCATCTTGTGTGTTGGAATTTATGCCAACCATGCCAGTATTGGTCTCAGGGGGGAGTCCCATGGTTGTTGTAGTCTTAGGTAGAGAACGATCATAGTCGCAGGATATGAAAAGAAGATATAAAGTCTTATATCTATGATGGTTGGGAGTCCCAATATTTGCGCGAGATTCTACCTGAGGAGGTCAACTTAAAGGCTTATGGAAGTGACATATTTGGTTAGTTCTCAGAAGGATATTTCCAACGACACGTGGAAGCCTGCAAATGGCCTCTTGGATCAAGAGTCATTTCCAATCAAAGCTTAAGTTCCCCAAGTCAAAGTGAGCATAGCTAAGGAGGTAGCAAGACCTTTTGGAGCATATCCAAGTTTGGTAGAGTAACAAAGCATAGTGAAGCCACTAAATGAGGACCAAAATTATGAGGGTAGACATAGCAATGAAAGGAGCATTGTGATTGGTTGCTGGTGGAGTCCACATAACACATAAGTCCGCAGTAGTGACCCTAGCAGGTGCATCTTGAAAAAATTATAAAGGGTTGCAATAGGAAGGCCCAAGATGGAAGCAACAGGCTCGCGTGGACAACCCATGAAATAGTGGAGCAGGCTTCAAGACCTTTTTTATTGGCAGATGCTTTAAAGATGGGAGGTCCAACTTAACAACCAGGCTTGGCAGGAATACCATGAAGGCTTTATTGAGAGCACAAAGAGAACCATCGAGAGGATAGTGCCAGGAAATGTGGCAACAACACAGTAATAGAGAGCAGGAAATATTGAATCAATGGCTGAGACACTAGGCCTAGGACTCTTTTTTATCTCCTCAAAGTAGGCACGTGGCAACATTGGATTGGCCAAGATGATGTGAGAATGACGTCAGTACAAAGGGACATGTGGCAAGAATATTTGTCATTTTTGGATGGCCTAATGGGCCAAATACAAATGACACGTGTCACCACTGCAGAGGCACCAAATGGCATGAGTGACATCATCCCGCAGGTTTGGGCCTGTAAGGTTTGAGCAATGCTCACAAAGGAACTAGCAGGCTGGCTGGGCATCAGGCAGAAGTGGCCATGTTAGAGCATGAGCTAATGGAAAATGTGTCGGTGGACCCCATGAGATGCATAAGCGCACAAGGCTCACCTCAGTGGAAATAAATGGTTGCATAAAGTTTTTGGGTGAGATAACAGAGTCGGGTGATGGAAGGTTTCACACACAATTGACAATTCCATCAAATGACATAATGCATGCCCAAGTCTAGGTCTTGTGGTGTCTTTCACGTGTTATTGTGACCAAAGGCCTTCTATCCAAATGTAATTAAAAAGGAAGAGATGTGGGATAAGGGCTTAAAACCTGTGGATATGAATGAGTTGGAAGCTTTAGATATGAGTCCATCCATATTTAGTAGGTATGCCAAATTCGCTATATGCCATATTTGGTTTATGCAGGCATTGAGCAAGTCAACAGTTGTTTGAATGCAAGTTTTTCTATAAAAGTCAATGGAAAGTGCCGAGAGATCTGGATCAAGGTAATAAGGACCATAATTGCAGAGGATGAGTTAATGAAGCCCGTTTCGAATAGAAACAAGCCAACTTTGATCTACCTTGCACACAATAAATTATTAAATGAAATATGGCTATGTGCGAAAGCTCTAATTATAGATCACAAGAGCCACGCCTTCAGTACAATCTGATCTCTGTGGCTGATTAAGAAGGATGGAGATCCTTGCTGCAACACTCAATATGAGCTAAGAATTAATTCCCATCATGGATAAATGATCAGGTATCCATTCTATCATTTAATGCAACTGCAATGGTTGAGTGAATGAATCCCATTATCATAGATTAATTAAGTTGCAGTGGCTAAGAAATTTGATAGAACGACAGAATGGAGAGCCTTGTTGCAGTTATGAGATTAAATATCTAGACATGTCCTACGTAGCACGGGTAGCCATGATGGTGCATGCTCTTGGGTAGTGTGGATGTCAGTAGAGACCACATGTTCGCAATGTTGCAATGAAACAAAACCCGTGATTATTATTGTGACGAATGGAAGATGCAACATTGTTGTGTGTTGAAGCGTGTAGAGGTGCTTGAAGGGAGTGAAGAGATGTATGGGACTAAGTGAGTAGAAGGGAGTTTAGAGCCAAGATCTGATTGTCATACAAGGCAATAAAGTGCTAAGATCATAGTATCTTAAGCAGTGAAGTCTGCAAAGCAAAGAAGGACTACAGAGCAGAAGGAAAATCCTTGTGTGGATAGCTGATCAGGTTTATATTTCTAAGAATTTGTATAGACCTCTATTTCACTTTGAAATTGTATGAAAGAAAAATAGGTGACTAAAGCAGGTAGTGGCTTGCATTCATAAGAGGTTGGTGCCTCTTGGCAAGTAGTGGCTTACTATCTTTAGGGGGTTTGGACCTCCTATGAGTTGGTGCTCACGAAAAAATTGATTTAATTCAGTAGGTGGCTAAATTACATCATAATAACAAACATATTGGTGGTTTTCTCCCTTTTGATTTCCACGTAAAAATATTTTTGTCAATATGTGTCTTCTACTATGGATTTTGTGCTCATTTGAATGGTTTATGTTGTTGTATGTATATTTTATTAAGAATGCTCACATAAGTAATTGACAAGAGTGAAAGAGAGTAAATAATTGAGCTTAAAGTTTTAAAATATCACTAATTACTAATTCACCCCCCCCTCAGTAATTCCTTATTCTAACATCTATCTAGCCTTCAAATATAGGAATGTCAAAGTTAACCTCTACCTTAAATTCGGTGACACCTCCGAAGTGACAGCTATATGAAGATGCTTCGCTCACTGATACATGTCGAAGGATCTGGGAAAATATTTCCATCGTCTCGTTCCTTTGTCACTTGAGGGCCTATTTGAGCAATATTTTGAAAGGATCTCCTACTCCCTCATCTTTATTTTCTTCCGCCATGGGAGGCCATCGATGTCGGTGAGGTCGTTCTTACAAGGGTTCAACCAGTTCAAGTCACAATTCCTTATACCTTGACCTCATTGGGGACATGCACATATAAACATAGAAATAGTAGACTGCTCTGATACCGTTGATCCAAATTTATGAAGGAACGAAATGAAATACAAATTTAAATAACGACATAAAGATATAGCGAAAAAAAACTTCAATTAATAAATAACAACTACTAGAAAATTGTTTAGATGCAAAAAAGAAACAAATAGCTTGGCATATGGTAGCTTATCTCTTAGAAGAGATGTGATGATTACATGCCTTCTAAAATGTGTTACAATGAGGCTCGAAGACATTTTCTTTTTATTAAGAAATAATGGAAAACTATAAAAATTATAAAAAACTAACCCTAGGAGATGACACGCCAAAAGTTTGTGTGCCCCATTGCGATTAGTTGGAAAATTGACTTCTCGAGGTCGTAATTTGGGCATATGATCTCTGTTTGATGCACATGATACCTCATTAGAAATATCTATCTGAGGACAACAAATTTTCCTGGAAATCTCTTTCCTTATGGGTTTTTAGTTTGGAACATTTTCCAAAAAAACATTGTATAGGGCCTCAATACAGTATGAACATTCAGGACTCGAAAAACTGCCAAAAATATAAAGTTCTACTAGAATTAAGGGAATAGAAAGGAAACAATGTTGGGGGTCCAAGTGGAATAAGTGGGTGGAAACCAATGTCTGCCTAGATCAACCTCTCAAGGCACATACCTCATCTGAATGTTCACCATGTATGTCCTTTCAGGACTATCCTTATCATGGATTCCCAATCCTCAAAGAATATCGGTTCTCTTCAACCACTCTTGTCTTGGATACCTTATCCAATCTTCAAAGAGTGTTGGTCTACGAGACTAAGTTTATCTTGGATTACCAATCCTCAAGAAGTATCAATCCTAGATGCTTATCCAATCCTCCATTCTCCCTACTAGTGCCTTCACTAGACACATGATTGTTAGTCCTAGCCTAGTGCATGATACATGGGGAATATTATGTCCTCTATCACTCCCTCTCAACCATGGAGACATAACCATAATCCTTAGTTGGTCTCATATTTCATCAATGCATCAGCAACTTATTCTTCTGTGGAGATATAGTTGTAGATGCAAGGCTCCTTTCTCACGTAACACCATACTTGAGCTTCAACCTTCCTATATGTCAAAGAATTTATGGAGCTAAATTATTTCACATTATATCTTCATGGTAGGGTTTCTTGGCTCCTAACAACATCATGTCATATCAAACTTCGACCTTTCTTGGATAATCGTCAAGTAATTTTTTCATCAAATGGTTTATCTATCATCTTCAAGGAGCCAAACTTTGTCAAAGCTACTAACACATGCCTTCTATTCTTCATAATAGAGTTTTACCTCATATTCTACAATAACTCATATTAACTTTCCAAATATCAATTTTTCACTTATTCTTGTCCAAGACATCAATAGTTCTATCCACATAGTCCATGTGTTCCAAGATCAAACAAGGTAGCTCTAGGTACATCATTCTCATCCAACATATTATCTCAAATTCTATCTTCCCAACCTCTGCATATACTTCTTCAATATGTATTTCCAGGGAGCCAAAACATATCTCAAATAAATCATCAAAATTGGAGTTACCAAATCATAATGGCCTCAAATCAAGGTGTGGGATTCTTTATGTAAAATTATACTACTTTCTCCATGTGAAGTCAACATTTCTTTTCATGGTCTATCTCATATTGCAACAAAGTTATGCTTCATGCTCTTCAACTTTAAATCATAAATATTAATAGATCAACAAGCTTCAACATCATAATCATTAGGGTATTTATAACTCCACCTTTCCATCTGAGGTTAGTCATTTTTTCCATTTGATAGTGTATTCTTTGATGCATAAATCAAACTACTCCATCATTCACAATCTTCATGCTATGCCACGTTCCTTTAAGTCTTTCATCTACTTAGTGAATCTTTAGATATAACTTTCCTTGACCTATAATCTTGATTATAAGACTTATGAAAGAACAAGGAGACAAAATATAAATACAATGGCATTAGTAATAATCAAGAAGATGTTAAATACTTATCTCTGGAGAAAGGTTGACTCCATCTTAATCTTGGACCCTTTTTCATCAAACCTTGTCTTCAAATCATCATGATGTAAGACCTTTCATTCTTAAGAACTAGGTTCCTTTTCCTTTCACAATGGAAACAATCAGTTAAGTTTTATATTTCTAGGTTTTCTCCTTTTATTCATACTTTTCTAGGGTTTAGAAACCCAAAATGTCAAGACATGTCACTTACAAACTATAGAGTTCTACAACCAAACAACATAGTTAGTTGCAAAACCATATATTTTTAAGGTCTTCAAGATATGTCATGAAGGGAATTGCAAATTCTATGTAAAACCTAGAAACTTCATAGTCATCAAGACTTGTCATCCAGACATTGCAAAATGTTGCAAAACCCTAATGATATTGTCATGTCTTTTGTTCATTTCATTTGATTACAAGACCTAGTCTTCATATTCAACATATCAATAAACTCTTACATGTCATTGTTCCTAATATGCATGCATACCCTTTCATGATCATCACCATGACCTAGTAATTGAAATGTACACAAAAATAGTGTGTACCTTACTTTACCTCTTCTTTGTAAAGATCTAGTCCTTAGTATTATCTTCAACTGTCAACTTGCTTTAAAAAATGATGCCTCAACTTCTCCAACTATATAACCTTTGATGAGTTGCTAGATTCATCATCAATTGATATGTATTGACTTCATCCAAGGCTGCTCTTATATACATAACACAAGGATGAACTTCACACTTATTTTGGTCCATTAATGATAATTTAAGTTCCTTCTAAACATGTCAGCTTCATGATAAAGTTTAGTCTCCTTATATGTATAGATAAGAAGCCTCATGGTTTCTTGTCACATTCCATAGCCTGTCGTTGTTCTATCACACATCTATATTATGGTAACTATTGAAGTAACTATATTTCTAGGGTTATTTCAAAACTCTATTCGATCATAGTCATAACAGCCATACAACTTGGTTATCATAAGATTTTTTTCTATACATGACTTGCCATAATTTTCATATATCTTTGTCTCGTAATTTAGTCATGTTAGCATTGTTACATTATAATTGTCTAACTGCAAGGTTTTTTTTCATACTTCAAATGGGTACTACAGAGACAAATGCGAGCTTCAGACAATGCGAGTTATGTAATGTCATCGATCCTTAGTGTCACATTATAATGCAATATCTCTGTAATGTAGGAGTGTCATAGAGTGATTCCATAGAGATGATGCCATTGTTGTTGTGTCATAGAGTCGATGCCACTACAGAAGTGATGATGCTCTTGTAGATGTGATGTCATGTTGAAGAGATAACGATGCCACTACTGGAATGTATACAAGTATCATATAATGTGAGTCCATTGTATTATAGTAAGCCATGCAAGCCTTATTACTGTAGAATGCAAGTCACAAAGGTATACATATGAGCCACTAAATTATGAATATGAACCATTATACAATGTGATCCTCATGAATAATGTATGTGAGATAGTGTAGCTATAAAGCAAGCCATTGTAATCGTATGTACCACAGACATATATGATTCCTCTAATCATAGACATATGTGATGTCACTACCATTGCAAACTATTTTAAACCAATTTTAAATAAGAGCAATCAACGTGTGCCTAATATAGTGTGCCACAAAGTTTAGATATAATTTATGCATTGTTAGCACTTCATAAGTCCTCCAGACTGAGGAGAGGAACCCAAAGGTAACCACAAACCACTTTAAAACCAGAATCTAGCCCTTCCAACTTCAGAGATGTCTCTCTATATGAATATTCAATCACTTAGATGACTGGTTGTCTTAGGTTTTAGGCTAGGTATTGAGATCAGAGAGGAATAGGTCTTAATAGTTTGATGGCAGGGAAGAATCCATTGGGCCTGGAGTCATATTTAGCTAATGATTTTCAGTGATATGATGAGAAAATGAGGAATCATTAGACAAGGGAAATGTAGGAAATCCTTATGGTTTCTTTTTCAATTTCAATGTAGAGAGGTGAGAAGAGGAGTAGTGGAATTGATAAAATCTAAAGCATCTAGTTGAGGATGGATTTTAGATATTACAATGAAGGAAAAACACTAAAATGTTTAGTTAGCTATAACAAAGCACTTAAAACTGAATTATAAAATAAATTCTCTCTTAATTAAACATTGAAGACATGACATTTAATCATGGAAATAACATAAGATAATGAAACAAAAACATAAGATAAACATCGCCATAAAAAATTGACACATGAATCCCTAAACAAGTAGACTTCAGCCTTCATCATTCACTAAAACTTTTTAATGAAAATGTACAATGCTCAATGTATTCTCTATCAAACCTTGACCAACCAACACTTTGCACACTAAAATTAACAAAATATATACAATTATCTCATCCCTGGACTAAAGAAGTCGAAATCCATCCTTTTCCCAAAAATAGGAAGAGGTTACAATGCTTTAGGAATAAAATATTTGGAAAATCTACCCATATATACTATCTAGGGTTTGGTTTTTGACTAACCAAAAATTTGCTAACTAAAGATAAAATTATGGGATTGGGTAGAAAAATCAATGAGTCAATTATGCCAAGTTGGAGGTCCACCAAGTCAAATTTCAAAAAAATCTAGAACTTTGTCAACAAACCTAGCTGAGCAAAATTGTGAAAAATGAGTCTAAAGTGACACATGTAATTCCAAAAATGTAACACTTGTGTGAAAAATGAGATATTTTTGTGTATATGAGCTTGTTATTGAGAGAAACCTCTCTTATTTTTCGAAAATTCTTCTCCAGCTTCTCAAAATCCATGCCCAAAAAGCATGGCTAAAACAAGAAATGATTAAATCTAAAAAATAGGTTGTAAAGATTCATTTGAATCTTCCAATATATGACACATGTTACAAAAATGAAGGATGTTTTTTTTATTAGCTTTTATTTTTACTAAAACTTATCTTTT
Source organism: Pinus tabuliformis (assembly GCA_031772625.1). Lineage (NCBI taxonomy): Eukaryota > Viridiplantae > Streptophyta > Pinopsida > Pinales > Pinaceae > Pinus > Pinus tabuliformis. The sequence continues at coordinate 1,477,700,267 of CM062804.1, forward strand.
TTTCAAGATTCATCTCCATTTGGTCATAAACTGATTTTCAAGTTAACTACTAAAACAGTAAAAAACACAGCGAATCCCCTGCAGCCAAAACGCAACAAGTTCATCCTTTGCATACTTATGAATATCTCTTGTATTTTTGTATCTGTCAAACAAGTGGAAGACAAACCTTGAATCATAAAATACATATTAGAAAACATTTTTCCAAATTTCAAACCTCCCTCTTGAAAATCACCACTTATAGTAAAAGTAGAGGAACAAAGCGCAATGAATTTCATTTGCATGGGTTTGACCAAGTGTTGAAATATCTAACTGAGAAAAATATTTGGTAGATTATGTTTACAACCTCATAAACCCTCTTTGAAACTCCACTTATGAAAATAAGTGCAAAATCATTGATTTTCTTCATACCTTATATTCTTTGACAGTAGCGCAATGGTGAAGGAATAGATGTGAAACTGACTAGCTGAGTGCCCTTTTGAAAACTTTGAGATGAATTTTGAGGTATTAAATACAAAATGAACAAGAAAAAAAAAACTTATAGAACCTAGAGGTCATCAAGGTGCAAGAAACCATAGCAATTATGAAAGCGCACCTCAAAGGAGAAGCGCAACAACAGCTTGTGGTGATAATATTATGATGAAATCTTTGATTTGACTTGGAAACTGACTTGAAAATACACCACTGACTAGTTTGAACAATGAGAGAAAAATGACCCACTACTATCTTTCACTCGTGACTTGGATGGCACATTTCCTAAACTTATTAAAACTAGACCTTTTAAGACTTTGACAGCTTGACTTGTATTTACCAATCAAACTTTATTATATCCTATTTACACTAAGTCTTGATCTCTATGATATCATAGAAACATTATACAGATTTGCCAAAAAATAATAAAAAATACTAAGCTTGGCTTTGACTACTATAACATACGACACTAACATTGGCTCCAATGGGGATGACATCCTCCCTGCGAGGTGCCAAACAACATCATAGACTAGTAGGTTGATCCATTGGGATGCTCCCAATCCTGCAACATGTTCCTACTTTGCAAGTCTGGGAAGCAAAACTGAAATCCAAATTGAACTATACACTATAATTGTACATGCTGCAAACTGAAATTTGAAACTGCTGAAAATTTAAAATGAAAATTCCTACAAAACATGCTCATAGTGATAATATTATTGGCACACCATTTCCTACTCTAACCTACTGAAGAATTTCTTAAATCAAATGATACAAAAATGCCAGTGAAGCCAATCAAGTAGCTGCTTAGAAAGTATGGTTTTTTGACCATGCTAGAACATAAGCAAAACTGAACAATATAAGAGAAAAGGCAATTGATAATACATTTGATCCTCACACTGGAAACATAATTGAAAATTGATGCTGAAAATTCCTTCAATATAGATAGCTATCAGATCATAAAAGGCATGGATGCCATAGTTTGATTTTTGATCCTCAATGCATTCTACAATTTGATTGTCATGGTTAGACAATTCATATGTGCTCTCTTTGCCAACATATAGTTTCAGCTATGAGTCATCAAACCCATTCCCAAAAACAAAACATTCTTCAATCTTAATATCAAAAGGTAGCACCACCTCCTTTCATTTTTTATGAATAAGGTTTTTAAAGGAATGACTATGATATTGGAAATTATGGAACTGTATTTGGGCCTCTAAAACCTCAATATCTTTCATAAGATTTTCAGTGAATGTTTTTAAAAATTTGATCTTAGCTTATGAGCTGCATTTGCATGACTTTAAATAAATAAATAAAAGCCTTGAAAAAACTTCATCAATTTGATCATCATCAAAATTGTCCAAGTATTCCTTAAAACCTTCAATAGAAATAAGAATTTTAACATACCATGTCATCTCGATTAACTAGGTAACTGGATATGAAATTATGCTCTGAATTCCTTAGATAGTGGAGTCGCCATAAATGTTCTAAACTCTAGATTGTTTGGCAATGGAGTCACCCGATGAATAATGCACAAACTTCTTGTGTTTAATCACTCTTGATCATCAATAATTAGATCTGAAACTTGATGGTTATTTCCCAATGAATATGGAACCTTTTGCTCCTTGAAAACGACACCACTAATTAGAACTTCATAATTCCTCTAGGATGAGGAGAGGAACCAAAAGGTAACCACAAACCATTTTAAAACTGGAATACATCCCTTCTAGCTTCATAGGGGCTCTCTCTATATGAATATGTAATCACTTAGATAACTGGTTGTCATAGTTTTTAAGATAGTGTTATAGACATTTTTGTGCCTTACAGCATTGAGCATGAAATGTCCATAATCTAAGGGATCCAAAGTCCCTAAACATGTTGTTCCTACCCCTAGAGGAACAAGGCTAACAAACCACAGCAATTCATAGAAGTTCTCCACTAGAAACTGCTCAAAAACAAGTCAATTCAGGATCATTTCAGTGGCTACACTAACTGTTTGCGCTGAATGTCAAAGCCAACACTGGCTACCTGCGTTGAATGTCAAAGGGAACACTGGCTACCTGCGCTGAATGAGAATGGACAAGTGGCAAGCTCATTTCTCAAGGTGTCAAAACCCAGGAAGCTTCCAAAATGACACTTGCCTCAGGGAATTCGACTGGTGATGAGTAAGAGGTTCCAAATCTCCAAGTGGAAGCAAGAACCTCCAAGTGGACTCAAGAACTGACAGAGGGAGAGGACACTAGTCAGATCTCAAGCTGACTCATCCTCTCTCCAAACATCTATATATGGATCTCTCCTCCATGAGATCTAGAGGTTGGAATTTTGTTATTGCAAAGAATTGTTGTTGATTTGAGATTGGAATCATTGGGTGCTTAATGCTTTGAAAGGGGGTGAAGATAGGAATTCCATTTGCTGGGAAGGAGATGCTGGATTGGAGCCCTCTGGGTTGTATCTCTTCCTGAACCTTATTATTCATCAATAAAGCTATCTTGGTTTCTCCTATATGCTGATGTATTTTTGATGTATGAATGCATTAGTATGTTTAGTTTATTTCTAATCCTAAACTAGTTATGAATATGAATCCATGTCTTGTGTAGTGTTCTCTTCTTGTGATCTTGCAGAAACCTCTTGAAGCTGGGCGAGCGAGAAGGCAAGTGGCTGGGAACTCTCCAAGAGAAGAGAAGCCGGATCGAGGGACAAACGGAAGACATCGGTTAGTCCATCTATCTATCTCTTCATTCTTAATTCATAAAGGAAGAATACTAGAATAGCTGTCTCTGTTTGTTGCTAAGGCACTGTCACACCTTAGGTGGATAGGATCGTCTTGCATAGGAATTTTTCCCCACAACAAATTGGCGACTCCACTGGGGACATCTGTTTAGTCATTTTATTTGTGTTTCTATCATTGTTTGTTTCATAGACTTGACAGCAACAATCGAGCTACATCTGCTTTTCCCAGATGCAAAGTAGACAGTTGCTGCTTTGATCCAATCACTGGACTTTTCTATGATCTCAACAATGGACTCACAAATGATTTGATGATCCTTTGTGATAGATCTTAGTACCCCCTCAAAGCATCCCTTTGATTACACCTTGCTTGTTGCTTTTATTTGGCCTGAAACAGTGAATTAAATAGCAATCTGTGACCCAGAACCTGTGGGAAACGAGAGTTTCTCCTTCAGTGTAGACCCAGTGAAGGGATTCTGCATTTCAACGTAGGTCCCGTGAAGGCTACCTGCGCTAAATGTCAAAACCCCTGTGTTGAGGTTGCGCTGAACCAGTTTGCCCTTGTGCAGCTGGGGTTCTTTGCTCTGTTTTGCCTTGTTTTGATCTCTGATTTTTGCAGCCTGTAACTAGCATAGGTACCAGTCTGATAACTCCTTTTCTCTGCTTAAATTCTACCTCCTTTTGTACAAAACGACTGTGAGTGTTTTTATGTGTTTGTGGCATCATTTGCAGTTTTCCTTTGCATGAGTGAAATAGTCATCCTGTAGCCCTTGATTCAGATCTATTGATTGTGATCTTAGAAGAGAGTTCATTGGTTGTTTGCAGATTGATTATACATTTACTTTTGCTTATCGGTTTGAGTTTGTCTCTTTTAAGTGTTGAAACAAGTCTTCATTTTGAAAATCATTAAGTGTTGTAATCTCTTCTACCCTCTCTGATTTCGAAAAAGTAAACTTGTTTGTATTTTTCATTTAAAAGCAAATTCAAAGTTGTACAAAAAGCTTTCTTTGTAGGCATCAATACTAAGAAATCGGAAAACAAACACCTGCATTGTGCATTTGCATTCTGATAGTTTGCATGTTGGATTTAGGAAAAGTGCATTAGAGTGTGCTGATTGCTCTTTGAGAAAAGATGGTGTCTTTCTTTTCCCTTAGTAGCTAGGATTTTCAAAGTTGAAAAGATATAAAGCTTGCTTATCATCTTTAGACTGCATTTAGGAATTGTATCATACATCTCGTGGTGAACCTTGAAAGGCAAACTTCTAAAAAGATCAACCTAAAATAAATTGAATGAACTTAACAACGCTTTGCAACATAACGCACAACATAGAGGTCTAGGCTAGAGACGTGTTCCGGCGTCGTTAAGCCTGGTGACTGTCGATCTCGTGGATGGTGGGTGATTCCTCCTAAGGGACGATAGTGCCAGTACAGATTGTGCTCCCACGTACCGTCGCGTATATATTGGGAGACCCTTATAGGCATAAAACCTTTATCCTTAGGAAGCCGTGTCGGCTGCCCTACTGATCGCAATGCACTGAACACAGCATTCAGGAAGATCGACCACCCATACCCTAAAAAGTATTCTGCGGTTTTGCGAAAAGTTTGGCACACCCTCTGCCTAGAACTCCAGAGCAGTTCCTTTTGGCCTTTTTCAGACTCTATAACGGAAAAAGTCCATCCGAGCATTTGTCACTTCGGGCTCGTTAAAACATCGAAGGAGGCTAGAGTCATCTTTAGCTTTTTCTCGACTCTTTAAAATTGAAAAAGCAAGTTGTGTCTAAAGCGTCGTTAAAATTTATTTTAAACAGAACAATCACCCTTATTCCTTCGTTGATCTTTAGGTTGAAAAAATGGAGCACACCAACCAAGGAATTCCCCTTGGTGGAAATCCTAGTCCCTTCTCCTCTTGGGGAGATGTTGGTGCGCCCCACATGGCCACATTGTTGCTTCCAGGACTGACAATTGGCCTGCTGGTCTGGCTCTTTTCAACCAATGTCATTCAGAACACCACCATTCCTGAACAGTCGAGTCAACAGTTAGACCAGACCAGAGTTGCCAACCAGCCTTCTACCTCATCTAACTCTTCTTCTCCTCCTTCCTCTTCGCTTGACGGAATTGGTAAAACAAAAAACCAAGTTCCTAAGGAGAAGAAGGAAAAGAAGAAGAAAGAGAAGAAGAAGAAGGAGCCAAAGGCGACTGGGGGCAAACAAGTGTCGTCTGACAAAAATCCACACACAGCACTGACCAGGCCTAAATCGCCATGTGTCATATGCAAGGGAGACCATTTCCACAGAGATTGTCCTTGCATCCCTCGGATACTAAGGGACTGGTCTCCCCATTTGCACAATTCGGTAGCATCAACCTCTGATAGCCATGTTGACTGCTCACCGTCAACTAGTGAAAGTGAAGTCCCGGGACAGAGAGGGAAATCTAGATTTCCCTACAAACTGTGTGAAGGCGATCATGCCATCCACCGTTGTCCCTTCTTAGACGAGGCTAAAAGAGTTCTGGAAGATCACCCGATTTTACGAGTGCAACTTCCTCCTGGATATCAAAAACTCCTGCCAAGTCCTTCACTAGTTGAGAACCCGGCTGGCCAGCCCAGGTGGTCAGCCGAAGCACCTATCATTGAAGATGAACCGTCTGGATCCATGCCTGACGAAAGTCAAAAGGTTGAGGCGGCAGTTGACCCGGTTTTGCCTTCAGAGGCTCTATCTTCGAATGATACCATCACAGAGGAGAATAAAGACGACACCGTCCAAATTCTCTTCATCAACACAGACTCCGACGAACAAGGGGGCAATTTGCCCATTCCTTTATCACAGGAAGGAACTTCGTCAGAGTCATATCCGGCCGTCTATTCGGTCCCACCACCAAGCAACCTAGTTGTCTCGTTCGACTGGAACCAACTAGGCAGACCCCGGTTGCCAGCAAGCATACCGTTCAGAATTATCGTTCAAATATACCGAATGGTAATGGCTGGCACTATCATTGATGAGGGGGCATCTATGAGTATCCTTTCCTCTATTGCTTGGAAAGCGCTTGGTTCGCCAGCGCTTTTGCCTGAAATGAGAAATCTATCAGGCTTTGATAAAGGAACCAGTCGACCTTTAGGGATCCTCCCCAATGTGCCTATCACATTGAAAGGGAAGACCGTTCAAATGAACGTGATGGTCATTCAAGGACCCTTGGATTATAACCTACTCCTTGGACGAGACTATATATATTGCATGGGGGCCCTCGTCTCCTCACTCTTTAGAGTAATGTGTTTTCCGCATGAAGGAAGAGTGGTCAAGCTCGTGGACCAACTTTCATTTCCTGTCGCAAATAGTCATATACCATCCCTAAATGGTCTCTTCATGCAAGAAGTGTCTCAACCCACGGTCCGTCCTCCTTGTTAGCACTTGAAATTTCACCTCAGGCTGAAAAGGCAAATCTCAAAGCTACATCAAACCATTCAGCCTCGTAGCTAACCCTACGGGGCAGGAGAAGGCTCTCTCCGGTCAATATCGGTGGATTTTTCAATGGGATGATTGACCAACACGGTAACACTGATATTAGGCTAGTAAACTGATTATAAAGGTTAATTTGGGGTTTTTTGGGTTTTTGGTGGCAATTGGAGGGAGTGCAATTCAGGGTGCGGGGATTGAGCTCAGTTTTTTGCAGGTGGGTCTTTGGGGCAAGGTAGGAGTTTGTGCTGATGCCTTTAGCTGAGATGGATGATCAAGGAGGAAAGAAGAGAAGCTAAAGAGGGCAAACAATGACTTTGAATCCTCTTTAGAAAGTGGAAAACATAAACATTAAACAAATTTGAAAGCTGAGCATGACATGCATGAATTCAAACTTTATCACTTCATTTGTTTAATTAGCAGCAGTAAAGAAAGGGATGGAACACATAAACACACTTACAATTACAATAAGAGAACACACCATCAACACAAGAGTCCACAAGAATCCCAATGATGTCTGCAAAAACCCTGGTCTTCCTTTTCCTCAAATTGCAGAGATACAAGAAAAATATACAATAGGAGCTTCTCCCTCAAGAGTCCAACCATGAAAATGAGCAAGAGAAGGCATAATATAGATGATCTAACTCCTTTCCCCACCTCTAGGGGTCGAACTCAGCTTCCTAGGAGTTGTTTCAACTAATTCTAAACTGAGCACTAGATAATAGGCAGTCAAAACAACTTGCCTCTAAAACTTAGGAAACCTATCCATGCATTAAATATTTACCATTTACATCAAAGAATCTTCTAGAAGTGATGAAGGAGAGTAAAAGTATCTAAGTGCCATGAAAATTACACAAAAATCCATCATTTACATGCCTCAAAAGTCAACCAAGATGAAAACAGTGTTTTGCTGGCCGAACTGGTCAAAACAGGCAAATTTCCCTGACAGGTCGCGCACATCACTCTGACAGGTCGCGCACATTCATAGCTCTGTTTGAGGGCCTTCCCAGTGTCCAAATCAGGTTCAAGATAGCTCGTTGGAAAGGTCTGCGAGTTTACTTTCCAACCCCACCCGAATTTTTGAATTTGGAGTTGATTTGACCCCTCAAAAGTCATTTCTTCCAAGACAGCTTTCTGCAACTCAAAATAGGGGCAGAAAGTCAAAATTTGCATGTATTTTGAGCTTTTGGAAGCCCAAATCTCCAAGAACATTTGGATCAAGAACTTTGTCCATGATCTCAACAACAAAACTCTCCTTTTCAGGATTCGGCACAAGGTATTCTTGGTCACCATGATCTGAATTTTGATCTGAAATAGCTGAGTTGACTGCATTACATTCTAAAATTGAATCTTGGCTATCTTGCACGCTGTCTTCTTCTGTAGGCAGATCTGAAACAAGCTCTTCTCTTTCATCAATTACAGCCATATGACCATCTTCAACCTGCTGATCTTGACAAGTATCCTCTAAGATTTCTATGTGCTGCTGAAACGGCTTTTCATACAGGGCTTCCATGATCTCTTCATCCATGAAATTATCATCTTCATAAAACTTCTCAAGGCTTTCAATAAAACTATAGGCATGCTTGCAACAGTCTTGAACTAAATTCAATGATGGATAAGAGTCCTTATATATTTCAATGAACATAGCATGAAAATCCTTTAAACAGTAAATACAAGCAGGCAGCAAACTTTCATACCATGATTGGGCTTCACCTTCCAGAGTGGCCAAGAATATCTTCATCAAGCAATCTTCAGGAAAATCAACCTTCAACTTGTGAATATGCATGTGAAATCTAACTAGATGAAGAGCAGCATCCTTCTTACCATCATCATTAAATGTAGGCAAATTCCTTGACCAATCTACCTTCGGAATTTTATTTGGAAAACCTGGAATGTGATCTCGGCTCATGGGAGCATATCTTCTTGCAATTAGGTCCATCATGAAAATCTCACAGCTACTGATCTTCCTGCAGTGAAGTCACCATGAAGCATAGGTTGCTGGATTCTTCAGTGAAAGGAGTTGCCAAGTGAATGATTTTAGCCTTTCAAGTGTCTGATCGTTGTCCACTATCAACAATCAGATCTGAACATGATACATGTACTGGGGTAAAATGCAAATGAAGTGTTGTATTCACAAGCTCACGGAGATTGACTAAAGCAACGTTTATCTACTAACGCTGATGTAAAACAAGAGCGTTTTCGAAGGCTACCTAGCATAACTTCAGGCTCCGTCTAAGACTTATGAAACAAACACATCAACCCACAAACAAGTTTGTTCTCCCCAGTGGTGTCGCCAATATGTTAGCACTTGAAATTTCACCTCAGGCTGAAAAGGCAAATCTCAAAGCTACATCAAACCATTCAGCCTCGTAGCTAGCCCTACGGGGCAGGAGAAGGCCCTCTCCGGTCAATCTCGGTGGATTTTTCAATGGGATGAGATGACCAACACGGTAACACTGATATTAGGCTAGTAAACTGATTATAAAGGTTGATTTGGGGTTTTTTGGGTTTTTGGTGGCAATTGGAGGGAGTGCAATTCAGGGTGCGGGGATTGAGCTCAGTTTTTTGCAGGTGGGTCTTTGGGGCAAGGTAGGAGTTTGTGCTGATGCCTTTAGCTGAGATGGATGATCAAGGAGGAAAGAAGAGAAGCTAAAGAGGGCAAACAATGACTTTGAATCCTCTTTAGACAGTGGAAAACATAAACATTAAACAAATTTGAAAGCTGAGCATGACATGCATGAATTCAAACTTTATCACTTCATTTGTTTAATTAGCAGCAGTAAAGAAAGGGATAGAACACATAAACACACTTACAATTACAATAAGAGAACACACCATCAACACAAGAGTCCACAAGAATCCCAATGATGTCTGCAAAAACCCTGGTCTTCCTTTTCCTCAAATTGCAGAGATACAAGTAAAATATACAATAGGAGCTTCTCCCTCAAGAGTCCAACCATGAAAATGAGCAAGAGAAGGCATAATATAGATGATCTAACTCCTTTCCCCACCTCTAGGAGTCGAGCTCAGCTTCCTAGGAGCTGTTTCAACTAATTCTAAACTGAGCACTAGATAATAGGCAGTCAAAACAACTTGCCTCTAAAACTTAGGAAACCTATCCGTGCATTAAATATTTACCATTTACATCAAAGAATCTTCTAGAAGTGATGAAGGAGAGTAAAAGTATCTAAGTGCCATGAAAATTACACAAAAATCCATCATTTACATGCCTCAAAAGTCAACCAAGATGAAAACAGTGTTTTGCTGGCCGAACTGGTCAAAACAGGCAAATTTCCCTGACAGGTCGCGCACATCACTCTGACAGGTCGCGCACATGCACAGCTCTGTTTGAGGGCCTTCCCGGTGTCCAAATCAGGTTCAAGATAGCTCTTTGGAAAGGTCTGCGAGTTTAGTTTCCAACCCCACTGGAATTTTTGAATTTGGAGTTGATTTGACCCCTCAAAAGTCATTTCTCCCAAGACAGCTTTCTGCAACTCAAAATAGGGGCAGAAAGTCAAAATTTGCATGTATTTTGAGCTTTTGGAAGCCCAAATCTCCATAAAATCTGAAACCCATCCATAGGCAAGTGTATTTTTGCATGAAAATTCCAAAAATGCAAAGTTTTCCCCGTTCTGAGTTGCCCCCATGTAGGGTCGCGCGCGGGGTGAGACCCATCAAACGGCCAAAACCTGTAAAATTCCCAAAAATGCCAAAAATGCTTCAAAACTCTCAAAATGTCTTGGGTTTGCTGCTAGGAGGATGCTAATGAGTATCATGGTGAGTGAGAGAGGCCTCAGCCAAGATACGGAGCGGGTTGGTCTTCTTCTTCCTCTTGCGGGCCTCGGACAACCTCCTCTGGAATATCTTCATCTTTGCTTTGCAAACATGCATCCTCGCCCAGTAATGATTCTTCATGTTCCGTAGCAGTCTCTTGTCCTGGTTGGCCTTCTCCAACAGCCTCTCCAAGTGTGCATTCACACGGATAAGCATGGATTCCCTCTCCTTGGGCAGCAAGTCACCGAGCCTCCTACGGTTGATGACTCGGTCACTTCGAATCCTCCACAGCTCATCCAACTCTTTCTCATCCTCAAGTTGCTTGTTGCGCTGCTCAAGATAGTTTATTGTCCATTGGGCCATGTCGAGCTTCTGCTGTAACAAGCGGTTTTCCGCCTCTCTCTGTCGGATGATCTCATGCAAATCTGAAGTGGGGAGCGAGCATCAAGATCAATGATGTCAACCTGTGTGTCATTGGCTCTCTCCTCCTTTGTCATGGGCTGTTTGCCCTCCCGTACTGCTGATGGAGAACGCGAGGCCCCTTCCACCTGCTATGGAGATAACACTCGCTGACCTGTAGATGATGATGGCGAGACCCCTTCCACCTGCTGTGGAGATAGTACTCGCCGAGCTACTGCAAACAAGGCCCTCGGGCCTTTCTGATAAGTGAGCTGAGGTGAGGAAGCAACATGTCTCGGAACAGTGATCTCAGGCTGGTGTGACGGACCTCCCTCCTCATAAATGGCCTCTGGCTCTGGCTCTGGCTGTGGTGGCACTGTAAAGAACTCATGAGAAATGAAGTCTGCCCATGGAATGCCCTGCTGACTCAACTGATGGGAAACAATGAGCTGGATGAGACCATGATGGCACAAACTCCTATACTGCTGAGCTGGGGACCGCCTTTGAAACACGGACACCATCCTCAGAATGTCCTGGAAGAAGAAAACCGAGATGTTCATCATCCTCACTCGGGTAAAGTGCATCAACAGGCGAATGTGATAAGAGAAGACCTGTGAAAATCTCCCCTCACATGTGAAGTAATGCATGATAAGCCGCATGATCGGAGCATACTCCCCCCGGAGGAATCTGAAAGGAAAGACCCCCGACAAGTGGCTCATGAATGCTGGCCTGACATATGGCTCAAAATAAACATAATCCAGCATTTTGCGCTTGGGCCACACCTCACCCACATTTGGTATCCCGGTAGCCTCTGAAATCACCTCCGGAGATAGCACAAAATTCACCCCTGCAAGAGTGACCTGCCCATCATGAAGGTGCAAAACAAATAAGTGGGCCAACTCCCTGTGGTGCTGAATCTGGGCAAGCCTCTCACAGAACTGAAAACATGACATATAACGGAAACAATTCACTGCCATAGGACAGGCCTGCAACTCTGCCAAAGAGGTGGGCTCCTCTCTTTTATGATGACCACCTTTGCCACCCCTATGAGGCCTCCGCTGTACCTCAACCTCTGTGGAAGAAGACCGGTCATCACCTTGCTCATAGGTTTCAGTGGTTGACATGGTGCTTTTGAGCAAAGTGGAGAAAATAGATAAAGTAGACTGCTGCCCTTGCCTGCAAAAATGCTGAGTTGTATGCTGTTTTCAAGGGGAACAAAATCATGAAGGAAATGTTAGGGGAGGGGATTTTTCATAAGGAAAGGGAAACATATAAAAATAGGGAATTTCTAAGGGACAATTCACAAACTGTCAAACATACAATCTCATCTTAATCACCGGGAAATCATTTGCAAAGAAATGTTTTTATTAGGGAAACATGGATGATAATAACCAAGGGAAAGGATATACATGCTCAACAGGGGGTAAGGGACAGCATGTATAACAGGGGTATGGGGCAGCATAGATCACTAGCATCAACAACTTGCTCTTTGATTTTGTCCTTTGACTGTACATTATAAGGCATACTCTGTTTTTCAAGGGATTCATGTACATTTGATGCTAAGGGAAACAAGGGATTATTTTACATTTGTCATAGGGGAAGGAGGGCTTTATTTACATTTTTGTCAAAAGGGGAAAAGGGATTTCATTGACAACTTCAAAAGGGAAAAGAGTTTTATTGAAACAAGGATATTAGGGGATAGAAGGGAAAAGGGAAAACAGGGTTTAGTTTTGGGAGACACAGCAACATTATTTTTGTAATGAATACTCAAAGCAATATGTCTTTTTGATAAATATACACAGCTGCATTGTCTTTGTTTTTTCTTTGAATATACACAGCAATATGTTCTCTGTTTTGTAATGACTATGCACAACCATATTGCCTTTCTCTTAGTTTTGTCATTTTGCCATCATATTGCCTTTTTCTTTTTGCACATCATTTTGTTTTTCTTGCATAGAAATTTGTTCTTTTGCTGTGTGTGTTTTTATATCACAATGGAGGGTATTAGGGTTTTGGGAATATGTTTAGGGAGGGATAGGGTTTGACATTTGGAGATGGGAAAATTTTAGTTTCTTTGCAAATGACATATGATAGAGATGTATAATGACAATTGCGAAATCAATGGGAAAAAATGGAGGGAATATAAATGGGAATAAAAACCTTGAAAAAACACCAACCCTAGCACTATGCCTACATGAACAAGCAATAACTAAAATCCATTTCTCTTTACATTCTTGGTAGCAAAAATATATATAAGCACAAGCCCAACATCCTTGATTCAAGCATCCAACACGTTAAAAGACCCTACCTCGATTGATTTGGCAAGCACGAGGGCGATTGAGCAAATTTTGAAGCGGTTTTGTGAGTGACAGGTTGACGGGTCGTGCACAGGCTTTGACAGGTCGCGCACGGGCTGACAGGTCGCACCCGTTATGTTTTTGCACTGCGGAGAGGCGCCTGACAGGTCGCGCACCGCCCAACAGGTCGCGCACAGTCCCTAACAGGTCGCGCACCTGAAAAATGACCAATTTCTCTGCACTTCGCCTTCGTTCGCCTCTTCGCCCTATCTCTTTGCCTTGCAAGCTCTTAGATGCACAATGAGGGTGTTTTAGAGGGAATTTGACTCTTTATAGGCCCAATTTGAAAAAAAAATTACTTACCAAACCCACTTTCTAATGTTTTGTTTTGGCATTCACTTTTAACACTGATTTGAGTTTTCTTTGTCCTGAATTTGGCTCTTTGAGTGCTTTAACTCCGTTCTTTTTGTAGGTAGACCATCTGATGGACTCTGGCGAGAAGACCAGGGCTATTGCCGACATTTTGAATAATTTTTGAAATTTCCTTATTTTTTGCAAAATTGACATGACCTTGGCTTTAAAAACAGGGTTTTTAAATCCAAGGTATAAATGAGCTGTACCTGATGAAAATATCAATGAAACATATTTACATACCTCCTTCTGGCTTGCTGGGGACTCATGGACTTTTGACTCATGACATTGCAAAGACTTTTGACCGAAACCCTAGACCTAAGACTTTGGACTTCAAGACAAAGCAAAACAAATGTGACACAAGCTCATTAATTGATATGACCTGATCCAGCAAAGCCAAGAAGGGAACAAGGACCAGCTCCTCCATCAGTTTTATGGCATGCCTAATGGGATGCAAAACTGACATTGATGAGACACCTACTTATGCATATGCAAAGAGTTTTTTGATCACTGATGGAGGGCATCATGACCGACACTAACATTGGCTCCAATGGGGATGGTAGCTCCTTGGAGGTGCCAAGAACGTTAGACCTCTAGGAGAGCAGACCAGTGCTTTTTTCATTGGGCAATGGAGTCATTATTTCGGCAAACGACACAAGACTTTGACTCATTTATTGAATGAAAACTTGACTGAAAACTGACTGAAACTTAACTGAAACTTGACTCAAACCGACTCGATGGCAAACTGAAATAACTTGAAAAAACTCACTCAACAGACCAAACACAAATGACTCATGACCGACTTAAAACAAAACTTTACAAAGCTTTTCGAAAAACGACAGCAATCCATCAAGATTTGGAATCATGATGACAACCACCTGCATACTGATGAAATATGTACAATCATGTATAATGAGCTTTCCAATGTAACCAATCCAGCAGATGGCTACATACCAAAATTCTGCTCTCGCTTATCTCGAGCAGGCGAAACGATGAACCTGTAGGCAACTCAAAATAACCACTGAAACCAAAGATTATCATAATGAACCAGGCAACATTTATCTTTTCTAATGCGTGCAGAAGAATGCCAAAGGGATCTTGATAATCCTGAAGCACTACCTTGTTTGGAGATCCAGCTGCAAAAATATAAGTACTCGCTTCATTCTGATCTGAAAGAACAGTGGGTTGTTGATTGATAGGAAGGCACAGAGAAGTATAAGCTTCTGCCATATGAGTGTGGGCTGTAAATTCCTTGACCATGAGAAATTTTGACATATTGTCTCTCTCAAGCTTATATTCCTCAATTTCATGGTCTAAGTCATTCTTAAACAGAAAACAATCCTCAAGATCATCAAACATGACAGCCTCATCATCTTCATGAAAGAAAATATTATCTGTTTGCTGATCTATAAAACTAATTACAACACTGTCATCATTTTCAAAAGAGGAAGAAGTTTCACCAACACTTTCGTGACCATGTGCACACTGCCGATTTGCTTTAGCTTGGGTTGTAGCATGACCTTTCAAAAGCTGATCTATCTCCTCTTCAGACAAAGGAGATAAGACTTTCTGTTTCCCTTTGCTCAAACAAGTCTTGTCTTCTTGAAATAACATGAAAAACATGAAAAATCTGAATGACAGTCCTGATCTTCTGAAACTTGGAAACATTGTTGATCATCTTCATATGACATGGCAATCAAACTATCCAAATTATGATTGAAAGAAGAGTTTTCACTTACTTGAACAAAGATCTCATCTTGATGTTCATGAGCTGGCTGAATTACCTCCTCATGCAGGCTCTGTTCTGATGGCATAAGGACATTTGGATCAAGAACTTTGTCCATGATCTCAACAACAAAACTCTCCTTTTCAGGATTCGGCACAAGGTATTCTTGGTCACCATGATCTGAATTTTGATCTGAAATAGCTGAGTTGACTGCATTACATTCTAAAATTGAATCTTGGCTATCTTGCACGCTGTCTTCTTCTGTAGACAGATCTGAAACAAGCTCTTCTCTTTCATCAATTACAGCCATATGACCATCTTCAACCTGCTGATCTTGACAAGTATCCTCTAAGATTTCTATGTGCTGCTGAAACGGCTTTTCATACAGGGCTTCCATGATCTCTTCATCCATGAAATTATCATCTTCATAAAACTTCTCAAGGCTTTCAATAAAACTATAGGCATGCTTGCAACAGTCTTGAACTAAATTCAATGATGGATAAGAGTCCTTATATATTTCAATGAACATAGCACGAAAATCCTTTAAACAGTAAATACAAGCAAGCGGCAAACTTTCATACCATGATTGGGCTTCACCTTCCAGAGTGGCCAAGAATATCTTCATCAAGCAATCTTCAGGAAAATCAACCTTCAACTTGCGAATATGCATGTGAAATCTAACTAGATGAAGAGCAGCATCCTTCTTACCATCATCATTAAATGTAGGCAAATTCCTTGACCAATCTACCTTCGGAATTTTATTTGGAAAACCTGGAATTTGATCTCGGCTCATGGGAGCATATCTTCTTGCAATTAGGTCCATCATGAAAATCTCACAGCTACTGATCTTCCTGCAGTGAAGTCACCATGAAGCATAGGTTGCTGGATTCTTCAGTGAAAGGAGTCACCAAGTGAATGATTTCAGCCTTTCAAGTGTCTGATCGTTGTCCACTATCAACAATCAGATCTGAACTTGATACATGTACTGGGGTAAAATGCAAATGAAGTGTTGTATTCACAAGCTCACGGAGATTGACTGAAGCAGCGTTTATCTACTAACGCTGATGTAAAACAAGAGCGTTTTCGAAGGCTACCTGGCATAACTTCAGGCTCCGTCTAAGACTTATGAAACAAACACATCAACCCACAAACAAGTTTGTTCTCCCCAGTGGTGTCGCCAATATGTTAGCACTTGAAATTTCACCTCAGGCTGAAAAGGCAAATCTCAAAGCTACATCAAACCATTCAGCCTCGTAGCTAGCCCTACGGGGCAGGAGAAGGCTCTCTCCGGTCAATCTCGGTGGATTTTTCAATGGGATGAGATGACCAACACGGTAACACTGATATTAGGCTAGTAAACTGATTATAAAGGTTGATTTGGGGTTTTTTGGGTTTTTGGTGGCAATTGGAGGGAGTGCAATTCAGGGTGCGGGGATTGAGCTCAGTTTTTTGCAGGTGGGTCTTTGGGGCAAGGTAGGAGTTTGTGCTGATGCCTTTAGCTGAGATGGATGATCAAGGAGGAAAGAAGAGAAGCTAAAGAGGGCAAACAATGACTTTGAATCCTCTTTAGACAGTGGAAAACATAAACATTAAACAAATTTGAAAGCTGAGCATGACATGCATGAATTCAAACTTTATCACTTCATTTGTTTAATTAGCAGCAGTAAAGAAAGGGATGGAACACATAAACACACTTACAATTACAATAAGAGAACACACCATCAACACAAGAGTCCACAAGAATCCCAATGATGTCTGCAAAAACCCTGGTCTTCCTTTTCCTCAAATTGCAGAGATACAAGTAAAATATACAATAGGAGCTTCTCCCTCAAGAGTCCAACCATGAAAATGAGCAAGAGAAGGCATAATATAGATGATCTAACTCCTTTCCCCACCTCTAGGGGTCGAGCTCAGCTTCCTAGGAGCTGTTTCAACTAATTCTAAACTGAGCACTAGATAATAGGCAGTCAAAACAACTTGCCTCTAAAACTTAGGAAACCTATCCGTGCATTAAATATTTACCATTTACATCAAAGAATCTTCTAGAAGTGATGAAGGAGAGTAAAAGTATCTAAGTGCCATGAAAATTACACAAAAATCCATCATTTACATGCCTCAAAAGTCAACCCAGATGAAAACAGTGTTTTGCTGGCCGAACTGGTCAAAACAGGCAAATTTTCCTGACAGGTCGCGCACATCACTCTGACAGGTCGCGCACATGCACAGCTCTGTTTGAGGGCCTTCCCGGTGTCCAAATCAGGTTCAAGATAGCTCGTTGGAAAGGTCTGCGAGTTTACTTTCCAACCCCACCGGAATTTTTGAATTTGGAGTTGATTTGACCCCTCAAAAGTCATTTCTCCCAAGACAGATTTCTGCAACTCAAAATAGGGGCAGAAAGTCAAAATTTGCATGTATTTTGAGCTTTTGGAAGCCCAAATCTCCATAAAATCTGAAACCCATCCATAGGAAATTCCAAAAATGCAAAGTTTTCCCCGTTCTGAGTTGCCCCCATGTAGGGTCGCGCGCGGGGTGAGACCCGTCAAACGGCCAAAACCTGTAAAATTCCCAAAAATGCCAAAAATGCTTCAAAACTCTCAAAATTTCTTGGGTTTGCTGCTAGGAGGATGCTAATGAGTATCATGGTGAGTGAGAGAGGCCTCAGCCAAGATACGGAGCGGGTTGGTCTTCTTCTTCCTCTTGCGGGCCTCGGACAACCTCCTCTGGAATATCTTCATCTTTGCTTTGCAAACATGCATCCTCGCCCAGTAATGATTCTTCATGTTCCGTAGCAGTCTCTTGTCCTGGTTGGCCTTCTCCAACAGCCTCTCCAAGTGTGCATTCACACGGATAAGCATGGATTCCCTCTCCTTGGGCAGCAAGTCACCGGGCCTCCTACGGTTGATGACTCGGTCACTTCGAATCCTCCACAGCTCATCCAACTCTTTCTCATCCTCAAGTTGCTTGTTGCGCTGCTCAAGATAGTTTATTGTCCATTGGGCCATGTCGAGCTTCTGCTGTAACAAGCGGTTTTCCGCCTCTCTCTGTCGGATGATCTCATGCAAATCTGAAGTGGGGAGCGAGCATCAAGATCAATGATGTCAACCTGTGTGTCACTGGCTCTCTCCTCCTTTGTCATGGGTTCTTTGCCCTCCCGTACTGCTGATGGAGAATGCGAGGCCCCTTCCACCTGGTGTGGAGATAACACTCGCTGACCTGTAGATGATGATGGCGAGACCCCTTCCACCTGCTGTGGAGATAGTACTCGCCGAGCTGCTGCAAACAAGGCCCTCGGGCCTTTCTGATAAGTGAGCTGAGGTGAGGAAGCAACATGTCTCGGAACAGTGATCTCAGGCTGGTGTGACGGACCTCCCTCCTCATAAATGGCCTCTGGCTCTGGCTCTGGCTGTGGTGGCACTGTAAAGAACTCATGAGAAATGAAGTCTGCCC
The DNA here is from genome assembly GCA_031772625.1 of Pinus tabuliformis. Taxonomy (NCBI): domain Eukaryota; kingdom Viridiplantae; phylum Streptophyta; class Pinopsida; order Pinales; family Pinaceae; genus Pinus; species Pinus tabuliformis. Next base: position 1,477,718,961 of record CM062804.1, read on the forward strand.
ATGGAATGCCCTGCTGACTCAACTGATGGGAAACAATGAGCTGGATGAGACCATGATGGCACAAACTCCTATACTGCTGAGCTGGGGACTGCCTCTGAAACACGGACACCATCCTCAGAATGTCCTGGAAGAAGAAAACCGGGATGTTCATCATCCTCACTCGGGTAAAGTGCATCAACAGGCGAATGTGATAAGAGAAGACCTGTGAAAATCTCCCCTCACATGTGAAGTAATGCATGATAAGCCGCATGATCGGAGCATACTCCCCCCGGAGGAATCTGAAAGGAAAGACCCCCGACAAGTGGCTCATGAATGCTGGCCTGACATATGGCTCAAAATAAACATAATCCAGCATTTTGCGCTTGGGCCACACCTCACCCACATTTGGTATCCCGGTAGCCTCTGAAATCACCTCCGGAGATAGCACAAAATTCACCCCTGCAAGAGTGACCTGCCCATCATGAAGGTGCAAAACAAATAAGCGGGCCAACTCCCTGTGGTGCTGAATCTGGGCAAGCCTCTCACAGAACTGAAAACATGACATATAACGGAAACAATTCACTGCCATAGGACAGGCCTGCAACTCTGCCAAAGAGGTGGGCTCCTCTCTTTTATGATGACCACCTTTGCCACCCCTACGAGGCCTCCGCTGTACCTCAACCTCTGTGGAAGAAGACCGGTCATCACCTTGCTCATAGGTTTCAGTGGTTGACATGGTGCTTTTGAGCAAAGTGGAGAAAATAGATAAAGTAGACTGCTGCCCTTGCCTGCAAAAATGCTGAGTTGTATGCTGTTTTCAAGGGGAACAAAATCATGAAGGAAATGTTAGGGGAGGGGATTTTTCATAAGGAAAGGGAAACATATAAAAATAGGGAATTTCTAAGGGACAATTCACAAACTGTCAAACATACAATCTCATCTTAATCATCGGGAAATCATTTGCAAAGAAATGTTTTTATTAGGGAAACATGGATGATAATAACCAAGGGAAAGGATATACATTCTCAACAGGGGGTAAGGGACAGCATGTATAACAGGGGTATGGGGCAGCATAGATCACTAGCATCAACAACTTGCTCTTTGATTTTGTCCTTTGACTGTACATTATAAGGCATACTCTGTTTTTCAAGGGATTCATGTACATTTGATGCTAAGGGAAACAAGGGATTATTTTACATTTGTCATAGGGGAAGGAGGGCTTTATTTACATTTTTGTCAAAAGGGGAAAAGGGATTTCATTGACAACTTCAAAAGGGAAAAGAGTTGTATTGAAACAAGGATATTAGGGGATAGAAGGGAAAAGGGAAAACAGGGTTTAGTTTTGGGAGACACAGCAACATTATTTTTGTAATGAATACTCAAAGCAATATGTCTTTTTGATAAATATACACAGCTGCATTGTCTTTGTTTTTGCTTTGAATATACACAGCAATATGTTCTCTGTTTTGTAATGACTATGCACAGCCATATTGCCTTTCTCTTTTTGCACATCATTTTGTTTTTCTTGCATAGAAATTTGTTCTTTTGCTGTGTGTGTTTTTATATCACAATGGAGGGTATTAGGGTTTTGGGAATATGTTTAGGGAGGGATAGGGTTTGACATTTGGAGATGGGAAAATTTTAATTTCTTTGCAAATGACATATGATAGAGATGTATAATGACAATTGCGAAATCAATGGGAAAAAATGGAGGGAATATAAATGGGAATAAAAACCTTGAAAAAACACCAACCCTAGCACTATGCCTACATGAACAAGCAATAACTAAAATCCATTTCTCTTTACATTCTTGGTAGCAAAAATATATATAAGCACAAGCCCAACATCCTTGATTCAAGCATCCAACACGTTAAAAGACCCTACCTCGATTGATTTGGCAAGCACGAGGGCGATTGAGCAAATTTTGAAGCGGTTTTGTGAGTCACAGGTTGACGGGTCGCGCACAGGCTTTGACAGGTCGTGCACGGGCTGACAGGTCACGCCCGTTATGTTTTTGCACTGCGGAGAGGCGCCTGACAGGTCGCGCACCGCCCAACAGGTCGCGCACAGTCCCTGACAGGTCGCGCACCTGAAAAACGACCAATTTCTCTGCACTTCGCCTTCGTTCGCCTCTTCGCCCTATCTCTTTGCCTTGCAAGCTCTTAGATGCACAATGAGGGTGTTTTAGAGGGAATTTGACTCTTTATAGACCCAATTTGAAAAAAAAAATTACTTACCAAACCCACTTTCTAATGTTTTGTTTTGGCATTCACTTTTAACACTGATTTGAGTTTTCTTTGTCCTGAATTTGGCTCTTTGAGTGCTTTAACTCCGTTCTTTTTGCAGGTAGACCATCTGATGGACTCTGGTGAGAAGACCAGGGCTATTGCCAACATTTTGAAGAATTTTTGAAATTTCCTTATCTTTTGCAAAATTGACATGACCTTGGCTTTAAAAACAGGGTTTTTAAATCCAAGGTATAAATTCGCTGTTCCTGATGAAAATATCAATGAAACATATTTACATACCTCCTTCTGGCTTGCTGGGGACTCATGGACTTTTGACTCATGACATTGCAAAGACTTTTGACCGAAACCCTAGACCTAAGGCTTTGGACTTCAAGACAAAGCAAAACAAATGTGACACAAGCTCATTAATTGATATGACCTGATCCAGCAAAGCCAAGAAGGGAACAAGGACCAGCTCCTCCATCAGTTTTATGGCATGCCTAATGGGATGCAAAACTGACATTGATGAGACACCTACTTATGCATATGCAAAGATTTTTTTGATCACTGATGGAGGGCATCATGACCGACACTAACATTGGCTCCAATGGGGATGGTAGCTCCTTGGAGGTGCCAAGAACGTTAGACCTCTAGGAGAGCAGACCAGTGCTTTTTTCATTGGGCAATGGAGTCATTATTTCGGCAAACGACACAAGACTTTGACTCATTTATTGAATGAAAACTTGACTGAAAACTGACTGAAACTTAACTGAAACTTGACTCAAACCGACTCGATGGCAAACTGAAATAACTTGAAAAAACTCACTCAACAGACCAAACACAAATGACTCATGACCGACTTAAAACAAAACTTTACAAAGCTTTTGGAAAAACGGCAACAATCCATCAAGATTTGGAATCATGATGACAACCACTTGCATACTGATGAAATATGTACAATCATGTATAATGAGCTTTCCAATGTAACCAATCCAGCAGATGGCTACATACCAAAATTCTGCTCTCGCTTATCTCGAGCAGGCGAAACGATGAACCTGTAGGCAACTCAAAATAACCACTGAAACCAAAGATTATGATAATGAACCAGGCAACATTTATCTTTTCTAATGCGTGCAGAAGAATGCCAAAGGGATCTTGATAATCCTGAAGCACTACCTTGTTTGGAGATCCAGCTGCAAAAATATAAGTACTCGCTTCATTCTGATCTGAAAGAACAGTGGGTTGTTGATTGATAGGAAGGCACAGAGAAGTATAAGCTTCTGCCATATGAGTGTGGGCTGTAAATTCCTTGACCGTGAGAAATTTTGACATATTGTCTCTCTCAAGCTTATATTCCTCAATTTCATGGTCTAAGTCATTCTTAAACAGAAAACAATCCTCAAGATCATCAAACATGACAGCCTCATCATCTTCATGAAAGAAAATATTATCTGTTTGCTGATCTATAAAACTAATTACAACACTGTCATCATTTTCAAAAGAGGAAGAAGTTTCACCAACACTTTCGTGACCATGTGCACACTGCCGATTTGCTTTAGCTTGGGTTGTAGCATGACCTTTCAAAATCTGATCTATCTCCTCTTCAGACAAAGGAGATAAGACTTTCTGTTTCCCTTTGCTCAAACAAGTCTTGTCTTCTTGAAATAACATGAAAAACATGAAAAATCTGAATGACAGTCCTGATCTTCTGAAACTTGGAAACATTGTTGATCATCTTCATATGACATGGCAATCAAACTATCCAAATTATGATTGAAAGAAGAGTTTTCACTTACTTTAACAAAGATCTCATCTTGATGTTCATGAGCTGGCTGAATTACCTCCTCATGCAGGCTCTGTTCTGATGGCATAAGGACATTTGGATCAAGAACTTTGTCCATGATCTCAACAACAAAACTCTCCTTTTCAGGATTCGGCACAAGGTATTCTTGGTCACCATGATCTGAATTTTGATCTGAAATAGCTGAGTTGACTGCATTACATTCTAAAATTGAATCTTGGCTATCTTGCACGCTGTCTTCTTCTGTAGGCAGATCTGAAACAAGCTCTTCTCTTTCATCAATTACAGCCATATGACCATCTTCAACCTGCTGATCTTGACAAGTATCCTCTAAGATTTCTATGTGCTGCTGAAACGGCTTTTCATACAGGGTTTCCATGATCTCTTCATCCATGAAATTATCATCTTCATAAAACTTCTCAAGGATTTCAATAAAACTATAGGCATGCTTTCAACAGTCTTGAACTAAATTCAATGATGGATAAGAGTCCTTATATATTTCAATGAACATAGCATGAAAATCCTTTAAACAGTAAATACAAGCAGGCGGCAAACTTTCATACCATGATTGGGCTTCACCTTCCAGAGTGGCCAAGAATATCTTCATCAAGCAATCTTCAGGAAAATCAACCTTCAACTTGCGAATATGCATGTGAAATCTAACTAGATGAAGAGCAGCATCCTTCTTACCATCATCATTAAATGTAGGCAAATTCCTTGACCAATCTACCTTCGGAATTTTATTTGGAAAACCTAGAATGTGATCTCGGCTCATGGGAGCATATCTTCTTGCAATTAGGTCCATCATGAAAATCTCACAGCTACTGATCTTCCTGCAGTGAAGTCACCATGAAGCATAGGTTGCTGGATTCTTCAATGAAAGGAGTCGCCAAGTGAATGATTTCAGCCTTTCAAGTGTCTGATCGTTGTCCACTATCAACAATCAGATCTGAACTTGATACATGTACTGGGGTAAAATGCAAATGAAGTGTTGTATTCACAAGCTCACGGAGATTGACTGAAGCAGCGTTTATCTACTAACGCTGATGTAAAACAAGAGCGTTTTCAAAGGCTACCTGGCATAACTTCAGGCTCCGTCTAAGACTTATGAAACAAACACATCAACCCACAAACAAGTTTGTTCTCCCCAGTGGTGTCGCCAATATGTTAGCACTTGAAATTTCACCTCGGACTGAAAAGGCAAATCTCAAAGCTACATCAAACCATTCAGCCTCGTAGCTAGCCCTACGGGGCAGGAGAAGGCTCTTTCCGGTCAATCTCGGTGGATTTTTCAATGGGATGAGATGACCAACACGGTAACACTGATATTAGGCTAGTAAACTGATTATAAAGGTTGATTTTGGGTTTTTTGGGTTTTTGGTGGCAATTGGAGGGAGTGCAATTCAGGGTGCGGGGATTGAGCTCAGTTTTTTGCAGGTGGGTCTTTGGGGCAAGGTAGGAGTTTGTGCTGATGCCTTTAGCTGAGATGGATGATCAAGGAGGAAAGAAGAGAAGCTAAAGAGGGCAAACAATGACTTTGAATCCTCTTTAGACAGTGGAAAACATAAACATTAAACAAATTTGAAAGCTGAGCATGACATGCATGAATTCAAACTTTATCACTTCATTTGTTTAATTAGCAGCAGTAAAGAAAGGGATGGAACACATAAACACACTTACAATTACAATAAGAGAACACACCATCAACACAAGAGTCCACAAGAATCCCAATGATGTCTGCAAAAACCCTGGTCTTCCTTTTCCTCAAATTGCAGAGATACAAGTAAAATATACAATAGGAGCTTCTCCCTCAAGAGTCCAACCATGAAAATGAGCAAGAGAAGGCATAATATAGATGATCTAACTCCTTTCCCCACCTCTAGGGGTCGAGCTCAGCTTCCTAGGAGCTGTTTCAACTAATTCTAAACTAAGCACTAGATAATAGGCAGTCAAAACAACTTGCCTCTAAAACTTAGGAAACATATCCATGCATTAAATATTTACCATTTACATCAAAGAATCTTCTAGAAGTGATGAAGGAGAGTAAAAGTATCTAAGTTCCATGAAAATTACACAAAAATCCATCATTTACATGCCTCAAAAGTCAACCAAGATGAAAACAGTGTTTTGCTGGCCGAACTGGTCAAAACAGGCAAATTTCCCTGACAGGTCGCGCACATCACTCTGACAGGTCGCGCACATTCACAGCTCTGTTTGAGGGCCTTCCCGGTGTCCAACTCAGGTGCAAGATAGCTCGTTGGAAAGGTCTGCGAGTTTACTTTCCAACCCCACCGGAATTTTTGAATTTGGAGTTGATTTGACCCCTCAAAAGTCATTTCTCCCAAGACAGCTTTCTGCAACTCAAAATAGGGGCAGAAAGTCAAAATTTGCATGTATTTTGAGCTTTTGGAAGCCCAAATCTCCATAAAATCTGAAACCCATCAATAGGCAAGTGTATTTTTGCATGAAAATTCCAAAAATGCAAAGTTTTCCCCGTTCTGAGTTGCCCCCATGTAGGGTCGCGCGCGGGGTGAGACCCGTCAAACGGCCAAAACCTGTAAAATTCCCAAAAATGCCAAAAATGCTTCAAAACTCTCAAAATTTCTTGGGTTTGCTGCTAGGAGGATGCTAATGAGTATCATGGTGAGTGAGAGAGGCCTCAGCCAAGATACGGAGCGGGTTGGTCTTCTTCTTCCTCTTGCGGGCCTCGGACAACCTCCTCTGGAATATCTTCATCTTTGCTTTGCAAACATGCATCCTCGCCCAGTAATGATTCTTCATGTTCCGTAGCAGTCTCTTGTCCTAGTTGGCCTTCTCCAATAGCCTCTCCAAGTGTGCATTCACACGGATAAGCATGGATTCCCTCTCCTAGGGCAGCAAGTCACCGGGCCTCCTACGGTTGATGACTCGGTCACTTCGAATCCTCCACAGCTCATCCAACTCTTTCTCATCCTCAAGTTGCTTTTTGCGCTGCTCAAGATAGTTTATTGTCCATTGGGCCATGTCGAGCTTCTGCTGTAACAAGCGGTTTTCCGCCTCTCTCTGTCGGATGATCTCATGCAAATCTGAAGTGGGGAGCGAGCATCAAGATCAATGATGTCAACATGTGTGTCACTGGCTCTCTCCTCCTCTGTCATGGGCTGTTTGCCCTCCCATACTGCTGATGGAGAACGCGAGGCCCCTTCCACCTGCTGTGGAGATAACACTCGCTGACCTGTAGATGATGATGCCGAGACCCCTTCCACCTGCTGTGGAGATAGTACTCGCCGAGCTGCTGCAAACAAGGCCCTCGGGCCTTTCTGATAAGTGAGCTGAGGTGAGGAAGCAACATGTCTCAGAACAGTGATCTCAGGCTGGTGTGACGGACCTCCCTCCTCATAAATGGCCTCTGGCTCTGGCTCTGGCTGTGGTGGCACTGTAAAGAACTCATGAGAAATGAAGTCTGCCCATGGAATGCCCTGCCGACTCAACTGATGGGAAACAATGAGCTGGATGAGACCATGATGGCACAAACTCCTATACTGCTAAGCTGGGGACTGCCTCTGAAACATGGACACCATCCTCAGAATGTCCTGGAAGAAGAAAACCGGGATGTTCATCATCCTCACTCGGGTAAAGTGCATCAACAGGCGAATGTGATAAGAGAAGACCTGTGAAAATCTCCCCTCACATGTGAAGTAATGCATGATAAGCCGCATGATCGGAGCATACTCCCCCCGAAGGAATCTGAAAGGAAAGACCCCCGACAAGTGGCTCATGAATGCTGGCCTGACATATGGCTCAAAATAAACATAATCCAGCATTTTGCGCTTGGGCCACACCTCACCCACATTTGGTATCCCGGTAGCCTCTGAAATCACCTCCGGAGATAGCACAAAATTCACCCCTGCAAGAGTGACCTGCCCATCATGAAGGTGCAAAACAAATAAGCGGGCCAACTCCCTGTGGTGCTGAATCTGGGCAAGCCTCTCACAGAACTGAAAACATGACATATAACGGAAACAATTCACTGCCATAGGACAGGCCTGCAACTCTGCCAAAGAGGTGGGCTCCTCTCTTTTATGATGACCACCTTTGCCACCCCTACGAGGCCTCCGCTGTACCTCAACCTCTATGGAAGAAGACCGGTCATCACCTTGCTCATAGGTTTCAGTGGTTGACATGGTGCTTTTGAGCAAAGTGGAGAAAATAGATAAAGTAGACTGCTGCCCTTGCCTGCAAAAATGCTGAGTTGTATGCTGTTTTCAAGGGGAACAAAATCATGAAGGAAATGTTAGGGGAGGGGATTTTTCATAAGGAAAGGGAAACATATAAAAATAGGGAATTTCTAAGGGACAATTCACAAACTGTCAAACATACAATCTCATCTTAATCACCGGGAAATCATTTGCAAAGAAATGTTTTTATTAGGGAAACATGGATGATAATAACCAAGGGAAAGGATATACATGCTCAACAGGGGGTAAGGGACAGCATGTATAACAGGGGTATGGGGCAGCATAGATCACTAGCATCAACAACTTGCTCTTTGATTTTGTCCTTTGACTGTACATTATAAGGCATACTCTGTTTTTCAAGGGATTCATGTACATTTGATGCTAAGGGAAACAAGGGATTCTTTTACATTTGTCATAGGGGAAGGAGGGCTTTATTTACATTTTTGTCAAAAGGGGAAAAGGGATTTCATTGACAACTTCAAAAGGGAAAAGAGTTGTATTGAAACAAGGATATTAGGGGATAGAAGGGAAAAGGGAAAACAGGGTTTAGTTTTGGGAGACACAGCAACATTATTTTTGTAATGAATACTCAAAGCAATATGTCTTTTTGATAAATATACACAGCTGCATTGTCTTTGTTTTTTCTTTGAATATACACGGCAATATGTTCTCTGTTTTGTAATGACTATGCACAGCCATATTGCCTTTCTCTTAGTTTTGTCATTTTGCCATCATATTGCCTTTTTCTTTTTGCACATCATTTTGTTTTTCTTGCATAGAAATTTGTTCTTTTGCTGTGTGTGTTTTTATATCACAATGGAGGGTATTAGGGTTTTGGGAATATGTTTAGGGAGGGATAGGGTTTGACATTTGGAGATGGGAAAATTTTAATTTCTTTGCAAATGACATATGATAGAGATGTATAATGACAATTGTGAAATCAATGGGAAAAAATGGAGGGAATATAAATGGGAATAAAAACCTTGAAAAAACACCAACCCTAGCACTATGCCGACATGAACAAGCAATAACTAAAATCCATTTCTCTTTACATTCTTGGTAGCAAAAATATATATAAGCACAAGCCCAACATCCTTGATTCAAGCATCCAACACGTTAAAAGACCCTACCTCGATTGATTTGGCAAGCACGAGGGCGATTGAGCAAATTTTGAAGCGGTTTTGTGAGTGACAGGTTGACGGGTCGCGCACAGGCTTTGACAGGTCACGCACGGGCTGACAGGTCGTGCCCGTTATGTTTTTGCACTGCGGAGAGGCGCCTGACAGGTCGCGTACCGCCCAACAGGTCGCGCACAGTCCCTGACAGGTCGCGCACCTGAAAAACGACCAATTTCTCTGCACTTCGCCTTCGTTCGCCTCTTCGCCCTATCTCTTTGCCTTGCAAGCTCTTAGATGCACAATGAGGGTGTTTTAGAGGGAATTTGACTCTTTATAGGCCCAATTTGAAAAAAAAATTTACTTACCAAACCCACTTTCTAATGTTTTGTTTTGGCATTCACTTTTAACACTGATTTGAGTTTTCTTTGTCCTGAATTTGGCTCTTTGAGTGCTTTAACTCCGTTCTTTTTGCAGGTAGACCATCTGATGGACTCTGGCGAGAAGACCAGGGCTATTGCCGACATTTTGAAGAATTTTTGAAATTTCCTTATTTTTTGCAAAATTGACATGACCTTGGCTTTAAAAATAGGGTTTTTAAATCCAAGGTATAAATGAGCTGTACCTGATGAAAATATCAATGAAACATATTTACATACCTCCTTCTGGCTTGCTGGGGACTCATGGACTTTTGACTCATGACATTGCAAAGACTTTTCACCGAAACCCTAGACCTAAGACTTTGGACTTCAAGACAAAGCAAAACAAATGTGACACAAGCTCATTAACTGATATGACCTGATCCAGCAAAGCCAAGAAGGGAACAAGGACCAGCTCCTCCATCAGTTTTATGGCATGCCTAATGGGATGCAAAACTGACATTGATGAGACACCTACTTATGCATATGCAAAGAGTTTTTTGATCACTGATGGAGGGCATCATGACCGACACTAACACTCCTGATGAGCGTGAGTAATCCGGGAGGATATGACTGGAACCCAGGGGGCATGCGTCCTGGTCTGCTTCGGCAGGAAAACTTTGGGTATAGAGTAGGTTTCCACGGGAGAATATGACTAGTCTGTACCCCGTCCGTCTAGGAAGAGGGTTATTCTAGAATAAGATTCTTTTGTCAAAGTTATGTGAGTTGGCAGGCTACGTCGCTCACCTTTGTCTACTTCGGTAGACATTGCCGAGGAAGTGTTTTGTTTGAAAGATTAACGAGACAATCTTTGGGTAACCTGAAAGAGGTAGGCCTCTCTCGGTGAAACGAATGTTTTGACGGAAATGAAGTAGAGGTAACCTTGAAATCGTACTTTATACCTGGGGGCATGCAAACCTTTTGGAGTGCAAGCAAGGGGCGGCTATTTATTTTTTAAATTTTTAGGTCCTCCCTTTAAACCTGTAGGTCTAACCCTTTAAACTCGTAGGATTAGTCGTTTCCGAACTTGCATAACGAAAGGATCCGGGGCAAAGCTTCGTGAGATGAAGCTCCATAAAAAATAAAATCTCAATGAGACACTCTTATCATATGACTGGTATAATCGAGCAGTTTTAGCACATAGTTCATGCTCGTTAAAAAATAAACGCAAGATTCGAGCAGTTTTAGCACAAAGTTCATGCTCGTTAAAAAATAAACGCAAAATCCGAGCAGTTTTAGCACATAGTTCATGCTCGTTAAAAAATAAACATAAGATCGAGCAAATGTTTCCACCCGCGTTTAAGCTCGTTAAAAAATGAACTATCCCGGTAAATAACCACTGTGAATGTAACCTTATCAGCCATTAAAGCCTTGGTCGTGTTTGCACCGTCACCTCCACTTTTCATTTGGCCGATCGTTCACCTCCATATGATTGTTTACCCATTTTGAGGAACAGTTGCGAAGAGTGATTACACCTCGCCATCCTTGTGACACTGCCGTGATTGGAAAATTCCAACCTGTACCTGGAATCAGCTGCTAACCCTGTTTATCACTCGTTCCTCAAAAGACGAGTCTTCTTTAAGCTCTTTTCAACTGACTCGTAAAATATGAAAAGATCGCCGAGTCCTTGGCCTTCCAGCTCGTTAAAGGGACCGGAAGAGCTATCCCTCCTCTAGATTTTAATCTTTTTGGACCTGAGGGATTATTGCACAAAAAGATCGAGCGCTTGTTTTATTCGGCTCGTTAAAACTATCGAAAACTCATCCCTTCTGTATTGTTTTATACTTTTTTGGACTTAAGGGATCAGATGACGAAAAAGGACTTTTGGAGTTAACTTTATGTACCTTTTCAGACTCTCTAAAAATGAAAAGGACCGAGTTATCTTTGTCGTTAGACTCGTTAAAATCATTAAATAGCGACAAACTTGTCTTTAGACGAGAACGAGTTTCACTATCGCTAGGCTCGTTAAAACATAGCGATGGGCTTGCCCGAAGGGCAGGTTATAGAACAAGCATATGTTATCCTCCTCAAGCTTGACAAAAATAAAGAGGTACTGGTCAGCAATGACTAGGGAAAAATTGGGAGAAACTAAAGAAAACTTTGATGGTAGCAAGTCGCTCTTGAACATGACACTTTTCCTCCGTACCACATTCGGGTTGGGTTGTTTCATTCACCGATCACATCCATGGTCTCGCCATACCATCCATATTTGGGGTAATGCTACCGATCCATCGTATCAGTGTCGCCATATGTTCAAGAGAAGTTGTTCAGAAAAGTCAACCGTGTCCCATCCACTGCCATACATTATCCTTCATCCTTTCATGACCGCCACCTTGAATCATATGTCACAGATCGTTTTCACCTCCATTAAAATCATTAGCTCCGTTCCGTGTCACTGATGTGGGATTCATTAAGGCCCTCCTTTGACGGATCTCTTCTTGTCGACATCAGCTCATTATCCAAGAAGTTGATCTAGGAACAACCCCTTCAGTACTTTGAAGCTTGCATGCCTCAATGGCAAGTTTCTCACTTCCGGCGACAGGTATACATCAATGACCTTCGACCGAAAGATTTTGCGTGGTGTTCGATGCCAAGTCCTTTATTCACACCACGTGAATTGTACTGCAGTACCTTGAGGGTCATTATCATTATCGGTGATTCCTCTCGCGCTTGTTAACGGTTTACATCATTGACCAGTAATCAAGCGATGTCTTTCCATGTTCGACTTCAGAACATTTCTCACATGGATCGACTTGTACTTAGAGTGAAGATCGAACGAGTTTGAAGACCCCGGATCTAGTTTCATCCATCCGGGCTGCGATATATATTCAGGAAAGATAAAGACATTAACATGTACATCATTGCAGCAGATAATCATCCTACTCAAAGGATGATAATTTCATCAAAATTATCAGTCTACCACCAGACGATTGTCTGTTCTATGTACAAAAAAATGAATTTATAAAGCTGAGCATGGGAATGCCCGCCTCAGCTAGATCATGAAAGCAGTATGAAAAATAATGTATTGTATTGTATCTTATTACAGGTCTCCTCCCAGCATTGGATGAACTTCGGATCCCCCTGATAAAGCATTTCGCCCGATAAACAGCCTCATACTTTAGGGGGCAACTGTTATAGACATTTTTGTGCCTTATAGCATTGAGCATGAAATGTCCATAATCTAAGGGATCCAAAGTCCCTAAACATGTTGTTCCTACCCCTAGAGGAACAAGGCTAACAAACCACAGCAATTCACAGAAGTTCTCCACCAGAAACTACTCAAAAACAAGTCAATTCAGGATCATTTCAGTGGCTACACTAACTGTTTGCGCTGAATGTCAAAGCCAACGCTGGCTACCTGCGTTGAATGTCAAAGGGAACACTGGCTACCTGCACTGAACGAGAATGGACAAGTGGCAAGCTCATTTCTCAAGGTGTCAAAACCCAGGAAGCTTCCAAAATGACACTTGCCTCAGGGAATTCGACTGGTGATGAGTAAGAGGTTCCAAATCTCCAAGTGGAAGCAAGAACCTCCAAGTGGACTCAAGAACTGACAGAGGGAGAGGACACTAGTCAGATCTCAAGCTGACTCATCCTCTCTCCAAACATCTATATATGGATCTCTCCTCCATGAGATCTAGAGGCTGGAATTTTGTTATTGCAAAGAATTGCTGTTGATTTGAGATTGGAATCATTGGGTGCTTAATGCTTTGAAAGGGGGTGAAGATAGGAATTCCATTTGCTGGGAAGGAGATGCTGGATTGAAGCCCTCTGGGTTGTATCTCTTCCTGAACCTTGTTATTCATCAATAAAGCTACCTTGGTTTCTCCTATATGCTAATGTATTTTTGATGTATGAATGCATTAGTATGTTTAGTTTATTTCTAATCCTGAACTAGTTATGAATATGAATCCATGTCTTGTGTAGTGTTCTCTTCTTGTGATCTTGCAGAAACCTCTTGAAGCTGGGCGAGCGAGAAGGCAAGTGGCTGGGAACTCTCCAAGAGAAGAGAAGCCGGATCGAGGGACAAACGGAAGACATCGGTTAGTCCATCTATCTATCTCTTCATTCTTAATTCATAAAGGAAGAATACTAGAATAGCTGTCTCTGTTTGTTGCTAAGGCACTATCACACCTTAGGTGGATAGGATCGTCCTGCATAGGAATTTTTCCCCACAACAGATAGGTATTTAGATCAAAGAGGAATAAGTCTTAACAATTTGATGGCAGGGAAGAGGGAAAATCCATTGGGAAAATGAGGAATCCTTAGATAGGGGCAAGGAAGGAAATCCTTATGGCATCTTTTTCAAATTTCATTGTAGATAGGTGAGAAGAGGAGTAGTGGAAATGATAACATCTAAAGCATCTAGCTGAGGATGAATTTTAGATATTACAATGGAGGAAAAACACTAAAATGTTCAGTTAGCTATAACAGAGAACTTAAAAGTGAATTCTGAAATAAATTCTTGCTTAACTAAACATTCAAGACATGAAATTTAAGCATGGAAATAACATAAGATAATGAAACAAAAATAGGAGATAAACATCACCATAGAAAACTGGCACATGAATCCCTCAACAAGTAGACTTTGACCTTCATCATTCACTGAAACTTTATAATGAAAATGTATAATGATCAATGTCTTCTCTATCAAACCCTAACCAAAAAACCCTTTGCACACTAAAATTAACTAATTATATACAATTATCTCATCCCTGGACTAAGTAAGTCGAAATCCATCTTTTTCCCAAAGATAGGAAGAGGTTACAATGCTTTAGGAATAAAATATTTGGGAAATCTTCCCATATCTTACTATCTAGGGTCTGGTTTTTTACTAACTAAAAATATGTGAACTAAAGAGAAAATCATGGGATTTGGTAGAAAAATCTTCCAACTTCATCATTCAAATCAATTTGGAGTCAATTATGCCAATTTGGAGGTCTACCAAGTCGAATTTCAAAAAATTATGGAACTCTGTCAACAAATTTGGCTTGGCGAAATTGTGAAAAATGAGTCTCAAAGTGACACTTGTAATTCCCAAATTGTAACACATGTAAAAAAAGAGATATTTTTTTATATATTATCTTGTTCTTGAGATAACCTCTCTCGTTTTTGAAAATTCTTCTCCAGATCCTCAAAATCCATGCCCAAAAAGCATGGCTAAAACAGGAAACAACGAAATCTAAAAAATAAGTTGTAAAGATTCATTTAAATCTTCTAATATATGACACCTGTTACAAAACTAAAGGAGGTTTTTTTATTTATCTCATTTTTAACAAAACCTCTTTTGGTTTTTCAATATTCATTTCCATTTGGTCAGAAACCGATTTTGAATTTAACTTCTAAAACATTAAAAAACACAGCAAATCCCCTGCAGCCAAAAAGCAACAAGTTCATTCTTTGCATACTTCTGACCATTCTCTCGTACTTCTGAACGTTTCAATAGGTCAAATACAACCCATAAATCTTCAAATACCTATTAGAAAACATTTTTCAAAATTTCAAACTTCCCTTCTTGAAAATCACCACCTACAACAAAAGCGCGACAACAAAGTGCAACGAATTTAATTTGCATGGGTTTGACCAAGTTTTGAAATCTATGACTAAGAAAAATAGTTGGTTGATGATGTTTACAACCTCATGAACCCTTTTTGAAACTCCACTTATGAAAATAAGTGTAAAATCATTGATTTTTTTCATATCTTATATTCTTTGACAGTGTCATAGTAGAAAAGTGCAATAATGAAGGAATAGAATTGAAACTGACTAGTTGAGCACCCTCTTGAACATTTTGAGATGATTTTTGAGGTATTAAACACAAAAGGAACAAGAAAATTAAACTTCTATAACCTAGAGGTCACCAAGGTGCAAGAAACCATAGCAACTGTGAAATCGGAACAACAACTAGTGGTGATAATATTATGATGAAATCTTTGATTTGACATGGAAAATGACTTGAAAAGACACCACTGATTTGTTTGAATGATGAGAGAATAACTACCCACTACTATATTTCAATCATGACTTGGATGACAAATTTCCTAAACTTATTAAAAATAGACCTTTTAAGACTTTGACAGCTTGATTTTTATTTACTAATCAAACTTTAGTATATTCTATTTACACTAAGTCTTGATCTCTATGAGATCATAACAACATTTTACAAATTGACCAAAAAATAATAAAAAGTACTAAGTTTGGCTTTGACTACTATAACATAGGACACTAACATGATCCAAAGGGTATATTTGTGCTACAGAGATACAATTCATAGATTGAGAAAGCCAAAGAGTGCTAGAGAACATATGTGATCATTGTGATGAAAGTGAGCCATATAAATTATGTATACAAACCAAAAAGTCAAGTTATGAGCCACTGAGCTACGTAACGAGTTTCTGAGTTATGTAACAAGAAATAATTTAATAGAAAGAGCCATGGAGATGTTATACACTTTGAGTAATATGAGCTACAAAACCATAATTAAATATGAACCATATATGGGACATTCCACTGTAATTTATATGGATCTTAGGGAAATATGCGAGCCACAAACCCAAATTTTTCTTCCTCGGAGAACAACCAAATTCAGATATCCATAGTTTTGAAATTAATCATCAATGCAAACTTATTAAATACTTGTGAATATTCAGTTCAGATCACGGGATTATATCTTTGGGTTACGGTTTCCACAAGTCGTTTTCAAGGATGCCAACATAAATGTAATCTTCAAACCATCAACCTTAGCTCTAATCCCATGTTGAGAAATCAAAGTTATTATGGATTAGGGTTGATTTTTGTTTGCATGATAATTTCTTATGAATGTTTTTGGTTTCTTATTAATGTTTATTATGTCTTGTTCATCAAACAATTACCAAACATACAAAAACATGAAGATTAGAAGAATACAAAGATCACAAGATATAAGCTCCAAGCCAAGGAAAAACCTCTCTAAGGGGAAAACCTAGGAAATTTCTCTTCTTATAGAATCATATCAAAGTGAGATATCCAAGACCCATGACCGTAGATAAACTCCAACTCTCAAGATGCCAAGTCAAGACCTCCTTCCACATAGCAAATCCATCAACAACAATAGGTAAACAATATGTATAACATCAAAAACAAACCTTCAACAAGAGATGTGTCAAGGCAGAACTTCCACAAATATGAGCTTAAGAGAAACCCTTATTTACTTTTCAATTTCAGACTTCAACCCTACTTCCTTTTGCGATATTTCAGAACAAAGCACTTCAATTGTGTGTGTCCAAATGAGCTCAATTCTTCCTCTATTTATACTATCCAGAGGGGGTCGAATAGACATGTCTTCTGGGGCAACGCCGACTTGGCATCTAGAGGAAAA